>VBSM01000373.1:2298613-2356323 GCA_008086735.1 Cheirogaleus medius | reverse complement strand
CAATATATGTATCCCCAACAATACTTGTACCCCCATAATAAAAAAAAAAGAATTCCAAGAATAAAAAACTTATAATCATTATTATAAATGGTAAAAAAAGCATTTGGAAACATTTAATACCCTAGCTTGATAAGGTTCTGTTAGAAACCTGTAATATTATGCTTAGAGGTGAAATATAAGCATCTCCGTTAATGTCAAGACCTGTTATCAAGGATAACTGCTATCACCAACACCAATATATTTTTCTAGATATTGCAGACACTAAAATGAGTCAAAAAAGAGAATTAAAGTATGCCTACTAAGAACAGAGAAACAAAATATTTAAGAAATTGGAGAATCAGTTAATAAACCACTAAAACTAATAAAGGAGACCCATAGGATAGCAAGATTCAAGGTAAATGTTTAAAAATTAATAGCTTACCTAACAGTAATAATAAATTGGAAATTATAATAAAAATTTCATTTGCCATATCAACAAAAAAATCTAGAAATTAATAGAGGTATAAGAATAGTAAGAAAACCACAAAACTTCAGTGAAAGACATAGAAGATGATGATTATAGCACCCCATTATTAGAAGACAGACTTAATGTGGCAAAGACACCAATTTCCCCAAATTCATCCATAATTCTGATGTGATCCCAATCGAAATTCCAATTTGACAAAGTGATTCTAAGGTTTTTCTGGAAGAGTAAATGAGGAAAACAGGAAAAATATTTTTGAAAGGAGGGGGAAAAGGAGAGAGGATTAGCCCTGCAGTAAAACACCATGGCTCTGGCTCACAAGCAGACAAAACAACAGAGTGAAAAGCAGAGTGTCAGGAAATAAACCTGTGAAAGCATGATTAACGTGGCACTTCAAATTTGGGGAAAGGATGGGCTAAGAGAGTGTTGAAGCAATTGGCTGTTCTTTGGGAAGAAATAGGTCTCTACTCTGTACCACGACCAAATTTTAGATAAGTGGGCCTAAACTTAAAAAATAGTGAGAAATTTAAAAGATAAAGCTATAAAAGTAGTGGGACAAAATATTGGAGAGCATATTTAAAATCCTTGAGTGAGAAAGGATTTCTTAAACAAGACTAAAGATCCAGAAAATAGAAATTTAGCCATAAAGTAGAAATTTATAGATTTGATTCCATAAATATTTTCTACTACCAATAGAAAATGTTTGTATAATATACAACAAAGGCATAGCCTCACTAAGACATGTACCAGGAGAGGTGATCACTGTCCAGCCACCAGGGACAGAAGATGGGGTGAATGACCTCTCGGATGCCCTTATTTCTGTGAGCCTCTGATTCCAGGCAGCTCCCTTACCTGCGTCCAATGGAAAGTTCTCTGTGCACTCGTCCATTCAACAGATGGGTAACGAACACTTAGCCTATGGCTATCATTGCCCTAGATGCTGAAGATGAAATCTAAAGTTGCCAGGATGAAGCATGAGCTGGCAGGACAGGGCAGGGGCGTCCCTGGCATCTGCAGTACAAAGGCACATGTGACCCACTTTGCCACGGGGAGGTCAGTTAAGCCTGGAACTGGGCTCCCCACATTACCATACAGTTCTCTTTGTTGCTCTTTGATAATGTTTATTTAATCATTGCAACCATCCATTTTCCTAACTGAGGATTGCCTTTATTTGACATTACAAAACTTATAAAGCTCTTTACAAAAAAAATGCAACAAATGAAAAGATGAAGAAACCCATGTATTGAGCACCCAGATCAAGAAATAAAACTCTTCTGGCACCCAGAGGCCACAAACCCCTTCTAAAAACCATAGAGAGGTTTTGTCTACATACTGTCTTAATTTTCTTAATGTTATATTTTGTTCATACATATGCGTGGAGTATGATCATGGGATTAATCCACTTGGAACACAACATCTTTTAGGACTGAAGTGCTACATCTGGCTTCATGTGTACGAAAGGTCATCACAGATTCTTGCCTCCTTTTGTTTTTCTTTCGTTAGCCTGCTCTTTTCTCTTGGATGTTAAAAAACCCAGTTCTAGGTATGAGCAATCCAGTCACCAGTTAAGCAGGAAACCAGCCTTTTCCTGAGCAGTTAAACCACAGTTTTGTTATGATGATGAATCAAACTCTTGGGAAGGCCTCTTTGCCTGCTACATTTTAGAAAAAAATAAAAGTTTACTTTTATTAAATATCAAAATCAGCATTGACATGGAAAATCCCCGGGAAGAAAAGCCAAACATTGCTTAACTTATGTTGCTAAGAATCACCAACCCAGCAATCAAGTGGATCATGGAAGAAAAGTAAAAACTCCAAAGAAAAGGAAAGTTGCCTGTCTTCCCCCCACTGCCTCCCCTGCCTCCCCCTTGCTCCTTTACTTTGGCTTCAGATTTGAGCAAGGTGCTTCCAAGTTCCAATCTGTCACCCTGGGGAGATTTTGCTTTGACATGATCAACAATGACATCGACATAGATTGGACCCTAAAAGGAAGATAGCATCTCACACTACACAGTGCTGATGTGACAAGAACTACTCTAAGCCCTAGGAGCTTATTTAATCCTCTTAACAATTTGATGAGTTGGGTATGACCAGTGTCTTCACTTTATGGGTGATGGAACTGACACACACGGATGTTACGTAAGTTGCGGATGGTCACAGAGAGCCAAGGTTCAACCTAGAGTCTGGCCCCAAAGTCTATGCTCTTAACCATGTACCCGCCCCAGCATAATACACGGATGGCAGGGGAGGTGTGACACTTCCCAAAGTGTTCGAGACAGCCTCTGGGAAATGAGAGTTACTACGTATCTTGAAGATCATTTTTCAGATCCATGTATTAATGTTTCTGAATGCTGGAAACTGTGCTGGCAGCTAAGGACCAGGCATGAGCATAGCAGAGCCCTTGCTGGCGAGGAGTCCTTTAACGAGGATGCACAAGGGACAGGGCAAGCTCAGCTACGGAGGACTCAGATCACAAAGACCAGGATCCATTTGGAACAGTCAACTCAAAGAGCAGAAGGAGATAGTCATTAGCATATCAGTCATAGAAGCTACATTTCCTGTCTGTGAAAATGAAGAATGTGGGCTTAATGTTCTGGAAGTTTCCATCCTGCAGTCCTCACTAGAGCTCGTGGTCCCGTGAGTGAATGAGATTCACTGGCCAAATGTTGGTGATCAAGCCTGGAAAGCTTTGCTAGGCTGGCAAAACAAGATAGCTGGCACAATTTGGGTGCATTATGTGACTGCAATTCATTATGCTGGGTAAAAATGTTACATACAGCCAGGGTAAAATCATTAAAAAAAAGATACAGAATGTTCCTACTAGCAAGGAGACTACATTGTTCACATGCGCAAGACCCAGGAGCCTGATAGTTACAGGAGGCACAGTCCATATTCATGAAATGTAATGGGGAAGGCTGGATGCTTTGATTCTTTCAAGAGTATTTGCCCTAACTCAGGCCAACATACATATTTTCTACTCAGAGATTTATGGGCTATTATCAAAGATTGCTCGTGGGTTATTATTGAAGGCTGTTCTATCTCTTTGACAACGAAGCATGTTGCCTGGCAACAATTTCCTTGTTGATTTCGTATCTCCATCTATCATTGTTTCTGCGACTTCAGCAAATCCATCCCTACTCTGTCCCTACAACACAAAGTGAACTCCCTTTGCATTCCTGAATTGCCAGGTGCCAGAAGTAAAGTGAGGAATTCATCAGGCTTACTTATAAGATAAGAGGCTGGGTGTTTTACTGCTATTACTGCAGTATTGACTTTGGTTTGAGTTTGAAGCATTATGGGTCAAAATTCCTACTGATTTTTTAAAATGCCACCTGTGATGCCTGTGGCAGAGCATGCAGTTTTACTGGGAGAAAGCAGAAGATGAAATTTCAGGGTTTAGGTTCATGTGCGGTAAGTGATTTCATCAGAACTAGATTTTCCTGGAGAGCAGGAAGGGTATTGTAACCTTTGAGTTTTCAACACAAAGCAACACGGCATGTTCCCTTTTTCTAGTGGTAAAAATGTTGGAGGATTCTTCAATAGTTGTGATTCAGACTTGGGGGACACTGAGCATTTATTGTACCTGAAAGCAGGCTCACTACGCCAAAAGAAATGCTGATAGTCTACAGCTGTTTCTGGAAGAGTCCCAATCCTCCGCCCCCGAGAGAGCTTGCTTATTCTGTGAATAAATGCCTGAAATTCCATGGCTAAGCTACACCCTGTTGCCTTAAAAATTTAAGTCCTCTTTAAAATAAGAATGCTTACTACAGGGATAATAATTTTTAGCTATCACTTACATCTAGGTACAGATTAGTCATTTATATGTTTATAGGAATGAAAGATCTAACAATAAAATACGAATGGGATAGAGATCATGGGGCACTGAGCCTGAAAGAAGATGACAAAATCATGGGCCGGAAGCACAGGCTTTGAAGAAAACACTGGCCTGAGGCTGGTGCTAACTTGGGCTCCCTTGTTGTCCCGTGACTTACATAAACATGCACTGGTATCGGGCAAGTACAGACGTTTTGATTCCTCCTTCTTCCTCACTGGCAGTCACACTCTCATCAACCACAGAGCTTTAACCACTTCTGTCCGGCGCTCACCGGCGCGAAGCCTCGCCCACGGCCGGCACTCACAGTCCGCACGGCAGCGTGTGCTGTGCATTGACGACGGATCCGTTCTGCTCTTGTGTGATGAGGAAAGCTTTAAAGCACTGACAGCTTGTTTTACTTTACAGGCAGCTTTCCTTGTAATGTAAATCAGAATAGGTAACATATACATATATGTTTTCATTACGTTATTTTTAAATGTTCACAATTTTATTTTGATAAATGAAAAATTAGAAAAGTCATATCACGGCTGTCAGCTAAAGTCGCTGTGCGCGTTCATCTGTGGCTGTCGACTATAGTCGACGCTGGTACCGAAGTGGTTAAAGATTTATAAGTTTCTCCCCCCCCCCCAAAAAAACCCCTCTATTCTGGTTTATGCACATAACAGAGGATCATTGTGAGCAAAATCTGATAGAACTGAAAAGAGAAATGACAAATAACTATTGTAATTAGGGATTGTAGTACATCTTTCTCAGTGAATGATAGAACAAGAAGACAGGAAATGAGTGAAGCTATAGAAGAATTGGGCAGCACTATCAGCCAAACTGACCTAATTGGCATTTCTAGACCCCCCCCCCCAACAATAGCAGTATACACAGTCTTTTCGAGGCACACAGAACACTGATCATAGTAGACCATATTTTGGGCTGCAAAACAAGTCTTAATATATGTGAAATAATCCAAATTGTATAATGTTTTTTCTCTGACCACAATAAAATTACATTAGAAATCAATAACAAACAGAAAGATATCTGGAAAAAAATCACCAAATATTTAGAGACTAAACAATGCACTCTAAAGCAACTCACAGGTCAGAGAAGAAATAAAAAAGATAACTTGAAAAGCACCTTGAACTGAATTTAATTTTTTTTTTTTTTGAGACAGAGTCTCAAAAAGTCTTGCTCTGTTGCCTAGGCTAGAGTGCCGTGGCGTCAGCCTAGCTCACAGCAACCTCACACTCCTGGGCTCAAGCAATCCTCCTGCCTCAGCCTCCCCAGGAGCTGGGACTATAGGCACATGCCACCATGCCCAGCTAATTTTTTCTATATATTTTTAGTTGTCCAGCTAATTTATTTCTATTTTTAGTAAAGACGGGGGTCTCGCTCTTGCTCAGGCTGGTCTCGAACTCCTGACCTTGAGCGATCCTCCCACCTCGGCCTCCCAGAGTGCTAGGATTACAGGCGTGAGCCACTGTGCCTGGCCTGAATTTAACCACTTCGGTACCAGCGTGGACTATAGTCGACAGCCACAGATGAAAGCGCACAGCAACTTTAGCCGACAGCTGTGATGTGAAGGCGCACAGCCAAGCATCGACTTTAGTCGACAGCCGTGATATGACTTTTCTAATTTCTCATTTATCAAAATAAAATTGTGAACATTTAAAAATAACGTAATGAAAACATATATGTACATGTTACCTATTCTGATTTACATTACAAGGAAAGCTGCCTGTAAAGTAAAACAAGCTTTCAGTGCCTTAAAGCTTTCCTCATCACACAAGAGCGAAACGGATCCGTCGTCAATGCGCAGCACACACTACCGTGCGGACTGTGAGTGCCGGTGTGGGCGAGGCTTCGTGCTGGTGAGCGCCGGACCGAAGTGGTTAACAGTTTTATTTGTAAGAGCCAAAAACTGGAAAAAACAAAAATGTCAATCAATAGGTGAATGAATAAACAAATCATGATACATTCACACGATAGAATACTACTCAGCAAAGAACAAATAAGAAATTATTATGATGACTGTGAAATAGTCTCTGCGTATCTGAGCGAGACAGCCTTTCACACAGATGAAGAGAGGCTAACTTGTAGGAGAGTCAGGTTACACAGCTGTGGCCTCAAGTTCCCAGAATTATACTCACCATACTTCCTGGGAGTCCTCATCTTTCAAAAAACTCCAAACTCTTTTGTGAGTGTCTCAACAAAAGCTGAAGGGAAGAAGAGACATGTCCAAATCCTTGGCCAGAAACTTCCTGACCACACCTGTGCCTTTTCTGATTACCCTTTTGTACACAGCTCCTGTTCCCCAGGCTGGACGCCCGGGCCACCCTTTTACTACCATATCCAGCAGACCTCCAGGCTCCCTCAGGCCCCTCTGTCCTCATCAGCCCCTGTCACGGGAGATCGCATCTTCTCTCGCCCAGGCTAGCGTTCTGCCTGCGCTCCAGCCCCACACTGCAGCCGCAGTTCACGGCACAGAATTCTAATCTAAGCAAGTTGCTCTTTTGACTGAAAATCTTCCATGACTCTGCTTTACCTACAAAGCACTGTGGCACGATTATAACTCCAAGCACTAATCTGTTCCCTCCATACCAGATAGTCCTTCCGTTTTCTCTCCCAGGGGCACCCCTGGTTTACAGGGAAACACAACCAAAGACTTGAGAAACTGCTGACTTCATTGCCTTTGTTTCTAACCGCAGCCACGAGATGGAAAGATCTGGAGGCCTGTTTGAGGAGCTGGTCTTTGTGATTGCAAATGCGCCATGAGACTGGGCTGGGGAGAGAGATGAGAGACTGAGAGCTGGCCCAGGAATGGGGGGGCGGGCAGTGTTCTCTGCAGTGAGAATGGGTGGGGGAGCCAGAGAGCAGCGTGGAGATAACCCGGGCCAAGTTGTCCTCGGGCCAACCCACTGCCTTGGACAGCCTGTCCTCCGACAGATAGTCCTGCGTACAGACAGAGCCCTGAATGGGGCAAGGGTTTGCGGGTGTCAGGTTTGAAGGGGAGTCACGCTCATCAGTGGGAGTTGAACTGAACCAAGTCGGTAGGGAGTTACAGTGGGTGAGGATCGAACTCTCTGCTTCCACATCCCCTTTACTTCCAATCACCGTCTTCTTTAGTTACAACATACTTTTGAGTTAATCAATATTTAGCATTTAAATTTTTTTATGATCATGCAAAGGTTATTCACAACTGAGTGTGGTAACTGATTATTTCTCTTCTTGCATTTTAGTTTTTCCTGAGGTTAACAATTGCTCTTTGTTATTGCTTAGTGTCTTTGTACCTATAGTTTTCCCGTGATTTCCGATAGCCCCTCTGTGCTGCTTGTGGACGGCTGGTCAGTAACATCGGTCATCACTTGGGGCGACTTTTTTTGTGGAGACATCCCCCCTGCAAACCTCCATGCTCCTCTGTCTGGGATGATTGCATGGGTCACATCCTGGGACTTTCATTTACTTCTCCCCCACCCAGCTTTACTGAAGTATAGTTGTCAAATAAGATAAAAATTGTATATTTAAGGTGTACGACGTGATTCGATATATGTATACGTTACATAATGATTACCTCAGTCAAGCTCATTAACACATCCATCACCTCACACACTTACTCTTGTACTGTGTGTGTGGTGAGAACACTTAAGATCTGCTCTCTTAGCAAATTTCAGTTAAGTATAGTCACTATGCTGTACGCCAGGCTCCCAGAGTGTACTCATCTTATTACTACAAGTTTGTACCCTTTGACCAACATCTCCCATTTCTCCGGCTGCCCCCGCCAGCCCCTGGTAAATGCTATTCTACTCTCTGTGTCCATGAGTTTGACTTTTTTAGATTCCACATGTAAGTGAGATCATGCAGTATTTGTCTTTCTGTGACTGGTTTACTTCATTTAGTATAATGTCCCAAGTTTATCCATGGGTTATCCATATTGTTGCAAATGCAGGATGTCCTTTTATCGGGCTGAGTAATACTCCACGGTGTGTGTGTACACCACATTGTTTTATCCATCCGTCCGTCAGTGGACCCTCCGGTTGCTTCTGTATCTTGGGTCCTGTGAGTAGCGCTGCAGTAAACATGTGGGTGTTCATGAAATAGGGATTTATCTCTTTGAGATCCTGATTTCATACCCTTTGAATACATACCCGGAAGAGGGATTGCTGGATCATGTGGCAATTCTGTTTTCCATGTTTGGAGGAGCCTCCATACTGCTTTCCATGGTGGCTGTACTGAATTTACATTTCTGCCAACGGTGTCCAGCGTTTCCTTCTCTTCTCATCCTCACTGTGTCTTGGTTCCCCTCCCCAGCTGTGTGGAGGTTTGATTGGTAAATACATCCCTTTACTTTCGTTCCTGGAATTCCCTCTGCCTTTCTCCTGGGTCTTTCATCTTCCTCCTTTGGGATGCAACGCCTTGGTTGGTGGCACACATCTTCGAGCTGCCCCATCCCAGGGAGGAGGTACGAGGCCAAGGGCACAGTGCTGTTTATCTCGCTGTGCTATCTCTGCGTCACCTGCCCCACTCGGGCGCAGTTGTCCACCATGCCCTACACATGTTTGTCATCACAGAATCTATTTTCACCTGAAGATTTACATCATCCTAGAGACGTTCTTTGCCTTCCTTCTATGTGGCACTTGCTAATATTCTTTATTCCACGTCTTCCTTGGTTCATTCTCTTCTTTGGGGGAGAAAACATGCCCCAGTTGCCTCCCGAGAAAGGATACAGGGAAGGTAGTTTGCTTGTTTTGAGAGCTTATACCTGCACATGTTCTGTGCTGCCCTAGGATTTGATTGGTAGCTGTGGTTTAGAATTCTACTAGGGAAATCACTGTCCTTCTGAATTTGAGTCACTGTCTTCTATTTTCCAGTGTTATCATCAACAAGTCCCTGATCCTTGGAATGTGACCTGTCTTTTTCCTTGAACATTTGAAGGATCTTCTCTTTGTCTGTGGTGTTCTGGAATATCATTTTGCTTGGGTGTCTCACAGTTGGTGGTCATCTCATGACTGAGTGGAGGATTAGAAAGCTGGTCAAAAGCTGCGGGCACCTCGTGGTCACTGTCAGCTTGCAGCTTACTCTAGCGTGGGCCATGGTCAGAATCCTGGAGGAGACTCCCAATTTCCTGCCTAGGTATTAAAGGCGAGGCTGCCAATGTTCTGGGAGGCAAGTGAGGAAGAAGGCGTGTGTCTCTGCATTGGTATTCAGTGTGCGTGGGTTGTTCCATCTCCCCGCAGGCCAAAGACCCACCGTTTTACTCTTTCAGACGTGTGGATGGGCGGGCCCGTCACACAGAGGCCTGGCCTGGGAGACAGACGGAGGGATTTAACTGCTTCTCCAGGACATCATTCTCCCTCCACCAACAGTTCCGGAGGCCCCTGGTGCTTCCTGCTCTGAGGCTTTAGAGACCCGGTGGGGTCAACTGGGCAGTTCTGCCTGAGGAGGGAGCTGCCTGGGCTCAGCTATTGGCACCACTGCCGGCTTTCTGACGCCGTGTCCTGCCTGTCTGCTTTCCTGTTCCTCCTACTCTTGCCATTTGTGCCATCCTTTGAGGTCGATATGCTTTTTAAAAAATTACTTTGGGCCATTGTTTCCTCCCCTGTTCTCCTCCTTATGGGTTCATGTGCTTTTGCTTTTTTTTTTGAGACAGGGTCTCACTTTGTTGCCCAGGTTAGAGTGAGTGCCGTGGCGTCAGCCTAGCTCACAGCAACCTCAAACTCCTGGGCTCAAGGGATCCTTCTGCCTCAGCCTCCTGAGTAGCTGGGACTACAGGCATGCGCCACCATGCCTGGCTAACGTTTTTTGTATATATATTTTTAGTTAGTCAATTAATTTCTTTCTATTCTTAGTAGAGATGGGGTCTCGCTCTAGCTCAGGCTGGTTTCGAACTCCTGACCTCAAGCGATCTGCCTGCCTTGGCCTCTCAGAGTGCTGGGATTACAGGCGTGAGCCACCGCACCCGGACGGTTCATGTGCTTTTGAATACTGCCATAGTTTGGGTGTTTGTCCTCCCAAACCTCATGTTGGCATTCCATCCCCAGTGTTGGAGGCGGGGCCTAATGGGGAGGTGTTTGGGCCGTGGGGTGCATCATGGTAACGAGTGAGTTCCCACTCTATTCGTTCCCAAGAGAGCTGGTTGTTAAAAAGAGCCTGGCACCTCCTCATCTCTCCCTTGCTCCCTCTCCCGCCATGTGACCTCTGCACACGCCAGCCCCGCTTCCCCTTCCCCTCCCGCCAGGAGTGGCAGCAGCCTGAGCCTCACCAGCAGCGGTGCTGGCGCCATGCATTAGTCCAGCCTGCAGAACCGTGAGCCAAATAAGCCTCTTTTCTTTATAAATACCCAGCCTAGGTGTTCCTTTAAAGCAGTGCAAAACAGACTAAAAGGGTGTCTGCTGGGCTGCGAGGCCATGGCAGTGGAGGACGTGATACCTGCCCTGGTTTCACCGGGGACAGGTTTCTTATCACTTTTCGTGAGCACTGACTCCTGTTATTGTACCAAAGACCTCATAAGGGACATACACCCAGAGTCTGTTACACCTCCTGGCAGGTCTCTAGGAACCTGGTGTGCGTACAGCTTTGGGGGCCGGCCCCGTGGCGCCCCACATTCCCAGGGGTCATGTCCAGGGGCACCCGGCACCCGCCAGTTTTCATGGCATGACATTGCCCATCCTTATTTGGGTCACCCTGGGCTGCCCGCAGAGAAAGCTGTAGCCCTTCCCCCGTGTTGAGCTCAGTGCCCGCTGGCTGGTGCGGAGGCACCACCACTCCCCAGCCAGGCCTCGGCGCTGCCACCCCCCACGATGCTGCCAGGAAGCCCCTGCACAGGGGACTGGCACTGGGCAGATCCTTATTTTCTTCCTTGCCACTGGGACACCTCTTGTCCATGTGAAGGAGTGTAGCACGTCAAAGTACCAGCCCACACGATTTGTATTAGCTGTGGCTGTGACATTATGCCGCAGAATCAGGTAAGTTGAAAGGGGCCACCTCCAGCTCCCTCCCACACGGTGGGTGCCACAGCCTCCCTCGGTCAGCCAGGGCTTGGGCTTGGCTGCGTCTGCCGTGGTGTCAGGGATGCTGCTGTAGTTTACCACCACAGGATGAGAGGGTCACTGCGGTCAGTGACAGAATGAGGTCTGGGACGGCAGACCCGACAGTGTGCCAGGCTGCCAGCAGTGGCTGCAGCTCGGGAGAGGCCAACTGTCCCCGTGTTCAGGCTTCTGTGCCGCGCCCTCGTGGAAGCAGCAGAGTGACAGATCAGTGCTCTGCCTCCCACCCACCGGCGTCCCAGGTGCTCCCCACCTACGGGGTAGGGGCGGACTGAGCTGTGGACAACCTGCTCCGTGTGCCCGGCCCCAAGGCTGCTGCCCTGTGGCTCCCACTGCCTGTCGCTTACCCTAGACCTTCCTGCCTCAGTCGTCCAGTCCAAGAAGAAAGGTCACATCCTGTATAAAGTCTGATGATGCCGCCCACCCAGCTGGAAGGATCCGATGTCCCCAGGGCCACCTTCCTTGGTCTCTTTCCCCACTTCCGTAGGGTCCATAGAGGGAGGCCCCCAGGAAAGCGCTGCGCCAGTTTAGAGTCAGGGGCCTGTCTAGGCCCTGTGGTAGCCTGAACCACAAGCCACCCTCAGGACGTGCACGCTGAAGTGAGCAAGTGCTGGGAAAGGCTGAGATCGGGACTTCACAGGCCCAGCCTCGTCAGGCGGCGGCCTGGCCACCCCCACCCGCACGAGCAGGGCTCTCGGCGGGCGTGGCGCTGAGTGTCCACACTGCCCTGGTCAGAGGGGGTGCCGCCCCACTAGCAGGCCGCGTGAGCAGCACGCCACCATTCAGTAGCAGCGTGGCCTGCGGTGACGGTGTGCGCGGAAAGTCCGTCCTATTCTGGGACAGTGCACCCACTGTCATGCTGCTTGGGCAGTGAAGGATGTTCCTTGGTCACAGTGAAGTCCCACGGGGTATCCAAAAACATGACAGAAGTTCCTGTCAACAATGGCCGTGGTAGCATCCTCATGAGTGGCATCCATGTGTCCCTTCCTAGTCCTGGTCCCCACACAGGGGATCCTTTCACAGTCCAATCACCAAGTGGCCATTCTCCTGACCAGACGGCTAGGCTGTTGGCCACGGCCCATGAGTCGATGAAAATGTAACAAGATACAGTGGTGGGGGTGGCCTGCAAGGCCATCACCGCCGCATGTGGTCCAGCCCGCAGCCGCAGCCCAGGGGACCCATCTGGCTAGCTTGCCTGAAGGGAGAAAGGCCATAAAGGGGCACAGAGCCCCCTGGTCCCTTGGGGCCCGGCTGGACCCACTCTTAAATGTTCCGTTTCCATTTAGCAGCTGAGTTCTGCTGAGCCTGTCTGGTTTTACCGGTGGGGATCGCCAGCAACCAAGTGAGGACAGGCAGTTCAGGTCGCCTCTCCAGCCGTAAGCCCGGTCCCCACTGTGCCCAACAGCAAGCACGGAGCTGCCATTCATTGGAGGCACAGCTGGCGGCCACCTCAGGCAACTTATGCGTCTAAAACCCAAGAGGCTGGTGCACCCCAGTAGCAGTTTCCTGATGCCAGAGGCTCCAAGCGCACGTGCGGTGATGGCAGGCACCTTTCATGCCACCAGGCTGCCAGGCTCTAAAAGTTTTAAAGGCGGTGCCTCGGACACAGCTTGTTAAATGACTTTCAGGGCCTGCTGTGGCAAAGGGCCCGGTTCAAAGTTGGGCCAGAGGAGCAGCAGGTGGGGACGTGGTAGTCTAGTGCCTAGAGGGGCCTACTGGCTCTGGGCCTCTCCCCTTGTTAGCGGATGCCTCTAGGGCCAACAGTTTTTGCTTGATGGTATCTGGGATATTTCCTTGGCATTCAGCCTGCTACAGCTCATTGTCAGTCTCCATGCCCTGAAGGCCTTTTTGAGCAGCCAAAGTCAGCTGTCACATTGTAACAGGGTGTTGTGTGACATTTTTATTTGAATTAACATAACGTCCTATTCCCCATTTAGCATGCAGTACTGCTTTTTCTGAACAAGCCCCTGGGGCGTGGGGAGCTTGGGCAGTGGGCAGCAGTGGAGCTGTGAGGACCACACCCCCGGGGTGGTGCCTGTCTGTGCCACAGCAGCCAAAATGTCCACACCTGTATAATGCCCTCGGAGCTGGGAGTTGTGGTCGCCACACCCGAAATGGCCCAAACAGCCCCCCAGCAAAAAGGCAGTATGGGGGTCACCACATCCATCCCTGAACCTCCCGATGTCATTAGTTTAATTTTTCTCCCCTTTCCCCCTTTTGTCTTGACAGGAGTACAGGGCCATGGGCCTCTGGTGGGGCTTGGAGACCTTGGCCCCACCCCTAATTGTACAATTTCTTTTGGGACAGCAAAACATTCTCTCCTCCCACATCAACTGTCCCAGAGAGCCAAGACATGTCCTCTCTGCCTTTTGCCCGTATTTGTCCCTTACATCGTATTTCCTTTCCTGTGAAGACGTGCCTTTCGGATGTAGGTTCCCTCTCAGGTGCCTGGGGGCCACCTGAGCACCCACACCTGAGCTCTCTGGCCAGGAGTGAGCGACCACATCAGTGCCAACAACCAGGGGACAGTGTGCCGTGCTCCCATTCCCGCGTTCCTCCCCTCTACCTCAGCCCATGTCACCCGCTCACTCATGCCTGCAGGGTGACCTCTGTTCCACCTACCACCCCTCCTTCCCCATACAACGTCCAGCTGCACGTCCAGCCCTGGCGACCCCAGGCTGGGTACAGGGGCACCACCCCTCCTGCTTTGCCAGGAAGCCATGGTCCTGTCGGGCCAGACCTGCTCGCTGTGCCAGTTCCGCGAAGCAGGTTCACTGGGCGCTGCGTGCTAACTCGTCTGGGTCTGGTGAGATGGGACGTGCTCACATGCAACGAGTTCCAGGAAGCGGATTTATTCCTTACAGATCGGCAGCGAGGGACAACAGAAGCCGAGGGAGCCAGTCCCCCAGGCTCAGGAGAGCTGCCCGGGATGGGTGGAGTCTCACTTGTGTGTGCCCCACTTGCTCTGCCACTGAGACACCCTGGGAGGCAGCTGCCCCGGGTTTTAGCCCCTAGATTCACAGGCCCCACTGGGCTGAAGTATTGAAGAACAGCCTGTTTCGGGCAGGGGTGGGAGGCTTGCGGGGAGGATAGAAACATAGCCCGGGCTGTTCCAATGAATCCTTCTCTAGCTCAGGATGTTGCATTCCCAGCAGATTCTATGATTGGTCCCGAGAAAGAGGGAGGACTGAGCGGTCCAAGGCCACCTAGAGAGCCATGCTGCGGGTTCTCTTTGGGGTGTAGAAGGAAGAAGTGGGCAGGCAGCATGTCACTTCAGAGTCTCTGCCTCACAGCACAATGTCTCAATTTAAATTCCTATTTCATCATGGAGCATAATTACTGAATTTTGTCCACTCATTTAACCAAGATTTAACATGTGAGTGTTGGGGATGCAAACACAAATGAGAGAACTTTCAAGTTAAAATGGCAGAGTAAGGATATACATAATAATTTCACTCCCTCACACAACTTCACTGAAACTATAAAAAAGTATTTGTCTTAGTCCATTTAGAGTTGCTATAAAGGAATAATTCAGGCTGGGCGATTTATAAAGAAGAGGTTTATTCGGCTCACCGTTCTGCAGGCTGCAGGAAGCACGGCGCCAGCACCTGCTGCTGGTGGGGGCTTCACGGGGCTTCCGATCAAGGCGGAAGGTGAGGGGCAGCAGGTGTGTCACACGGCAAGAGAAGGAGGAAGAAAGGAGGAGGAGGTGCCAGGCTCCTTTAAACAGCCAGCTCTGGTGACTAATACCGTGAGAACTTACCAGCCCTCTCAGGGAAGGCACCGAACCATTCCTGAGGGATCTGCTCCCCGGACCCAAACAGCTCCCACCAGGCCCCACCTCCAATATGGGGGATGGAATGTCAACATGAGATTTGGAGGGGCCAAAAATCCAAACCATATCCCACCCCTCGGCTCCCTCAGGAAGGTTGTTTCAGACAACGGAATTGCTCTAGACTTTCTCATATCCAACTGTCGGCCAACTTCGAGGAGCATGTGTGACTGCCAACACCTCCTCTGTACCTGGATAGGCACCTCAGGCATTGCGGTGACGGGGTGGAGGAGGTGAGGTGCTGGCCCCTGGCTGCAGACGGTGGGGCCCCTGAAGGACCCTTCTTTGACTTCTTCAGCAACTCCTTACCTGGATTGCTGGGATCCTGGGCCAGGTCACTGCTCTGGGCAAGCTTGGTCATCCTGCTGTGGCAGTGTCCTCCTGGGCCTAGTGACATGTCACCTGGCTGTAGCTCACCGATGTTGCATTGAAGCTGTGTCAGTCAAGGTGTTGCACCTATCTGATGAGACACACCTGCGCCTCCAGATCTGGGGAGGTTGGAGGGTATATGAAAGGGACTAGCTTTGCTAAAGGGATGCCTGTGCCAAGGGGTGGCCTGCAGGACAATTCCCTAGGTGGCTTTGGACCAACCCAGTTCTTCCCCCTTTCTCACTTCTGATTCTCAATAAGCATGACCACAGATAGCATGTGCCGGGAATTCGGCATCCTGAGATAGGGAGGGACTGACTAGAACGGCCAGGCTCTGCTCTAGTGCCCCTAGAAGCAGGTTGTCCTCAACACTGTGGCCCAGTGTGTCTAGGTCACCGGAGTATGAGACCCGGGGCAGGCTGCTTCCCAGGGTCTCTCAGCCGCACTGCAAGTGGGGCACACACAAATGGGCCTCCACCCACCTGGGCAGCCCTCCTGAGCCTTGGGGGGCTGACTCTCAGTGGACCCACAGCTTCTGTTGTCCCTTGCCGCCAATCTGCAAGTATCACACCCACTTCATGGAACTTGCTGGATATGAGTGTGTCCAGTCTCACCAGCCTCAGACAAGCTGGTAAAATTCTTCATAGTGCACAGTGAAACTTCTTCGCAAAACCTTTCCAGATCTTTCTCCAGTGAGCCTGGCACATCCACAGAAACTCTGAGGGAACTAAACTGAATACCACAGAGTTTGATTAAGTGCATAGAGTCAGTGGACAAGTTAACTTGGTTTGTGACTCACATACTTCCCCAAAGGAGTCAGATCTCAAGTTACATTCTCCATATCTATAACCTAGTGTGACTGTGTCTTTTAACGTGCTGTCCTTTGCAGGCAGAACTATCATCAAGTTGATTAGATCAGGGTTGGTGTTTATTAGCTATATTTATGGAAAAAGTTATGATCAGACATATCAGCTATCAAAATAATGGTGATTTTGATCTTTTCTTTTCCCACCACGGTCAAGTTCCTGTCACATTGTCGGTGGATGACACATGATTGCTGTAGAAATTTGATTACATGACTCGGAACTTCCTTTCTAGTCCAGTGACGTTTCGGGAGACAGCACTAATTACCTATAAGTGATCTAATCCTAGGGCTGCAACAGATTACTGCCCAGCTCCATTTGTTTACATACATTTTAACAACACAAGGAAAAGGGCTCCTGGAAGTGAATACCCCAGAATGGAGGTTTGGTGCCCCTGGCTTTGCAGGCCAACAGAACAAGTACATCTGGACAGGTCCCAGCACAGCCAAACAAAGCCAGCTGCTCCTAAAAATGCCCAGGGTCAGAGAGAAAGATCTTTACTCTGACCAGAAAGAGTTATTACACAGGGGCCTTCCAAAATCTGAAACAAAATGCATTCTATGTGCCGGGCATTTTATAGTCATTATTTTGACCTCCCTCTGGTCCTGCAAGTAGGCATTATTAGCTCAATTTTACAAAAGAAGAGATTGAGTTTCCGAGTGTGGACGCAAATGGGCCCAGATTGGAAACCAGGCTTGAGTGCAAAGCCCCTGCTGCTCGGCAGCCTCCAGCCCTTGCGGTGAGCCAAGTGGCACCAGCAGACGGGGTGATGCCGGGACGGCCCGGAGGGGAGAGGGACAGACGAAAGGCAGAAAAGCAGCCTCTGACCCTGGCTGCCTTTGAGATCACAAAAGAAGCACGGAGCAGAAAGACTTTCATAGTTCTTAGAGACAAAGATCCTCTGCTTACTCCCATTTCAAAATAAATTTGGAGTATTTTCTAAAATAGACAATCCAACTTCCTAAGTTCCCAACACACCAAGGTGCCCTGACAGGTATGAGGTTTTCGGAGCTGCCTTCTGCCCCGCCTTTCACCCCACCCCAGCCCCCGAAAGCCACCAAGCCCTGGAGGAACTCAGCCCTCACATCCGCCTCGCCAGATCCCACCTGTCCCAGCTCGTCTCTCACACCAGCCCTTGCTGTCGATGAGTCAGGACCCTGGGTTGCCAGTGACTGAAACCAAATTTAAACTGGATTAAGAGGAAATAAAGGCAGAAATTTTTGGAAGCTTTAAGCTACCACAGAAAAGGCAGGGGTGTGGCCAGTGTCAGAAACATCTGTCACTAGGGCCTCAAGTGTGCCTAGCTGCTGTCTTTCCCCTGGGTCAGGCTTGTCTCCTCATACCAGCTTCTTCCCATGGTGGGAAACATGTTTTCACGGGTCTGAGCATCATGACTGCAGAAGAATCGGGCTTGCTCTCTGTGGTCCCAGGGCAGAGCTCGGGCCAAGAGCCTATCCTTGGTGCAGGTGACTGGGGCCTAGGGAAGGGGCTTCAAAGGAAGCCGATGGAAGGAGCGTTCCTCCCCAGGCTGGTCTGGGCAGACCGAACCTCCAGAAGTGCACAGCTGCCCCCTGTCGCACACCTAGAGCACAGGGAGCAGAATGTCCCTGAGGAAAGGGATGGCTGTCGTGCGTACATAGATTTCTTGATGCCCACGGTAGCTGTCCAAACAGCTCCGCAAATGCATTTCCCCCCATGCCAGGGAGAGGGTGGCGGCACTGGGAATTCAGCAGTAGCTATCTGTATTGCAACTCCTCATGGGCAACGATCAAAACCCTACAGAGGGCTTTATGTGACTTTTATGTTTAAAACGTTGTTTATTTTGAAGTTATAATCAGTATTTCCCAAGTATATCTTTAAATCTTAACAACTGTTTATTTAAAAGTGTCTTTTTGATGCTAAAAAAAAGAGAACAAACTGACATTTAAACAAATTTGGATGGAGAGGAGGAATTCATTTGAAGAAAGCTTGAAGTCACGGTGGAGTCTGATTATAAAATGACAAAAACAGCTCTCCCCCTCTCCTCTCAGAAGCCGCCCAAAGCAGCACGGAGTAGCAGAATGAGGACACAGGTCGCCTTGGGTGAAATCAGGCAATGACTGAAACAAGTACCTTGCTGTTCAAACCAGTGACTTCTTTGTCTGCACGAATCCACGGGAATTAATTCCTGGGCTTTGTCCCTGCTCGCCGGCTTGCTGCTCAGCTGTCTTGAGGGGCTTCGGCGTGTGTGCTGGGAGCTGTGCTACAGAGTGTGTCGCTCACGTGAGCCTCACCTGGCCTGCGGGGAGAAGGGAGGCACGGCAGCTGCACGGTGCTGCTGGGGACACATTCGTCCTCGGTGCCCACTGAGATTCCAGGGACACGTCTTCCTCACTACGTCACTGGGGACCGATCCCTTCTCTCCCACCCTCACCCCTGCAGGGCTCCTCACGTGGCTTCTTCCACTCAGGATTCAAAGTCCTGGCTGGAAGGGGCGAGGGAGGGCAGAGAAGCGGCGGAGTGGCTCTGCGTTGAGCTCCCTGGCCGTTGAGCCCAGATCACGCCCGGCCAGCTTCCTCTCGCCACCTCCTCTTCTGAGGCCTTGGTTTCTCCACTCACTAAGACCACCTGCTGCCCCGGTGGGCTCCCCTGTGTCCTTGGTCCTGCAGACACAGCACCACTCCGGAGCTGCCTCTGCAGGCCACCACATGTGGGTGTCCCACGAGGTTCTTCCCTAATGTGGGGCCCCAAATCTAGGAGAAGCGGGTGGGTCAAGGTAAGTAGCATGGCAGGCTTTGGACGTGGACAGCTCTGCTCAGTAGGAATCTTCTCAGGGAGGGGCACCAGCCTCGGTGCGCCTTGGACATTTCCTTATGGGGGGAACTTGCAGTTGAGGAACAGGAGAGAGATGGGAGGGGACCGGGTTTGCCCTCGAGGACCAGAGTTTTGGCTGGCAGCTGGAGGTGGCTCCGGGGCAGGCAGAAGAGCAGCCTGCCCTTGCCTCCTCCTTGTGAACTTCTTGCAACTGCGGGGAGAGGAGCCAGCCCTCCCTGGGTCTCTGGTTTCTAGATAAAAGAGAAGGAAAGTCCCAGAGAGGCACCCGGGAAGAGAGAAAAGAATCCAGGGAACTCCATCTGCTATTTTGATATCATCTGACTGTTACTGAACCATGTGACCCGTTTCCCTGACATTATGACTCCAAAGTGTCTGAAAATAACTTAGAATAGCATTTCTTGGAATTTAAGGGGCACACAAATCTCTTAAGATTTTGTTCACACAGATTCGTTAGAAATTTTGATTCAATTTCTGATTTTGGACTGAGCTTGGGCCTCCCGTTCCGCATTTCTCACGAGCTCCGGGTGCTGCTGGCTTCGATGTCCTGGGAACCGCGCCTCGAGCAGCGCCGGCCGGGAGGACAGAGCTGCTTGTGCCGCGCAGTCGTAGACATGCTGTCCACCTTGAGGTCCAACAACACTCCCAGTTCAAGCCTGAGCTGGGGAAACTTTCACAAAGATTTCATAAATCTCCAAGTTGTGACACCTCCTCTATTCTCTTCCTGTTTCTGTGTGACAACCCATGTGCCCAAAGAAACCAGAAAAGAGGTTCTTAATATGAACTGGCCTGAGGGCTCATCTCCTCTGCAATCGCACGGTTTCCACACCATCGCCGGGGGCAGCAGTGATGATCTTTGAAGATCTTAAATTCCCTGAATTTAGCTTCTCAATTGGGCCTGTTTCCTACTAAGGGATGGGCAGGTGGAGGGGGCAGATGGGCAATGAAAGGTCATTTTAAATCTCCCAGAGAGGGCGAACCACAACTCCGACAGCAAATAGCAGCAAGTCCACCCGCATATGAGGCCAGCAGGGCTATTCCTGCTGGGAAGAAGGCTCTGAAGAGGAGACCAAGAGAGAGGGAGGGAGAGGACACATCTATGACCTTCCCACAGAGTGCGTGCCATTCCTGTTGGAATATCAAGCAAACTAATGAAAAAATTCCGACTTCTATAGCATCTGGCCTCTGTAAATTGCTTATATTTCTTAATTTTCATAAACAGTCAAAAAATGATAGTGCTTTACTTTTACGTAGCACTTGACAGTTGCTACTTTCACTTATCTTACTTGATTTTCATTAAGAAACTTCTCACATGAAAGTGGTCCTCCTCGCCAAAGTGGGCCTAGCAGCCACTGTTATCCCCACTTTCACCACTTCGGTCCGGTGCTCACGGGCGCGAACCTCGCCCGCAGCCGGCACTCACAGTCCGCACGGCAGTGTGTGCTGCGCATTGACGACGCATCCGTTCTGCTCTTGTGTGATGAGGAAAGCTTTAAGGCACTGAAAGCTTGTTTTACTTTACAGGCAGCTTTACTTGTAATGTAAATCAGAATAGTAACATATACATATATGTTTTCATTACGTTATTTTTAAATGTTCACAATTTTATTTTGATAAATGAAAAATTAGAAAAGTCATATCACGGCTATTGGCTAAAGTCGCTGTGCGCATCATCTGTGGCTGTTGACTATAGTTGACGCTGGTACCGAAGTGGTTAAAACTAAGAAAACTGAGGCCTGAATGAGTTAAGTGACTTGCCAGAGATTGGACAATGGTCTTATCTCAAAATCTAGTTTTCCCAACATTGAAGATTGCTGAAAGGATGTAAAATATGTACATTTTAACTTAATGACTCAGCAAATTGAGGGGTTTCCTTTTAAGTGGTTCTTCTGATGTAGATAACAACTATGTATCTTTAAACTGCATGAGTTTTCAGAGATTACTGCAGTCAATCCTCCTTTAAGAGATAAGGAAACTGAGCCTTAGAGAGGCTAATATGCTATGATTCCAGAAGTTGTCCAAGTCAGTTTTACGATTTATGACCTTAAGCATGTTAATTCTATTTTTTTATTCTACTTCATGAAAACATCATCGAAAGGTACAGAATTTGCAATCAGGTTATTGCTTAAACAATGATATTGCTGAAGGGATATGGAGCCTATTTTTGGTGCGGAAGTAGAAAATTCATGCCATATCTTAAACTGCAGCCAGCATTCCACTCCGCAAGCCAGAGCACAGAAGATGAGCTCAGGACAAGATGAAGCCATCGCCCCGAGCCAGGGCTAGTTCACACCTATTCTCTTTGAGACAGGGCGATGTCTGCTCCTGACCTTCAGCATTATCTCCAGCAAGGAAAGCCAGGTCCGCAAAAGCTTGCTGAAAACCCGCTAGGAGCCAAACGTGACCTTGATTGCCCGCAGAAGGCTTATGATCCACAGCTGAAAAGGCAGAACAGACGCAGCATTAGCCACCAGGTGTGATGTGAGCAGAAGAAGGAGCAGCTTATTCTCCCTGGGTGGTTAAGTGAAGACTCCACATTTTTGATAGCATCTTGGGTCAGGATTTCAAAAAAGGGAGAGTGGAAGAAATACGTGCTTCCAACTCAAATATTTTCTGCTTCTGTGGTCATAAAGATGCCAGTTGTGTAACTTCCGTGCAAAGAAATACCAGACCCAGGACTTTGCAGGTTGCTCAAGCAGATGGCCACATGCATTCTGGCTTCCTGAGAGCTGGCTTTAATCTGAGCACAGGCAGCACATGTGACAAGAGACCCTCCCGTGTGTGCACTTGTGACACAAGCTTCCAACATTCACAGTGTGGTACCAGCTTCCCCATGCTCTCGGCCCAAGAGTAGAGATTTTATTTTCACTGTACTTGCCTCAATTGCCTTTTAACAGTGAGGACGTGGCGAGGCAGGTGGATCATCTGCAGGCTGCAGAATGAGGGCCATGTGTTTTACTTGTCAGTAAGGAGCCAAATGAGTAAGAAGATGCATTTTCACTGGAAGCTGAAAGTTAATCAAAATAGGCAGGAAGCACACAAATCACCTTGCTCAAAAGTCTCTCTCTTCCCCTGAAGCCCAGCTGGCCCATGCAGTACCTTTATGAGGCTTAGACAAAGACGCCCTCAGCTGTGGATCTGCTCCTGCTTACCCTCAGCCCTCAGCCAGACGCCCTGGGCGCTGCCCGGCCTGCACAGCCACGCAGCCGCTGGTTCCCCTCCCACGCAGCAATGTCAAGTGTGGGTGACTAAAGCACCTGGACAGGAGCTGCAGCTCCCATGAGAAGGTAGTATCAGGGTAAGGGAGAGAAGGGAGGCAGGTCCAGGTAACGTGGGGACTCTGGACAGGGCTCAAGTCTTCATAAGTCACCAAATGTGCTTCCAGCACGGAAGAAAAGCTAAGTGACAGATACAGGTAGGAGACTGGCAGTGGGGAGGGGAGACAATTTTACAGTTTTACCCTGGGTCTGAAAACATCCTGTTTGCCACTAAACACTTCTTTCTAGGGTACTGATGGCAGGTCACACAGCACAGTGCAGTGGTTCTCAAAGTGTGGTCCCCCCGTGGACCACCAGCACCAGTATCAGATGGAACTTATTAGAAACATAAATTCTTAGGCCCCATCAAAGATGGACTGAATTAGACATTCTGGGGTTTTTAACAAGCCTTCCCAGTGATTCCGATGCAAACAAGAGTCTGAGAACCACTGGTAAGGTGTCTGGGCAGATCAGTCTTTGTGGGTCTTAGTCTCTGGGACTCTCTGGAAGTCACCTAACTGTCTTAAGTTACAAGCTCCTCTTCTATATATAAAATAGACATAACAACAGCTTCAGCTGATACAGTCATTTGGAAATTGAGATCACATATGGAAAACACTTTGCATGGTGCCCTGTGTGTGGCAAGCAGTGTACACCTGTTTGCAATTATTGATGCCAACCACAATGAAGCGACAAGTGTTCGAGGAAGACTGCAAGTCTCCACTGTCCCCAGGCTGGCCTCCCAGTTCAGCCTGCCCCTCAGAGGGAAGTGAAAGAGGATGCAGGCTGGCATCTGGGGGAATCCAGAGGGAGAGAGCAGTGTCCAGCCAATGACCCCCGGGGCCAAGACACCTCCCGAGTGCTCACAGAGCTGTGAGCAACAGTGCCTGGGGCTGCGCACGGGCGGGGTGGGGAAGCTGACCCAGCCTGAGGGGTCAGGCAAGCCTTCACCAAGAAGTGACCTTCGAGCTGAGATGGGAAGAAAGTGATGGTGATAACTAACTTGATGAGACATGACCATGTGCCAGGCATTGTTCTAAGCAAGTCTGTATTTCAAATCATGTAATCCCCATTGTGACTAAGCAACATTTTGGTCCTCATTTTACAGATGAGGAAAGTGAAAAACAAAGATGGTAACCTTGATCAGGGCCAGGCGGTGGACAGGTGGCACGAATAGGATTCAAAGCCCAGCAGACTCTGGGGCTAAGAGCTGAAAGAGCCCTGGGGCAGGGGGCTGGAGGGCCCAGAGAAGGGACTAGGGCTCCCCGTTCCTCTTCTGCATCCAGTTCCCAGGTGTCCCTGGGATCCCAGCCCACACAATGGCAGGTTGGTGGTTGGTGGTGTGCGGCAGATGGGCTGCGCCGCCCCCTGGTGTTGGGGTGCAAAGCAATGAGAAGGTGCAGGCTAAGAGCACGAGTTGGGCGTGGACAGTCATGTGGGGAGGTGAGAAAGTGCAAGCCATAGAACAGACAATGCAGACTTCCAATTTCCATACACACACTCACTGGAGAAACCCAAAGGGTATATACCAAGATGTTTATAGTGGTTATCGCTGAGAGGAAACAGCAAAGTTGATTTTTATTATTTTTTTCTATGTGGGTTTTCATGGCCCCCTCCTGTGCCTTTTTGCAATGGTCACATATCACTTTTGTAAAAGGTGAAAGGTTTATACCATCTGAAAAGAAACCAGAGTATTCACACATTACTTTTGCACTCAGATAAATAAACAAGCTCTATTTTAAAACTGTTTACTCATGTGTCAGATTAATGACAAATATTGAAACTCAACCCTGGCCTGAGTTTGATCACCTGTTCCAGGTGGGAGCCCCAGAGACAGTTTAAATATTGGCTTGTGCTACCCTGGCTGAAGCCTGACTCCTGGTGGACAGAAACATCAAGGACAGGTTTCTATTTTAAGATATCTACATACACATCCCAGGGAAAGTTTATTTATCCACCCATTTTGTCATTCAACAAATATGTACTGATCATATTCTATATGCCAAGCATGATGGGAATATAAATATAAATTTGAGATGGAGCCTGTTTGGGAAAATGGTTTCTCTTTTCTTTTGTTCAAGTTTTCTTTTTGTTTCAATAATATGGTCGTGTTCTTTACATAAGTCCTGCTCCTTAGTTACTATTAAGTTTATTTCTAGGCTGCTACTGAGAATGGGATATTTTTCTTGGCACATTTCCTGAGTACAATTAGTCCAGTAGCTATGGATTTTCATATATTATGTCTGTGTGGCCACTTTACTGGACTATCTTACTGGTTGTTCAGACTATTCTCTTTGGTTCTCAAGCTATATAATCGTGCAGAAAGAATTTTGTTCTTTTTAAAATATAGTAGTTGTATTTTTGCATTTCAGAGATCTGTCCACACTGGGTATTCTTCACCCTTCCCACCCTGCTTTTTAACCAGGGAAACTTCCGGTTAGTCCTGCCTGTGGGAGGCACCTGCAGGAGACCAGAGGCAGGAGAGAGAGTAGGAAATAGGAGGGAAGTAGCAGCATATGCACGGACGTGTTCAAAAGGGCCACACCATCCAGAAGCGGGGCCGGAGCAAACACAGCTAAGGAGTCTGCAGCTGAGAACGTGGGCTCCGGGTCAGATCGCCTGGGTTTAGACCCTGCCGCCACCACTTAGCAGCTGGTGGTCCTAAGCACTTTACTAAACCTTTCTGTGCCTCAGTCTTATCTTGAAAATGTAATAATGGTCTTGTCTTAGCTTACTGAGTTATTATGAGGATTCAAATAATTAGTTCATGCCAAGTGCTTAGAAACAAGTTGGTATGTTAGTCTCAGTAAATGACAGCCATCATTAACTCCTCTCTTTCATACAATCTGTCCCCAAATTTTCCATTTGAAGGGCTCTCCCTCTAAATGTACTCATAACCAACCCACTTCTCACCATCCCACTACCACCCCTGGTCTGCTCTACCATCGCTCCCTGGAAACTGCAAACTTGATTCCCCCACTCATGCCTTCACCTCCCCTATTGTCTCGTCTCAACACTTTGGCAAGTGATCCCTATACAATGTAAGTTCAATCATGTCACTCCTTTGCTGGACACCATGAGTAAAGGTCAGTCCTTACCATGACCTAAAAGGTCCCACCTGACCTGACCCCCCATCCCTGACCTAGACTTCTGTTTCCTCCACCCTTCTAGACTGGCCTCCTCGAGGGACATTGAGTCCGCCAAGCCTTCCCTCCCCCCAAGGCCTCTCCCCGTGCTATTCCCTCTGCCTGGGGTGATCTCTCCCTGGGCATCTGAATGGCACCCTGGCTTCCTTCAAGTCTTGACTCAAACACCTCCTTCTGGGGGTGGGGGGCAGTGTCTGCCCTGGCTACTCTAAAACTGCGCGGCACCCACACCTCACACGCGCTCCACCTCTAGTCCCTCATTGTTTTCTCCTTAGCATAGCACTTAGCATCATCTCACATAGTAACATTTTTCATACCATCAGTTTCATGGGCACAGGATTTTTTTCTTTTGCTCACTATGTTTCCAACATCAACAAGAATGCTTAGCATGAAGCAGGAACTCAATATTTATTGAATGAATAAAAAAACCTCCCCAGAATTGAAAGGCAGGAGTTTCCAGATTAAAAGTTCCACCAAGTCCCCAAGAAACCCACTGCAAACTTTCAAAACACCAGGAACAAAGACAGATTATACAAGTTTGCAGAAGTTACAAAGAAGGATCACCAATCAGGATGCCTTCATACTTCTCCACAGCAAGGTGGGAAAGTGGACAAGAATGGACAAATAATTTCCGAACTAGAAATTATTCCCAAACTATCAGGCAAGTCTGAACAAAGTCAATGAAAGCATTTTCAGTCTCTCAAGGTCTAAAACTATTTTCCCTCCCACACAGCCTTGCTCCATAAAGCCACTCGAGGATGTGTGCCACCTGTGAGAAAGAACATGCAGGCCCTGCAGAGGCACAGGAAAGCTCCCGGGCGATGACAAAGGTTGGTTCTTCAGGTAACAAGTGCAGGCTACAGTGCAACCAGTCCCGCCTGATTAGGGGAGGCCTTCTCGGGAGCCCCTGTGTTGCACTGTCTCTCCAGCCTGATGCAACCGCTAGAGGATGTGTGCACCAGAAGAGCATAACAAACCAAGCAGGCAGGGCAGCACCTCCAGAAAGCAGGAAACCTCTCAGGTGAAAGGCAGAGGTTGTTCTAGGACAACAGCTGGCAGCTCTTCCAGATATGGCAGGGGGACCCCAGGGAACCACACCAAGAGGGGAAAGAGAACTGACCATCCTGCGGGGATGTGTAAAAATGGCCATTAAGGAGTTTGACGAGAATTAGCAGTAGGTACAAAGAACACTAAGTTGAGGAAGGGAGTGGCATATTTAACTTCAGGAAACACAGAAAGTAAAATAGGAATTACTATTTAGAAATGTGGGCTAAGTGCTGCAGCTCACGCTTATAATCCTAGCACTTTGGGAGGCCAAGACAGGAGGATCGCTTGATGCCAGGAGTTCAACACCAGTCTGAGCAACATAGCGAGATCCCATCACTATAAAAAAAAAAAAAAGAAAAGAAAAGAAAAATTAACCAGAATGGTGCTGAAGGCCTGTATTCCCAGCTACTCAGGAGGCTGAGGCAGGAGGATCACTTGCAGTGAGCTACGATGATGTCATGGCACTCCAGCCTGGGCGACAGAGCAAGACCCTGTCTCAAAAAACAAAAACTATTTAGAAATATGGAGCTGTAAGAAACTGGAAGAAGTGGGGAGGAATGGGCCAGGGGAGAACTTGAGCCATTTAAAACCATGTGCATGTACTCTTTTAAAGAAATTAAAATTAAGTTTCAAAAAGATAAACTGACTTTTCAACTAAGCTCTCTAATTTCACCTATGATGATTTCTGATTTCTCTTTTGCAGAAAATGCAATGGTGATGATGTTGGGATCCAGCATCCAGGCGGGAAAACACTGAAGAATTGAAGAGTACTTTGAAATAGTTTTATTGGCTCGTAAGACCTTTGCATATAAAAAAAATACCCAAAACACTATGCAGTATTAAATCACAATTACATTTTTTTACCAATTAAAACTACCCAGAATATACATTTTTTAAAGAAAAAAAAATCCTACAGAACTGAATTCTGAAATGACATTATGACTTAAATACTATGACAAAATAGATAATTCCTTATAACATTAATTCATTGCACAAAGCTGCCAGATATTTTCATAAGCATAACCATTGCACAGAGTGCAAATGAACACAATTTCAATGTTACACATTTAGTTGAAGTTAACTGCGCCTCCACCTACAGAACTCTTAAATTTCTGGCACAAAATGTTGGTCTGTTTTAACTTCTACCAGGCAACCAACTTCACAATCCAGTTACTCTTTCTTTCTGGCCCTCCCTAAAAAAGAAACATCCTTCTGCTGTCATAGCCTAAAAGAGTCAGCACCGCCTTTGCTTGAAGAAATCGACTCCTCTCAACTCTTCAGGCAGGTATTCCTGATCCACAGGCTCGCTGTACATGGGGTTGTACTTGTAGCCTTTGGCGTAGCCCAAATCCTTCATCAGCCTGGTTGGCGCGTTCCTCAGGTGCAGGGGCACCGGGGGCAGAGGGCCCTGGTGGTTCCTCAGGCAGGCTTTGACATTGTTGTAGGCGCTGAACACCTCAATGGACTTTGGGGCTCTGGCAAAATAGACTACGCACTGGGCCAGAAGCACCTATGAATGACACAGAAGGACACATTCTACTGGGAAGGCGCCAGAAAGTTTGTTTTGCAGACTACTTTATGACTCATACCTCCAGTTAATTCTTTTTTTTTTTTTTTTTAAGACAGAGTCTGGCTCTGTTGCCCAGGCTAGAGTGCCGTGGCATCAGCCTAGCTCACAGCAACCTCAAACTCCTGGGCTCAAGCGATCCTTCTGCCTCAGCCTCCCAAGTAGCTGGGACTACAGGCCACCATGGCGCCAGGCGCCACAATGCCTGGCTAATTTTTTCTATGTATGTTTTTAGTTGTCCAGCTAATTTCTTTCTATTTTTTTAGTAGAGACAGGGTCTTGCTCTCACTCAGGCTGGTCTAATTAATTCTTAAAAGATCGCCATCTTGTTTTCACCAACCCCCTTTTTTGCCTGCAATCTGGATAACCACTATAGAAAAAATTCCTATGAGGCAAGAAGTAAACTGGGCCAGTGGTTTTCGTTTTTTTAAACTGAAGAACTTTTTACTAAATGAAAATTTTCTTAAACCGCCAATACATAAAACAGATGAATATGAAAGTGCTCGGTGTGGGGGTAAACTTGCAGAGGCTTTCCATTCAGCCCCTTTAACTTCTCTGGCCACCAAAAAACCCAGAGCACTTCCCCCGAACCCCAAAACTCCTGAAGAGTTTGGAGACATGACCTCATTGACACTGAAGGTGTCCCTTTCTCTAGGAATCTAGGATTCTACAATGGGAATTCAAAGCCAAGCAGCTTATTCAATGGGTCCAATACATCAGTGGTGAAGGAGGGACATATATTCAAAACCACAAAGGGAGAGAGCACAAGAGAAAGGAAGGGATTCACAAAGAACTGAGCTGGTTACCTTACCTCGCATTCAGGCATGCCTATAAAATGACAGCCTTGGTAGGTAGCAACTGCTTGTGTTAATGCAGATGGGTCTGCCAGACCTGCCACACACAGAGAGAGACAAAGGAGAGTGTCAGGCACAACATACATTGTCCTTCTGACTTGTCCACATGCAGGCAACCAGAGACCACCATTGCTTGTTAGTGACCAAAACAATCCCAGTTTGCAACTTATCTATGGTCTCTGATTGCATGAACTTATTGAAGAAATATTTAGTGAGTGGTTACTGTATGGTGTCAAGAATTGTCTTCTTGTGGATAGAAACTCTACATCTAGTAGGAAAAATGAGACTCTGTACAACAAACATAAGGAGCAAAGGCCATGAAGAAGTTCACATGGATGGATACGCTGAAAACAAAACATTCAATAAGACCAAAGAAGAGTAAAGCTTTTCTCATCTTTTTCTAGACACTACTTAAGTGTCTAGAATCTTCCATTTCTGCCTTGGGAACTGTCCAAAGAAAAATCTGAACACCTGACTTCAAAGCAAATTTAAAAGCAGCTCTTTTATTTCAATACTCTGAATAGCCACTCATGTTAGTAAAAACATTCTTGAAGAGGAAACAGAAAATGCTGACTTTATGAACACAAATACTCAAAAGCACAAACACACCAAGAAATAAATGACTGGGCTCAGGCATGGAGCCTTATCTTTTCCTATTCATCCCACATGGTCCCAAGACATTCTTAAGCCACACACAAAAAAGTCACAATCCCCCCCATCACACCACAACACCCCCCATGGACTCGGGGCTCTGGGACCCTCCCATCGCACTCACCTATGTCCTCGCTGGCAAACCTCACGAGCCTCCTTGCCACGTAGAGTGGGTCTTCTCCTCCCTCGAGCATGCGAGCCAGCCAGTAGAGGGAGGCGTTCTGGTCTGAGCCTCGCATGGATTTGTGCAGGGCGGAGATGCAATTGTAGTGCTCCTCTCCTGACACCACAAAGAACAACGACAGCTCACAGAGAGAGCTCACGGTGGGGGGGTGGGGAGGGGCTGCCCAAGCCACATCTTTATTCCACTGGCTGATCTGCAGAAGGCCTGTACTAATAAAGGCCCTAGGAAAGCTGAGGAGAGTGGGGTTTGGCAGCTGGCCTCAAACTCTGCCTAGCAGGAGGGTGTGAATGCCATTTGTGCAGAATCCTGGGACATGTCCCAGAGCAGTTCTCTTTGGGGCTGGGGTTCCTGTTTGGTAACCCGGTCTCATTCAGAGGGAGAGGATGCTGCCAAAAACCCTGTGGCTGTCCATAGCAAGTGCACACACAGACACCGAAGGGGTGGGATTCACTTTGAAAGGTGATCCTCCTAGACCAGTGGATTTGCCAGAGACAAGAGTGGATGGAGGGTGAGTCTCGTTCTGGTTCCATCCTGTGTCCCACTGTCTATGTGAGGACAACCAACTGTGGGCCTGGTCATAGCCATCAGGATGGAAAGTCAAGTGGCAAGGGCAGCTGTTACAGCCCGTTTGTTCCTCAGTGGCGTGTCCAGCTGCCTTTCTGATATCCAAAGCCTGTGGTCATTTAAACCTCCCTCTGCCAGCCTCAGTGTGGGGACACCTGTGAGGCAGGATCCCAGAGAGACCAACGCACGGACCAACAGTTCTCACCCGAAGGTACTGCAGCCTAATCTCTTACCACTTGGTCTTACCCCATTTTCTACCTTAGATTCACATGGAAACAAATCAGTAAAATGTGCTTTACTAAAGGCAAGAAATGATAGCTAAACAATTCTCAGGAAACAAGCAGTGGCATGTGCACACATTTCACTATTCTCTGACCATCCTCTCTTACTTAAATTCAAGGAGAGGGAATCCTTCTCAAGAGAGCAGAGCACATGGTTCCTATGAGTATTGTCCTCTTGGAGAAGCAACTGGCCTGTGCTCATCATAAGCCAATGTCAACAATACAACTGTGTTCTGCTGGGCACAGCATTCAGCCCCGGTGACAAATAGCAACAGCTGACCATACTGGTAACATGACACTTGGTCTTCAGAGGGAGAAGATAGCAAGTGACAAGATGCTGGGTCTACCAAAGGGGAAAGACCTGAAAGACTGGCAGCAGGGCTGGAGCAACTCCAGTTTCTGAGGAGAAGCAGGCCAGAGGGATGGTGTCAGCCCAGCCACCGACTGCTGAGGACCAGAGCTTCCCCAGTCACTGACTGATGGGGTGTCCCGGCCTACTCCCCCACCTACTGGCCTGGACCCTGACTGTGCTCTACTCCCCTGCAGGGTAGAGGGAGGTGGCAGCAGAGCTGAGAGTGCAGGCTTGGATAAACTCAAGGGTATGGAGGGATGGAAAAACTACCTCTAGTCTACTTTCTGTCAAATTTAAACTCCCCCGACATGGGTTACTCGTCTTCTCCCACCTTTACTGTGGTCACGGGGGAGGCAATACCACCAGCATGGGAGGCAAGAGTGGGGGCTCCAGGGCCAGGAGCCTGGACATGGCCGCAAACGAGCCATGCAGCCACAGGCAAGTTACTGATCCTGGATGCACCTCAGGTTTCCCATTTGTAAAATGGGGATAATGAAACCACCCACCTCACAGAACTGTGTTAAATAACACATGCCCGGCACAGAGCAATCACTATAGACACACCCTACCAGTGTCAAATACTATTATCATTCTGTGCTACCTTCCAGTTTTGCTTTTATCCTATACTGCTTTATAACCTGAAATTTGACTTTATATAGAACCCTGATGTCAATGCATGGCAGACAATTTGTTCTTATTAGAAATTTTTCATTCTGATGTAGCAACATCTGAACTAGTTACTGAATGGTCCTAGTGGGTAACTATATATTAGGTGACATTAAATTATATTATATTAAATATATTAAATTAATATATTAGGTGACATTAAAAGAAATAATAAAAGCTCTAGGGGTGGGACTTTGTCTCACTAGAGTTATAAAAAGGCCCAAGAGTATAAACTAACAGGTTTCCAAGGCAATGATTCCACCATCCCTATTTATGGAACAAAGCCTAGAAGACAACCTTTTTCCAGGACCTGTCTGCAGATCCGCTGTGGGGCAGACATGACACAGTGGGGTGGATGCGTGAGCACACTGACCCTGGGAAGATGTGTAGAATGTGGGGTTCTCGAGGCTGTGGCACTAGGTGGCCTCCACTGCCCCCCAGCTCAGAGCTGGAGACAAGGCGATCCCCTCATGCACAGCTTCCCTTGCTGCCATGTCGGGTTCAGGGAATATTAGGTTGGTGCAAAAGTAATTGAGGTTTTGGATCGCGAATTTTAAATCATTATATTAATAGGACTGGACTCCTCCAACGTCTGCTGTGTGTGTGTGTGTGTGGAGAGGGGTGACTCCTCTCACAAACGTGCTCTAACAGTGTGATCAGTGACGGCGGGGCTGGCATGGAGGCAAGCACCGAGGGGGGCAAGGATATAGTCTTGGGAACCAGTCAGACTTAGTTAGATTTGAGGATCAGTTTTACCAATTGCTTTATGAACCTAGGCAAGTTTTGTCGTCTGTAAAAACCTCCTAAGGCTATGTGAGATTCAAGAAAAAGAAAATATCTATAGAATACTCAATAGCTGAGTGTTAGCAAATGTCACGTTATATGGATTTCAACTGACAGTTGGATAAAATATGAAAGAACGGTCCTAGTCGGTCCAGTTAACACAAAGAGTCTCCTTTGGGACCCTACATGAAGGGAGAAAGACCACTGCTGCTGGACTCCAAGAAACAGTGGAGAGCCCAGCATGTGGGAATTTTTTAACTCTCAAAAATTTTCATTTTGTTCTTATATCCAATTTTTGTATCCGGCAAAAGTAGGGCTCTGCATGTAGAATGTTTTCCTTTTCAAGCATGCATGACACTCAGAAACACAAGGGAAAGCTGGCCATCTGAGAGGGCCCTGCTGAGAGGCACATTCACGTCAGAATGCAGACAGGACTGTTCGTTCAATGTGTCGATTTGTCCTCAGCACTGATTAACACCCCCATGCTACCATCAGCCGAGGCGCACTAAGGCTGAAAAGCTTCAGTCTCTCCCCACAACGTTGTATAGCAAGCACGTGCGCTCATGAAGAGGCAGCGCCTTGAACCAAAGTCATTCTTAAGCCCCTCCACCCTTTCTCTGACCAGTAAGGACTCTCTGTCATCAGGAAATATTGTAGATGTGGCACAGTCTCCATGAAATCTGAAATGTTCAATTATCAGCTTCCTTTTCTGGTAGAGCTTTTTGAAGCGTGGAAATTCTATTCCACAGTTACTTACTGCAGTGACTCCAACCGGAGTCACACAAATGCCCAAGTACCACAAGTCCAGCCTCATCCACAGTATGCTATCTTCATCTCCCCACTCTTTTATAAAAACATGCAAATGTGCTGTGCTAATGACATTTACTATTGCCAGGTCATGGATTTAATAAGAGCTGGTGTCCAATCTGCTATCTGTAAATGCAGTTCTACACAAACAGGTAAGTGCACAAGGCAAAATTTAATTTTTTAAAAAGCTACAACAAAAGCATCAACATCCATAAAAACTTAATTTTTATTTTAGATCTTAGAAATTAAAGAGTTAATCTCAAACTAATAACTCATTTATTGCAAAAGTCCTCTTGCTACTGCTACTTACTGCCATTATAAATGATCACAAGACTTATTTACTGTTAACTGAATGCATGAGCTCTCAAAAGAGCTTGTGTTCTACAAGGTTCTACCAAAGAGTAATGGGAAAATGTCTAACTACCTTACTAGATGAATGAAAGCCTGCAATGTCAACCCCCAAACTCCTCTTGGCTCTTACCAGGGCAGCTTCTGCTTTCTGCCTCTCTTCAGGAAGGTCAGCCCTGTGTGGGAGGCTAACTTCCCTTACCAACATGGAGAGCCCCTAAGAATCATGGACAAGCCTTGGGGCCTGCTGACACGAGGATGAGCGCACACACTTACATCCGCACAGGTTCACTCTTCCACACTTCTGTTACTCACCTGCACGGTCATACAAAATGTGGGATCGCTGGAGGCCTTCCTTAACATCGTTCTCAGTGATCAGAACTCTGCTGGGAGAATAGGTTTGCCCACTCTTCTTACAGAACATCTTCCTGGAGCTCAGCCTGGCCAGCACCGCCAGCTGCAGTCCGTTCAACCCGGCCCGGGCATCCCCGTCACTGAGGTAAGCCAGAGTGTCTACCGCTTTGTCCTCTATGAACACGGGGGGCCTGAAACACAACCAGTGTTACTGTCACGCTCAGGTTATACACTTGTCATTCTGCAGCATGTCTTACTGAACTCATAATTCTCAGCAAGGTCACTGAGAAAAGTTCAAGGTGTTTGCTCCTTATTCTGAACCCATACTGCTAATGTGGTTAAGCATTTTCAAGACTAAGAATTGACTGGATCTTAAAAGTCACAAGGGTATCACACTGTGTAAGTTCATACATATAAGCTTGTGTAAAGCAGATATTGAATGTCCTGGAAGGTCACTGTTGACATGTGGTCTCTCTGGTTCTAGCCTATAGAACAATGAAAACTTTATTAGAAATGCTAGCATTTCCTCATTATGGAAAACATGTCTCAAAGGCAGCACACAACCTGATGGGACAGGTATGCTCAGACCACTTGCCACACAGGGAAGAGACAGTGTCACGCCAGAATATTAGCCCAAACGGCATGTAGTTCAACCAGGTCCCAGTTACCTTGGGCACAACAGGACTAGAAGCAGGTCTCTGGATGTTTTGGGAACTGCACTAGGTTGCTTAATAGTGGGTATTAATCACACAAACTGCAGTGGGAAGCAAAGAGGTCACTAGCCTGGGAACCAATCAGAAGGCTCTGTCGGTTACTTAGCTGTGAGACCTTGGGTAAGTCACCTAACCTGTCTGCAAATGTCAGGACTAAAATTTACAATCACATTTCTAAATTTGGACCTTCAAAAAGAACATGTAACTACCGTGTTTCCCCGAAAACAAGACAGGGTCTTATATTTATTTTTCCTCAAGAAGACACCCTAGGGCTTATTTTCAGGGGATGTGTTATTTTCCCCTCAAAGCCTCAGCTTGCAGCACACATAGGATGGCCGGGACCTGACAGGGGGAGTCGACTTTGTTGGTGGGGCTGCCCGTACCTTTCCGGTCACCTCTAGGATAGTAGCTGTCATGATGGGGCAGATGAGAAGGGCTGCTCGTCTTCTTTACCGCTCCGCCACAAAATGCATGGGTTGTGCAGATGTGCTGCGTAGCCACGCCCATCACTAGGTCTTATTTTCGGGGTAGGGCTTCTATTGCGCAAATGCTTAGAAATCCTGCTAGGGCTTATTTTATGGGTAGGTCTTATTTTGGGGGAAACATGGTATGATTAGTTTTCATGTCTGATTCAGCAAAATTTTCTATTCCTAGTGTAAACAAGATATCTAACACATTCCTTTACATAGAGGGGTCTGATTAATTCCTGGGTAGGCTACACATTTGTGAAGCAAAAAATTATATTTTACAAAGTTACAGTTTCTCCAAGTCATTATCTACCGTCAGCTGAAAATATCTACGGTATGTAATAAATCCACTAGGACTGTCCAAATCAGCTGCTTGAAAAACAACCCACAGGTACCAACTGGCCTGGGATGGAGGGTTTCTGAAGGGGGATCCAGCTTGTTTGCTGGGCTCAATGCAGAATTCCTCACCCAACACCCACCCACGCGACTTCACTTGGTGAATAACTTGACTAACACCAGTCGGCATTTCAATTACTGAAAGATTTGCTTCTAACATGTTAAGACTGCCTCATCTCACTCCCTTATTCACCAAACCCAAGATTTCCAGTTACTCCCTGTGGGTCTCTCATTACACAGAAGACACCTGGCTAGCCTTAGCTCTGTAAGAAACGACTCTTTCCTCAGATTCATGCCCACTGTCCGCGCCGGGCCCCAGAGCTGCGGGCACAGCTTGGAGACCCGTCTCCCTCCCTCCTGATGGCGTCCTCTCAGCAGAGACCTCACCACAGCACTCACAATAACACACACCGAGGCCACATCATCGCACTGTGTAAAGCTCACGGACTATTTCTAAACCAGAAATTGTTCAGCAAATTTTCTGGAAGATGATTTAGAAGAAAATGAAAGACAGAATACATACTAAAGAAAATGTGTAAGAAGGGACTGGCACCAGTGGGGTGGGCAGCACCCGATTTGCCGGAGAGGGAGGCACACTTGCCACTTGGTTACTGCCTGTGGTGGGGAAGGGAGGCAGGGAGAACCAAAACTGCCTGAGAGTCTCATTTCTGCCTCAGAACTAATAAAAGCCATGCCTTCCATCTCCTTGGAAAGCTTCCTAGCAACAGAAAGCCTGCAGGACAACTGAGGGAAGAAAAGGGAGGAGGAGGAGCCCTAATCAGTCCCAGCTGACTGAACCAGCCTGTGCCCTGCACCATGAGGTGGGTTATGTGGTGGCTACATCTGCCACCTCTCTGTCCCCACACTAATGTTGGAGCCTCAAGGACAGAATCATGTTTTATTCTTTCTTTATATCCCCAGTACCTGGCAGATAACAGGCATCCAGTATTTGCACAGTGAATGCACTAACTTCAATTTTCTCACAATCTGTGAGTGAAACATTTATTTTTTAAAAGTTATATGTAAAGTATAAAGCAAATAAAGCCAAATCCATCTCTCTACTGTCTAGCAGTAACAACAGATACTACATTATTTGCTGAATTTGTTTTATGACCCACTCACCCATGCAGCCATCGACCTTACATCCACATTTTCAAATCAAACTGGGAGCATACTGTGTATAGTTTCACATTCTTAACAACTAAGTAACTGAAAAACAAGTAAGCTACTCAGACCTCTGAATATTTACTTTTAAAGAAATGTACATTATTGCGGGCAGGGGGGAGGGGGAACAAAAAAAAAATAAAGAAATGTACATTATATTAAATTTTAAAAATAGAAAAGAGAAAAGTCACCTACCGCAGGACTACCTCAATGTTAATATTTGAGTATCTATCCCTTTCCTATGAATTTGTCCTTTGTATGCACTTAGAGGCATGAAGTGCTCTTGGGACAGCGACAAGATAGGTGGTATTCACTGCTGTCCTGCTCCCATTTCCACCAGTCCTCGCACACAGTTCGGGAGCAGGCCTCATGCGTGAGGAGAGAAGCCAACGAGCAGACTGTTCCACAGATTTATAAACAGTGCGCTGTGAATCAGCCTTTAAAAAGGGGCATTTTATGTGGTTGGAAAAAGGGTCCTTCCCTCTATCTTTGAACTCCTGACCAAAGTACAAAGTTCTACTGTTCTGTCTGGAGTCTGGGGGAACCAGGGTGCTACCACAACAAAAGCCACCTGAGCCCCCACCACTCGTTCCTTATTCCTCCCTTTGGGTATGATCCATAATCCAAACTTCACCCCCATCCAAAAGAAAAAAATATTTCTAAGCCCAAATGAATCTGTCAGCAACTCCGTTCCAGTAATAAAAGGGGGCTGCTGATAGCACTCACAGCAGCCACACAAGAAAATTACAAAATGGAAATTCACTGTTAAGAACGCAGTGCAGGGTGTTCTGAAGGTTCTACTTGCCACCCAATATATCTTGAAACCCTGTTTATTCCACTAAAGTGGGAAGGGTAACCAAATAAGATGTGCTAAAATAGCTTGAGATCTTAGAATAGGGAGCAGATGAGAGACCTCATGCCAAGAATGATGAAGGGACATTTGTACTGATACTCTCAAACCCCCTTAGCAAACAGTAACTACTACACAAAGGATCTTGAAAGAGTGCTCCTAGTCTAGAGAATTTAACATTAATTTCTAATTTAAGCATACACCTATAAGAGGTTTTGCATTTAAAAATAACCTTCCAAAGGTAGAACACAATTAAATGAGGTGAAATCTCCTCTGGGGGACAGGATGCCCAAAATGTCACAGCAGCCTACAGGGAAATAATCATATTTCATAAATAAATTATGTTGTTATAATGTAATAAAAAACTGTCCCATAATAAGGGAAGAGTTGGTTAAAATAAATACATTGGAAAAGATATTCTTAGTTGTCAAGGCCTAGAGCAAAACAGACTTCTAGCGCCTCGCCTCTCCAACTGAAGAGAAGAGCGCTGATCTTGACAGAGGAATACGGGAGGCTCCTCCTTCCCTTTTCTCTTCCAGGGACCTGAATCCTGAGGCCTGCACATTGGATGATGTTGGGATTTGGCTACTCAGATGGCTAAATGTTTAAGATGGAGGAGGAGTAAAGTAAGTGAAAATGTTCCTGTCATTTCATGGCAGAACCAAAGAAAATATATGGCTTAGTTAAACTCTCCCTCCCTAAATTACAAACCAAACTCAGTGAATCTCTTTTACTAAGGCAAAGGAACATTTCATGGTCAGGGTAACAACTGCACAGTGGTTCTCAACTAGTAATGTGCATCAGGTTAGAGGAACTTTCTTCAAATACAGATGTGTGCACCTTATCACAGACTGACTGACTCCTAAATCTCCAGGGACGTATTTCCAAAATGTATTCTAAGTCAGTGTGATGTGCAGATCTGGTTAAAATGCCCTCCTGCTACATGGGACTGGTTTGTCTATGTTACGAATTGATACACAGTTGTCCTTACACAAAGAAGTGCTTAGAGAAGGTCAGAAAGGCAACACTCACCAGTGGCATCTGCCTTCTCTTAATTTGGTACTTAGGTCCCTTCTGGCAACCGAGGTTGCTGAGTAGTTAGAGACATGCCTGAAAAACTGGCTCCACCATGGTCAAGCTAGTTGGTCTTGGGCATGTTACTTAACCTTTCTGTGCCTTGGTTTCCTCATGTAGTAAAAAGGAGGTAATGAGACATGCTTTGCAGAGCTGTACTGAGGATTAAATAAGACAGGTAGAATGCTTAGATGCTTAGAGCAGTGCCTGCCATAACAGGAGCATGCAATAAATGTTAGCTATTGTTATCATCATGATGAAAATCGTTTTATTTAGACTGTTCAATAGCATACTTCCCATAATTGCCAATCTTCAAGGTAGAACCCCAACTCTGCAGCTTCCATGATAACCAGAGTGAAAGTAAAACAAAACTTATTTTCTCTACAAAGAGATAACATATATTTAACAGATGATGTCATCTTTCTGTTTAATCCTAAGGAGGCACATGTCTTTCCAAATGACACTATACCACATACCTGGTAGGTGTCTGTAGTGGGTTGAATAGAGACCCCAAACGATGTAAGTCCTAATCCTTGGAATCTGTGAGTATGACTTTACTTGGAAATAGGGTCTTTGCAGATGTAACTAAGTTAAGGATCTCGTGATAAGATCATTCTGGATATAGGGTACACTTTAAATCCAATGGCAAATGTCCTTATAAAGACAGAAAGAAGACACAGGGACACAGAGAAGGCCATGTGAAAATGGAGGCAGACTGGTGTGATGTGGCCACAAGCCAAGGAATGCCAGGAGCCACCAGATGCTGAAAGGAAGGACTTTCCTCTAGAGCCTCTAAAGGGAGTGTAGCCCTGCTGACACCTTGATTTTGGTCTTCTGGCTTTCCAGAACACTGAGAATACAGTTCTGCTGTTCTAAGACGCACAGTTTATGGTAATGTGTTATAGCAGATACAGGAAACTCATCCAAAGTCCATGAGATCTGTTTCTGGTTACTGGTGCTTTTATGGCCCCATTTTAATGTACTTTTTTTCCTTATAACAGCTATATCAATGTACTATATTAATGTACTTTTTTAAAAAACCATTTTTTACATTTTTAAGAAAAACTACTGAAATCTACTCTATACCCACAATTCATTCTGGCCATTACCTTGTTCTCTGGTGTTCCATTACCTTTTTTTCTATTCAGTGGTAGAGAAGATTATTTTAAACAATTTAAGTTTTTATTTAAAAAAGAAATGAAAAAGAAAAAATCTATAGCCATCTTGTTTTGGGGCCAGCTTGTCTGGAGCTCCCCTCTCCAAATAATTAGAGAAAAGCCCCAGACTCAGAGTGAAGCCACAAAGCCACAGCACCTCACACAGAGACAGAAGCCAGTTCAATTCTTTCAACCAACTCTTGGTACTCGGTCTACTTAGACAGTCAAAAGGCAATTAAGGCTTCTCATATCACCCTCCTCACAGTCACAGAATTATGCACTCTATCTGGTCCACACACACCTAATTCTTTAGGAGTGTTTTTAAAAATGCGTGTGTCCTGTGATCTAGGAATCCACAATCCTTCAAAGGAGCAAGTAACGCAGAATGATTAAATGTGTTTACTTTTTCATTTTCAGTAGCACAAGCTCATCATACTATAGAACATGGATTCTTTTCCCTGGCCTTCAAAATTAACCCAGTGCACAGAAAGCATGCATCACTGTTTGTATCATGTGACCAAAATGCTTTTAGAGAGCAAAATACATGAAAACTGTTGATCTGCCATACAAACCAAAGGAACTATGGCATGGATAATGAGCTTTCTATCTTATCCAGTAAAACTCTGCTTATCCTTCAAAACTCAACTCAGCTTCCCTGTATCTAGGAGGGGAAATATTTGATTCACATATTCTGGATGCCTCTTCTCTATGCCCCACTGCCCTTTGTGTACAGCTTGACCACAGCACGGCACTGTAAGCTGATTTGCTCACCTAGCCTTTATGGTATTGCATGTTCTCTAAAGGCACAGGAGCATGCTTTTCAACACTCAGCCAATGCCTAGCGTATGCAAGACCTTCAATGTCTACTGAATAAAACAAACAACGGAGGAGAAATTTTTTAAAAGAATACTTATCCGCCGAGCGAGGTGGCTCATGCCTGTAATCCTAGCACTCTGGGAGGCCGAGGCGGGAGGATCGCTCAAGGTCAGGAGTTTGAAACCAGCCTGACCAAGAGCGAGACCCCGTCTCTACTAAAAATAGAAAGAAATTAATTGGCCAACTAAAAATATATAGAAAAAATTAGCCGAGCATGGTGGCACATGCCTGTATTCCCAGTTACTTGGGAGGCTGAGGTAGGAAGATTGCCTGAGCCCAGGAGTTTGAGGTTGCTGTGAGCTAGGCTGATACCAGGGCGCTCTAGCCCAGGCAACAGAGTGAGACTCTGTCTCAAAAAAAAAAAAAGAATACTTATTTCAATCGATGGGAATGTATCATATACATGTGTATACTACACTATGTAAAACTCCCAATTCCTTAAGTACAATAAAGAATGATCTAAGCAGCTGACTGTATTAGTTTCCAATTCCAGTACCTCTGCTTACCTCCTCTCATGCACAGCCTTCAATGGCCTAGGAGTTCTCTGTAAGTGTTCTCGTGCTATTTAGGGCACCAAAACATGACACAAGAATACAGATGTATAACTCATAGCTTCCGAGAGAGAAAGTTACTATTTGGGGTTAAAAGTCTTTTTTCGAGACAGAGGCTCATTCTGTTTCCCGGGGCTAGAGTGCCGTGGTGTCAGCCTAGCTCACGGCAACCTCAAACTCCTGCGCTCAAGCAATCCTTCTGCCTCAGCCTCCCGAGTAGCTGGGACTACAGGCGTGTGCCACCATGCTCGGCTAATTTTTTTCTATATATTTTTATTTGGCCAATTAATTTCTTTCTATTTTTAGTAGAGATGGGGGTCTCGCTCTTGCTGAGGCTGGTCTCGAACTCCTGACCTTGAGCGATCCTCCCGCCTCGGCCTCCCAGAGTGCTAGGATTACAGGCGTGAGCCACCATGCCCCGCCAAAAGTCTTTTTTCTTTCAGCTAGATTAGTGTAAACAAATCTGATTAATGTGCGGAAGGATGTATATGTTGCCGTCAATAGGGATTTGAAAGTAAAATTTTACCTAAAATAATTAAAATATTACACAATCTAGTCTTAATTATCTATGACAATTGGGGTGCTAGATACTTCTTTTAGGAAATCAATTACATAAGAGTTCTTTCTGTGGCCTACGACATCTCCCAACTTAACTTATTGTTAGAATTGCTGACTAGCAGACCAATTAATCAATCTAAATGTTTTTAACATTCTTTAATTTCACTTTGCTTGCTGTTGGTGAAAAGGGCAACAGTATTAAAGGCTCTTGATACCTGGGCAAATATCCCTTATGCTGCACTATACCAATAAAAAAAAATTAAACTACTTCTTTTATATTGAAAGCTAGGATTTATTCATTTACTAACCATTTACCAAGCACATAATATGTGCTAGGTGCCATGCTGGGGATACGAACAAGGACAAGCTCCTGTCCTCCCAGTCTTCCCAGGAAGGAATGGGACATGAGACAGCAAATAAGTGAATGAATCCAGGGAAGTCATAACTGGGATAATTTCTAAACAAGTGATGGTGGAAAAAATGAATCATCTACTTGATATGAGAGGTTTTCTCTGAAATGCAATCTTAGCAGAGTAAGAATCACTGACTAATTTTCCTAACAGTTTCAATAACTAAAAGAAATCTTAATTTTTTCACTAGATCCTCTCAAACTTTAATGTACTTCAAATCACCTAGAGATTTTTTAAAATGCAGAAATTATTTTCATGAGGATGAGCTCCATGGTTCTACTGTCTTCATTTTATTTAAATTCTAGCATGGCAGTGACTGGGGAGAGGCAGAAAAACCTGAGGATATCTGAATAACTCAATTCCATAAACTGATGACATGAAATCCATAAAAATTACCCTAGAGGCCGGGCGCAGTGGCTCATGCCTATAATCCTAACACTTTGGGAAGCCGAGGCGGGCGGATCGCTCAAGGTCAGGAATTCGAAACTAGCCTTAGCAAGAGCAAGACCCTGTCTCTACTAAAACTAGAAAGAAATTAATTGGTCAAAACTAAAATATATATAGAAAAAATTAGCCGGGTATGGTGGCACATGCCTGTAGTCCCAGCTACTGGAGAGGTTGAGGCAGAAGGAGCTTGAGCCCAGGAGTCTGAGGTTGCTGCTGAGCTAGGCTGATGCCACGGCACTCTAGCCTGGGCAACAGAATGAGACTCTGTCTCAAAAAAAATAAAAATAAAAATTAACCTAGTGAAGTAAAAACACAGGATATAAAGTTCTAGATACAGGATGATAATCAACACACAGCAAAATATCAGGATTTCCCCCCTTCCTTTTTCAATTTGTTTTTATCAAGTGGTTACGTGAGTTGTGATGAGAATTTTGTTGCTGGAAAGCTATATAGGTTGAGTATCCCTTATCTGAAATGCTTGGGACCAGAAGTGTTTTGGATTTCAGATTTTGGAATATCTGCCTTATATACTTACTGGTTAAGCAACCCATATCCAGAAATCTAAATATTCCAATGAGCATCTCATTTGACATCATGTAGGTGCTCAAAAACTTTTGGATTTTGGAGCATTTCAGATTTTGAATCTGGGATGCTAAGCCTGTACCAGATAAGAGGAACTAGCAGAAGCCCCCCCTGGGACCCTGACATGCACCCAGCACACGAAGGGCCCGAGTATGAGTACACCTGACTGATACCAGCAGGTTCCATCCTCTGCTCTCGGTCACAGTCTGTATGGCTCTCTCATCACAACTGTACTCCAAATAAAGCAAATTTGTTCTGCCCAGTGGTCCATCGGCCAAATGTTTCAAGGCTTTCATGAGACATGGTAGAATTCTTCCTACATCTGAGGAGCGAATGGGAGAAGCCAGACACATAGCAGAGACTGCTGAAACCTAAACCCTGAGCCTAACTATGCCTTGTATTTTAATCCTCACAGAAAAGTGGCTCCAGAACTTGGCCTCAGGGGAGGCACCAGCAGCTGTGGAGTCCATAGCAAGAGGAGGCGGACAATAGCCTCTCATCAGACCAGATTATGTTCCACTGCAGTATTTCAGCCAACACATGAACAAATGACATCTGAAGAATACGTTCTGATATATATATATATATAAAAGGAAAACCTCTGACCTAAGAGAGCAAATTGATTATCCGTTATATATATCCTATGTACTAATGAACTCATGTAGTACTTGTGATGCAGAAATAGATCACCAAAGAGCTAGGAACAGCCTCTGTCATTTTTTAGTTAAAATTCTTTTACTTTCATGGAATTGAGTTTGACTTTGTGATATGCAAAAAGGCTGGGAAAAGAACCCTGAGCACAAAGGCAAATGCCCAAGAACTAGAAGAACAAAACAATGTTAAAGTCTGAAGAATTATAGATATACCCATTAGAGACTAGAAAATTCATCTTAAAAGAAAAGTCTGCAGGGATATTCTTGTTGGTATATTTGAGTACTTCCCTCCCTCCTCTTTTATTTTCATCGCTGGCAGATCAAGATTTCTCCTCTGTCCCCACCCTCTTATTACTCACGCCCAGCCCTTTCTGGCCTCCTGCCAGGAGATTCTCTGGGGAGTGTGTGCCCCAGGACAGATGCTGCACACTGTCAACTTACTCAGAGCTGCTGTTGCTGCTGTGGCTCAGAGGGTCAGTGGGACGGCTAGAGTCTAGGACATGGATTCCCAGTGAGTTGATCGCTCTCATTAGAATAGTCACCATTGCCTCTACTGGAAGTTTCTCAAGAACAATCACCCGACATCGGCTCAGAAGAGCACCGTTGACCTGGAAGGAAGGGTTCTCAGTGGTTGCCCCAATCAGGGTGATCGTTCCACATTCCACATGAGGAAGGAAAGTGTCCTAATCATGGGAGGAAAACAGAAGAAAGTGATTCCAGTCAACAGCCACCTACAGAATCCTATGTAAGTTGGCTATCCATTCCTTCCTTTCCCTTGTTTTTATCTCTAGAGTTCAGGAATAGCAGCTTTATAGTCACTGAATATGGATACAACATTTGGGAGAGTACAACTCTTTCTTTTTAAGTCTAAAACACATGTTTCGGAATGCCAGTGTCTAAGCCCGATCTCTTGCTGGTAGTCTAATAGCTCTAAGTAGAATTCTAAAACAGTTTCAACATAAATGACACCTGTACTTAGAAAAGTATTTTCTACCCAAGGCTGAACTATATAGAAGAGTAAGAAAATACAAAAACATTAATGTTTCCAGGATCCTCTCCCACTGCAACTATTCAATCATATTGTTACCTTCCTAACAGACTTGGCCAGTACGTAAGCACCAGATGCTGTCTTACGGGGAAGAAATACTGAGATGAGTCAATGGTCTAATATGAAACCTAGAATGCTAATATCCAGTGAGAACTCTAAAGGGTCTGTTTACCCAAAAAGATTTAAATTAAAAGAAAAAAACTTAGAGTTTTGTGAAATATTTCTATTTATGATTAAAAAGTTGCAAGAAAATATCAAATAAAAAAATTTTAATGTTTATTTAGAAACAATATAAAAGTGGCTTTGTTTATAAAAACAGTGTCCTTTTACTTTTGTTTCAGAAACTTATTTAAATAAATAGTGATGATTAGATCTTGTAACACCTTGATGAGAGCCTAAACTTACAGAAAACGGTATTTAATTTTGAAAATAAAAAGCAATATTTTATAAGGGAGACATAAAAAACATTAAAATAATGATCTTAAAATCAGGTTAAAGTGTTCACAATGACTACTAATATTTCAATTAAAAATCTCTAAAAGTTGGAAACTTGATCCAAAGCTGCTTTTGACATATACAGCTCACAGATATACCAACCCTTTCATTTATCAGAGAGAGAAAGCATTTCTCATCACCAAAAAACACTAAGAAAAAATATAGGGAAATAGGCTCAAAAGGAGATGGGATGACAAGCCTATGTTTCTTTGTAAACAAAGTTAATGATAACAGTCCCTAGTATTTGTATAGCACATTGTACTTTTCAAGGTGATCTCACATACTTTATATTCTATTTGATGTTCACAATGACCAAAAAGTAGAAGGAAGTTAATATACCTGCTGAGATTTATTGAACCGATGAATCTCATCAATAAAAAGGATGGTTTTCCTTTTGAAAAAGCTCTTTTCATTTTGAGCTTGTTTTATGACATCTCGCACATCATTTGTCTTGGCATTTGTTGCAGACAATGTCACAAACCTTATGCTATGTTTCTTGCTGTTGTTGGCTATAATGTGAGCCAGAGTGGTCTAGAAAAGATGACACACACACACAGTTTAAAAAGTTGTTCAGACACAGAACAGCACCCAAAGGCACCACCTCCAGCAGCACCAGCACTATTACCAAGCAACTTGAACTCTGAAGAATGCTTAGCAGCACAGATACAACATGAAATGCCACAGCATATTTTTATAAACAAACAAAAAAAAAACCCCACCAACATTATAAATAAAACAGGAAAGTAGCAAAACCTTAGGCTAATCCTGACCTTTTCTCCTTTGTCCTTAACCTCCTTTGATTCCTTTTTTGGGGACTCTTTAAGATCTTTGGAATCCCAGTAAAGAGCGGCTGTCTTGATTTAGCAGTGCCTGGGTGACAGCTGTGATCTCTCACCAAAGAGAAAAGAAAATTCTCCCTCCTCCAGCCAAGACAGCATTGCTGCGGCAGGACTCAGGTGTAGAAGTGATCACAGAGCCACAGCTCAAACAGGAAGCAGAACAGCTGAGAAAAGGAGAGTGAAGGAACCTTTGAGTTGAGAGACCAGTGACAACTACTTAGCTTTTGGGATGACTGCATGCCACTTCTGCATGTCCAAACTGGTAGGATATGAACAAGAGCCCTTCAGTCACCTTAGCACTTACCCAAAAACTAAAGAGATACAAGGAAAGCAATGTTTAGTACCTGGCACTTAATGGGTGTTCAATAAATACACAATATGCTGTTATTACTACTGTTAGCACTATAGTAAGGATGGGAATAAAGAAAAAATGAAGACAGTTAATGAAAGCGACAAATCTGCACCTGAATGGAAAGGTGCCATTTTATTTTCTAAAAGTTGTATGTCACCATTAGACATCGGTTGCTTCTTTATCAAATCCCAGCCTACTCAACTTTTGGAATCAGGCTCCCATGTCACATATGCCTAGGCTTGTGACTGATCACCAACCATCTCACTGAGCAGCCTGGACCACGGAACTCTTATGGGGCTGGGAAGATGAGCTCACCCACTCATCTCCCTAGGGACCTTTTCCTTGCTATCTGGGACCACCAACAGCTGATTATCCATTCTCATGATCTAATGTAAAGACTTCACAATTACTAAGAATGCTACTGCTCAATCCCCTGAATGGGGTAACAACTAAATGCATGGTCGGATAGATGTCAACAACTCCACCACCACCATAAAATGTTATTTGGGACAGATCTGGTTTATTCCTGGCCAAAGAAAAAGCATGCGTGCACATAAGAAGGTACAAAAAGAGCAAGATGCGTCCCAAGAGTGAAAGGTGGTGTGGTTAAGTTGCCGGAGATGAAGCTGGAAAGAAAAATCGGAGAAAAATCTCAAAAGTCCTGGTGTACGATGGAGTCTGAATCTGAAAACTGCGAGAGCTCTTCACATTCTGATCTTGAAGTCTGCCTTTCACTCACTGGTGCTCATTCTCCCTTTTCTTGCTATAGATAAAAGAGCATTCTATATTTAAGCCTTCTTAGCTTTTTTATTTTTCCAGACTTAACTGCTCCACTTTTTCTCAAGTGTTCTTCCAATGTCATGTTTTCTAGCCCCACAATATCCTAATCCTTAACGATGGTACATAGAACGGATACCAAAATGCATCAATGTTTCTTCTCTATAGAACAAGGCATTATGAGAAAAGTTATGAAAATACTAAATGAAAATGGCTTGCAGATGAAAAAGTTTATATATTAGTCCTGCTAAATAAATGAATATTATCCTCAAGAATAAATGAAACTCAGTCTGTTAAAATAAACCAACTAGGCTGGGCGCGGTGGCTCACGCCTGTAATCTTAGCACTCTGGGAGGCCGAGGCGGGAGGATCGCTCAAGGTCAGGAGTTTGAAACCAGCCTGAGCAAGTAGAGACCCGTCTCTACTAAAAATAGAAAGAAATTAATTGGCCAAATAAAAATATATAGAAAAAAATTAGCCTGGCATGGTGGCGCATGCCTGTAGTCCCAGCTACTGGGGAGGCTGAGGCAGGAGGATCGCTTGAGCCCAGGAGTTTGAGGTTGCTGTGAGCGAGGCTGACGCCACGGCACTCTAGCCCAGGTAACAGTGAGACTGTCTCGAAAAAAAAAAATAAATAAAAATAAAAATAAAATAAAATAAACCAACTAGTGGGAGGGGAAGAAAGGAAGCACAATAGAAATAAAAAGAATTTGATTATTTTTTTCAAAGCTGAACCCATATACATAGGAATGAAATCTATAAAGGTTCCATGACAATGTTTGTAGCATACTGTTTCCTTGCGAATTGGGTTACTGAAAGTCTGGGGTGGGGTTACTGATGACTACAAAGGTAGATCAGAATCTAAGAGTCCACATCTTCTTGTAAAACTATGAATTTACTAACATCTTCCTTTGAAAACGACAGCAAAGGTGTCTTACGTACGAGTCCGAGAGCTGTGTCTTTTTCACACCTATCACAGACTCCACCTGTGGACCAAGCACTGCCCCAGCTCAGACGGGGTCCGCGCCCCCAGGCCTCACAAGCCCGGCGGATCCTAGGCGGACAGCATCCCGCCGCCTGTAAGAAGCACCCACGACTCTCTGGCCGTTAGCTCCATCCACCCCCGTCCGCCGACATCACTACGCGGGAACCCTCGGGCCAAGGCGGCACTCACCTTGCCGCAGCCCGGGGGCCCCCACAGGATGAGCGAGGGAATTTCGTTGGTCTCCAGGAGCGAGCGCAACAGGGTCTCCTGCCCCACAGCCCTGCTCTGCCCGATGTAGTCCTGCAGCGTGTCAGGACGCATCTTGTCGGCCAGCGGCTTGCCCTCCAGCATCTGCCGGATCTCCTCGGCGGCCAGCGCGCGGGAGTGCGGGCGGCCCCCGCCGCTGGCCCCAAAGGCGGCGGCGGCGGCGGCGGCGGCGTCGGCGGCGTCCGCGTCCCAGTGCCCGGGGTCGTCCTCGCCGTCCGCGTCCGCGTCTCCGTCGCCATCGCCGTCGCCCACCGCCTCCTCCTCCTGCGCCTCAGCCTCGTCCCAGCTGTGCGGAGACGCGCTGCCCGCAGCGGCGGCCGCGGCCGCCGGCCTCTTTCCGGACCCCTTCCTCCCGGGGCTGCCGGAGCGGGCCACAGGGAAGTCGGGGATGAGGCGGGCGCCGCTGGGCGTGGGCGGCGCGTCGTAGCTCTCGCGGCTCTCGGTCTCGCCGCCGTCGTCGCCCTCCTCGCCCTCGCCCTCGCTGCTCTCGGCCGCCGTCGGGGTGGCCGGCTGCTTCAGCGCGGAGCTCTCCGACAGCCGCCGCCTCTTGGCGGCCGGCGGCGAGGGCCCCTTGGCCCGCTCCCCGGCGCTGTGCGGCCCGGCCGCGGGCTCCGCGTGCCCCGCGGGGTGGAGCAGCAGACAGCGGTCCAGGTGCGAGTTGATGTGTGCGGCGGGCATCATCTGCTGGCACACCGGGCACTGCACCTGGTGCAGCTGCGACAGGAAGGGGTCGTCTTCCGGCCCGCTCACCTCCATGGCTGCCGCCGCCCTCGCCGCCCCCGGCGAGGCTGCAGCAGCCCCCGCGCGCGCCGAGGCCTCCGATGCCCTCTGCTAGGCCCCGCGCCGCGCGACCCGCGCTAGAGTAGGCGGCAGGACGCGCGCGGGCCGGGGGAGGGCGCCGCTCATGTCTCGCGTCCGCAACTCCCGCGTCGGCCCGCCCCCAGCCGGCCGCAGGCAACACCTCGCGCGGCGCTTCGGGAAGTGTAGTCCGCGGCCGTTTGCCGAGTCTCGAGCAATGTCTCGCGCGGCGTGTCGGGAAGTGTAGTCCGCGTGCGGCCGGCAACACTCGCGCGGCGTGTCGGGAAGTGTAGTTCGCGACCGGCCGCCCTGGCCGCTGCCCGACCACTTCCGGCTCTGCGAACGGCCTTTGCCGGGGGTGGGTCGCTGGGACGGGCTTGGTGCGCGGGCGCGAGGTTACGCGGCGTAGGAAGCGGCGCCCCGCCCAGGCCTTCAAGGCGCGCGGCCTCGGGGAGAAGCCTGAGAAGCGCGCGGAGGCTGCGGCTAGAGAGCCGTGTAAGGCCGGTGTGTAGGGCCAGGCGGGGTTGTTTGTAATGAAAGGGAAGTGGAGGAAGAATAAAACCCAAAAGGCTTCAATAGAAAGCTGCACAAAGGACCTGAATAACAAAAAACACAAACTACGCAAGTGAAAAAATGGTTCCCCTCAGAAATGGTCAAAGAAATGCAAATGGAGTCCGCCCCCTTTTTGGTTTGTTGGCGGTTTACCCTAGGGCCTGTCGCCTGAAGCGCGCGCCTAAAGAGATGCTTATTGCGAATTAGAAACAAACTTCAGCGTTTAGTCCCGTGACAACAGCATGTTAGTATTTAAAATTACGTTGTAGGCAGGGATAGAAAATACCCACCATAAATGGAGGAAATAAGTTTAAGCATGTGTGGTATTCTACATCTCTGACTGTATTACCACGTTCTGTGATTTTATTTTCTACTTTTCTGCAAACCTCCCTACTTAAAAATTGTATCTTAAACATGCATTTTTGGTAATTAGAGGAGGTAAAGGAATTAAGGAAGAATGAAGACTTTTCTTAAGTTGGACAGGAAAGGAATTTTCATTCTGCACAAGAGCGGCTCATTGGGAGTTATGCGAGAACAAGCACCTAAGGATTTTTGTGAAGCTCTAGAATTAGATAAAGGAGATACAAAGAAAGGGTACAGGATGCATGTTTTCAGTTGATACTGGCTGTAAAATGTGTCCTAACCTCTTGAGATTGTTTAAGGAGTGAAATCTGATTTTTTGATAGTTGAGTTTTTCTAACTAGAAATGTTAGGCTTAAAAATAAGATTAATAGAAAAGCTGAAGAAACATGAGTTAAGTAAAGAAACTTTCTTTAACCATCATATAATTTTAAATTGTGCACAAGATGGAAGATCACTGAGGACCGAACTTTGACCTTTTTTTCTCTTATCCAAATTCCTTTCTAAGGGACTTGAGGAGTCACACCTTACAAACCATAAAATCTTTCAAATAGTTTTTTAAAATTAACCTGGTATAAGGTGGCTTACTTTCCAACCTGAGTCTGATACAGCATCACATGACTAAAGATCCCATTAACTAAATCAAGTATTCCTTTCTACTGACTCCAAGTCTTAACTTTTTCAACCAGTTGCCAACTAAAGAGTCCTTAAAACCCACCTATGACTTGTAAACCTTTCCTGGCTGAACCAATGTATACCTTCCATTTATTCATTTATGATTTTCCCGGCAATTCCTGTTGTTAGAGCCCAAATCCGCAGGACCACGGAACAGAGAGACAGAGTCATTGAGGCTGTAATCACCAAAAGGAGTTTTATTATCTAGCTAGCTAGGGTCCAAGCCTCAGAGCACCAACGCAGTGGCCTCTATTCGGGCAGGGACCCCGAATGGGGTGGGTGTAAGCTTTTTATACTCAGTGCACATAAGCTGTTCACGCGCTGATCATGCATCTGCCCTTTACAGTGATTTGTTCTATATTCTGATCACACAGCTGCCCGTTACACTGATTGGTAAGCTCCTTATCTGCCATTTTTTTCAGCCTTTTACCTCACCCTGTCCTTGATCGGTCCTAATCTGTTCTGGGTGGGCTCCAGAATCAGCACTTTCTCCTGCATTTTGTTTCAGCCCATAATGCCCTGCGGTAAGCTGTGGTCAGCAAGCAAGCAGTAAACAGAAGCTAGAAGACAGCCGTTAGCCTAATAGCCGAGTATTCTACACTGTCTCCCTGAAAGGTATAAAACCAAACTGTAGACCAACTTTGGCACACTTTCTCAGGACCTCTTGAGATTGTATTCCCTGAGCCACAGTCATTCATATGGGCTCAGGATAAACCTCTTTAAATATTTTGTTGGCAGAATTTTTTTTCTCCATTATCATCATGAACTTTTATTCTTATTTGTCCCCCAGATGGGGGGACCATCATAGGAACATCACAGAACCATGTACTTCTTTGAAAAGAGGTTCTGGAATGACTTCAAAACAGGTTTTGGAAGAAAAAAAAGTGTTACTAAATTTGGAAATACACTACACTGATTTTAAGTATTTACAGAAGTATATGGACACACGGTCACCCTTAACCCATGCAAAAAAGTCTAAAATGATGACAACAAATTGGACAACAGTGAAGTTTCTTTGAATGTCTTTTCTTATAATGAATGAAAGGTTTAAAATTTCTTTCTTAGAAATAATACATGCTTATTATGGGAAATCTCATGGATAATCATTGTTAGTATTTTAGCACGTTTTCCCAATCTTTTAAAACATATTTTGGGATTACATAATGCCCTTACATATAGATGTAATTCTATGTTCATCTTTATTTTTGCCTAATACTTGTTTTTGAAAGTATTTATTGTCATGGGAAAATATTTGTTATGTAACATAGAGTAAAAATTAAAAGATACAAAACTAATATATATAGTGGAAATTCTATTTCCTTTTTATACATGTGCTTTGCTCCTATATATTATATAAATAAGAAAAATTTAAAAAAGACAAAGACAAAATATTTAACTTCCATGGCCATATACATGAATAGAGTTGAGCTATTTGGATGTACTATGAGATAAAAATGGAGACCTTGACTTCAAGAATCTGGATTTGAATTGGCTGCAGTGTGACCTTGGGCAAGCTATATAACTTTTCAATCTCAGTTTCCAAATCTAAAAGAGGGATGCCTACCTCACAGTCTGTTGTGAGAATTAAATGAACTTATAAATGTGAAAGTAGTATAGTGCCTGGCAATAATAGGCCGCTATTCTTTTTTTTTTTTTTCCTGAACCCTAATTCCTTCTTTCTGAAGTTCTAAGTTGTCTCCACTAGATGGCGATGGTAGAAAAATAAATGAATAAACCATACCAGTAAGGACCTTTCAAAAATTGCTCCTCCTCTTATTTTGCTGTGCTAACCAAATTTAAACTGTATTTTTGAATCAGCATAAATGCAAATAAATTTAAACTCTATTATTAATATAAGGTCACAGGAAATGAAATCAATGTAAAGCAGAAAACTAGGCTTAAATTTTCTTCTTTAATACCATACTGCTTCATTGTTTTCAGCTGGCCTTGGTGGTTTACTTTGAGCTCTGTAACCATCTTCTCTGTGCTCCTTCCCCAGAGTCAGAATGGGGATGGTGGATTCACTGGTGACTCAAATAGACCTTCTGTTCAGTGACCACAACTTTAATCAGTCTGGGTGGAGGGCCTAAGTGCAGGTATTTTATAAGCCTCCTAGTATTATCAAACTTCTGGGCATCATCTTGCATCCTCATATTCACACCCAAGGTATGTTGGACATTTGAGTCCAATTAGTCCCACATGACTCACATCCCTGCCATCTTTAGTCACCGTCCTAAAAGTTAGCCCTATGGCCATCTGTTTTTCCTGCTCTGTGATTCCTCTCCCGTAACCCAATCTCATGCTTCTTTCTTTTCCTGATTTTCCTCTACATCTTCTTGAATCTATGACACATTTGTTTATCAAGTTTATTCTAACACACTTGGTACATTTTCTTGCTAGCATAAGTAGGACCTTTTAATTATTCTGTTTTCTTACTGGTCTTTATTGGTGTAAAAGAAATGCAATGATTTTTATTAATTTCTTTCATATTTGGTCTTTTCTGTGAACTCTCATTAGTTCTAAGTGATTTTCAGTTGATGCTCATAGTATAATACAGAAGATACCTGTTCTTTGTCTATGGCTCCTGGCACAGATCTTTAAAGTCCCTTGGGATTTCCTGTGTGATAGGAGTGCCTTTGTTATGCTAATGAGCCAGCTTCTGGTGGGCCCCTGGGGTTGGAACTGGGAGCCAGCCCCATCTCTGGGGAGGGAAGGGGGCTAGAAATTGAGTTCAATCACCTGGCCAATGATTTAATCAATCATGCTTATATAATGAAACATCAATAAAATTCTGGACACATAAGCTCAGTGGAACTTCCTGGTTGTGAACATGCTGATGTGCTGGGAAGTGGCAAGCCCAGAGCCTATGAGGCGGGGGCCTTCCCACACCTTGCTGTATGTGTCTTCTTTGTAATAAAATTGTAAACATTTAAATATAGTGCTTTCAGTGAATTCTTTGTGGTGTTCTAGCAAATCATCAAACCTGAGGGTTTAGTATCCTGGAACCCCTAAATTTGTAGCTGGTTGGTCAGAAGTGCAGCCAGTCCTTGAGTCCTGTGGCTGGTGTTTGAAGTGGGGGCCTTTGCCCTTAACCAGTGGGGTCTGACACTAAGGCCAGGTAGTTTAGTGTCAGGATTGAATTGTATTGCAGGATATCCAGTTGGTGTCAGAATAATACTTTTGCTTCTTCCATTGCAATACTAGGAACAGTCTTCCCTTGGTATCTTAGGGGGATTGGTTCCAGAATCAACCCCTGCTATGATACAAAAAGACTTGGATGCTCATTTCCCTGATATAAAATGGTGTAGTGTTAGCATATAACCTATGCACATCCTCCTGTACACTTTACATCATCTTTAGATTACTTATAATGCCTAATACAATGTAAATGCTATGTAAATAGTTGTTATACAGTATTTTTAATTTTTTTAATTGTTATGTTATTTCTTACTGTCTTTTTTCTTGAATTTTCAGTCCACAGTTAGTTGAGTCTGTGGATGCAGAACCCATGGATATGGAGGGCCGACTGTATTATTGGAGAGAGCTGCTCTTTTTATCTTATAAAGTGGAATATGAAGTGACATTTGACAAAATTCTACTTCAATACTTGATTTTAAAAAACTTCTAGTAAAATACCTAAAGATACCTCCTTAACATGATTTTTTTTTGCCTGAAACCAGCAGCCATTATTATGTTTTGTGGTAAAACAAAACTCCACCATTAACAGGAAAAAGATTTTTTTTAAAAAAAAAGTGCTAACCAGAAAGGAAAAGATGAAAACATCTTACTACATAAAAATGAAGATTCCATGTATTTCTCTGAAGATACCACAAGAAATAGTGAAAATACAAGGCACAGAGTGAGAGAAAGCCTCTGTAGCACACATTACTGTCAAGCATAGTATTTGAGGTCCTACACAGTGATAAGAAAAATAATAGAAAATTTAATCAAAAATGAGTAAAGAACTTAAATATGTACTTCCAAAAAAAAAAAAAATCAGAGACCAAATGACCAATATATGTATGTGAGAAAGTTCTCAACTCTTTAGTAATCTGAAAAATGCAATTTAAATAAAAAATGATATATTATTGTACAATCACTAGATTAGCAAAACCTGAAGTGTTCTTAAAGATATAGAGCAACAGGAGCATTCCTATGGTGCTGGTGGGTGTATAAATTGATATATCCATTTAAATGTACATCATGCATGCACAGAAATGTTATCAGCAGCCAAACTGAAAACAACCAAAATGTTTATCAATAGAATAGATGAATAAACTTTGTAATATTTATACTGTTAATGGAAAAGAAGCCAAACTCTGTAAAATAATTTTAAAGAGATTTATTCTGAGCCAAATTTGAGGACCATGACCCCCGAGCAATGCCCAAGAAGCCTTGAGCAAATGGACTCGCTGTGGCTGGGTTACAGTTTGGTTTTATACATTTCAAGGAGTCAGGTGTCACAGGTAAAGCCATAAATCAATGCTGGAAGGCATACATTGGTTTGGCCCGAAAAGGTGGATCATCTCAAAGTGGGGGAGGGGGCTTACAGGTTATAGGTGGGTTTAAAGATTCTTTGACTTAAAATTGGTTAAAGACATGAAGCTTTGTCTAAGGCTTGGAATGTTTTAAGATAATGAGCTGTTAATCAGAGACAAGCCACCAGACATATATTTGTTGTGTAAATTGAGGACCTGCAGGTTTGACTTGCATACTCTTAGGCTTGGTAATGGATTGCAAAGGATGTCCCTAAGAAGGGAAGGGGTCATGATGAGGCATGTCTGACCTCCCTCCTCCTGGTAGGCAATTTAGTTTTAGGATATTCCCTTGGCCAAGAGGGGGTCCATTCAGTCAGCTGGTAGGGGGGAGCCTTAAGATTTTATTTTAGTTAACAATACAATGGAATATTCCATAATAATGAAAACTAACAGGGACAGCAATACACAACAATATAATGACTAGACAAAGACAATTTTGACTGGAAAAAAAATAAACAAGATACAAAATAATACAAACAGTATGAATACATTCACACAAATCCCAAACTGGCAAAACACAGGTATATATTTAGAGTGCACATGTAAATGGTAAAACTGCAAAAAAAATCAAGGCAATTATTACTTAAAAATTCCTATTAGTGGTTAAGTGGGTAAGGACAAAAGGATGAGATTTTGGGGTTCTGGCACTATTCTAGTTCTTGACTGGGTGGTGGCTTAATGGGTGTTGCTTTTATAATTATTTCTTAAACTGTATTTATTGCTTTATGTTTTTTCCATATATATATCTCTATCTCCCAATAAAAGATATATATCTTTTATTATGTATTTTATATAAATGTATATCATATCTCATATATCTTTTATTTTATTATATTATTATTAAAATATATATCTTTACATATACATATAAAATGTGTGTGTATATATATTTTCCAATAAAAGAAAAAATAAAATGCTTTAAATTATGGCTACTTCATTTCATAAGCATAGGCTGGTAAGGTCCTGGTGTACAATAATAGTAAGTGATATTGAACTGTGGATTAAGAAAAACAAGATACTCCAGAATATTTTTCCTCCTTAGAATCTAGACTCTAAATTTGATAATCTTTTATTTTTTTATGAGTTGTGGTAATAATAACAGTTTCCAACGATAACTATAAAAGTTATCATTTATCAAGTCCCTCTGATGCATCAACAATTTTTATCTCATTTTTTACCCCTCCACAACCCCATAAGGTAACAAATGAGAAAAACTGAGGCTCAGGAAGACTTAGTGACCATTCTGAATTTACATAGCTAGTAAATCTTACATTCAAGCCTAGGCTATGTGTCTCTAATGCCTACGATTTTCTTACTAGCCTGGTCCTTTTATTACGGCATTTATAAATTTATTTTATTGGCAGTTTTTCAGATTAAAAAGGAAATACAGCTTTAGTTTAGAAAAACTGGTAACTCTAGAAAAGCACAAACCATATTTAGTGTAGCAATCTTATCAATTTTTGTAACTATGTATCTCTCTATATTATCATTCATCCAGTGTATGTTGACAGAGGATCACCTTTTTTTTAGTCAAAATTGGGATCCTGCTGTATATACTGTGCTACGATCTGCCCTTTTCTCCCTAACTATAACATAGAGGCATAACTAATGGGAACATAGTGTTCTTTCTCATGCAAGTACCATATCTATGTAAACAACTGTCATGGCCCATTTGCAGGACAGGGGATGAACACAAAAGACAAAGAAACGCACAAAGAAAGACATAGACACACATAAAGACGGGACAAGACTGCAGTGCCAAATGCACCAGTTGTTTTATTTTTATACCCTAAAAAATCAAAGTTACTTCCTTATACGTGACCACCCAGGCATTGCAGCAATGGCCATAAATTCCGGAACACGTAGCCTAAGGACACAGATGTCCCATGACTCAGGGTCTTAATGCGGTTACTTAAGGCAACGGCCATAAGCCAGAGTTTGAGATAAGCATCGATAAGCAATGCAGCCACAAAGGGAAACTTTCCGTTCCCATCCCCTTCAGCTTGGTCCCCTGCGGCTGTGCCTGTCTTAGGTTGTTCTTCCTTGAGGAATCTTACCCGTC
>VBSM01000373.1:2210856-2289434 GCA_008086735.1 Cheirogaleus medius | reverse complement strand
TCTGTGTGGTCTGGGTGGTCTGTGTGGTCTGTGTGGTCTGGGTGGTCTGTGTGGCCTGGGTGGCTGGGTGGTCTGTGTGGTCTGTGTGGAGGATACGGCTGAATCAGCAGCAGCACACACACAGTTTCTTCTGGTGGGGGTTTGTCATCTCGTCAGTACTTTTATGCAATTTAATTCCACCAAATAAAAATTGATAACCCCAAATCAATTCAGTCTTTTATAATCATTTTGTCAGATAATTTATCTTTTACAAATCTGCAGTTCTACATCGTTACTCTTCCGGAAGAACAAAATTCTCTAATCCTAGAAAAATAACAAGAGTTCTATTTTTAAAAAGATTTTGCTATAATTCTTTAAGTGCTACTTAAAATGGAAAACATGTATTTTTATTTTATATGACACACGTTGATCTGGATTAAAAATAAGGACTTAAAAATAGCAAGGGAACACTAGAGGCTGGGGTTGTAATGAGGCATGCAGGGCCAGCACAGGCTACAGATAAGAGGTGACAATTGGCTGGGCCCTGAAGAATTTATAATACTAATTCCAGTCTGTAGGCAATCAAGGTTTTATGTCACCTAAATAAATGCACTACTATTAGAGTTGGGCAGGTGGGTGGCTTCCATATTAACTCTAGTTTCTTGGTCTGTGGCAGAAAACTAGGGGGGAACCACAATGTTGCTTATAAGGAGAATTTTTGAAAATTTCCTCCCTGTTCTTCTTCCCTACCTGGATACTTATGCTTTTGACATTGCCCTGGAGCTATAAAGTTGGAGATGTGCAAATAATTTTAAGGACTGAGAAAACAAACTTGCTAAGTGCTTTAAGAAGATCTTCTATATTGCAGTAGGAGTCTGTTCAGAGTATGAAATGGGCAAACAGGTGGGGGTTCCCACACCTGGAATTTCCCAGCTGGGAGTGAGCTCTTAAATAATCCTGAGTCTGAAAAGGGCAGGAGGGCTAGGCAGATGATCACTGAGAACAAATCCAGCTTTGTAAATCCGAGAGTGTTGGCAACACTGATACAAGGGAAAGGTGAAGGTGATATTTTATCCAATGTTCCCAGCTTGTCCTCTCCTTACCTGACCTCTGAAATGGAGCCATTGGCCTTGAAAAGCCTGGTGTCTAAAATTAATATTCTTCCCCATCTGACTAAGAAGGCAACAGCTGAGCAACATGAGATCAAGGGCCATACTAATTTAAACAGGGGCTCTAAGTGGCATCTGAGAGAGAAGATACTTCCTCTCATAGTGGACGCTTCTCTTTTCAGAAGACTTCTGACTGGGAGTCAAGATTTTTATTGGAGAATTGTGTAGTCAGTTTGAATTCTGCAAAATTTCCCTTTATCTGCTGGAACATACACTCAACACTTGGAGTGGTTCAAGCTCTATGATGTCCTCCTATAAATGGTAATTATTTCTGTTTATTGTTATAACCTCTCAAATCTCCTCTTTCTTTCTATGTTGCCTTAAATAAAAGGTTGTACCAAACTGCAGGTAGAACTAACTGTTTAATATTTCTTTGCAAAATTATTTTATCTTAAACTTAAGCTTTTGTTTCAATACATGAATTTTGTGTGGCTTCCTGATGCAACTTGAGCACCATCTGCAATATATTTTAGTCATAGTTTGCCTTAAAAATAGCCATGCATCTGTTTCCTTATTTTAATAATGATTTTTTTCTCAGGGCAATTTGAAAGACTGCTAATAATGGTCTATAATGTGTCTGTAGAGCTCTGGTTGATACTATTTGCATTTTGGTTTGTTTGAATGTCAGCTCTTTATGAGGATAAGTAGATTTTTTTAGAGCAGTGGATTTTATATACTTTGGAACTCAAGGGTACCATTTTACTATACAAGTTGAGAAAATGAAAGATGAAGTTTCATGGAGAAAATTACAGATGATTTTTAAGTTGAGGAAAAGCACAAAGAAACAATTTTCAGAAAATTTCCAGCAGGGGGATTCAGGAGTCAGCCATGGGAAACTACCACAAATTCAAATCTCTCAAAAAGAGAAATAAAGTCTCTCGTGTGCTCTCCCTTGTCTCCCTATGGAATCTGTGATGTGTACATGCGTGCATGTGCGCAGGTCTCCAGCATCCAAGCAGTGCTGTGCATTCTGCATTACTCCATCTGTGAGGAAAGCATTTTAAGGAAAGCACAAGGATGCTGAACTCCTCAGTACATAGCTGATAATGAAGACGCAAAGAAAAGGTAACTGGGTACCTTCTCCATGTGAGAGGACTACAAGGAAACAAGTTTCTTTTTAAAAATAAACACCAAACATTTTAATGTGTAGGCACAGAAGATCTCTGGGAAAAGACTCATTTTGTGGAGACCCCTCCCAAGAGGGAGTTGGAACTCCCAAGGGAAGCAGGAGAGACCCCTGGCATGGCAAACCCTTCCCACAGAGACGGGAGGAACAAAACCTGTAATTCCAAATAAACCCAAAGATACAGTGTATTCTATATTTAAATAGGCCACCTACTAGAATCTTCTTTTGTACAAAGAGAGAAATATTTAGTCACCCAGTGAAAATCAAGTTTGCTTCTTACTATTTGCTTTTGTAGGAAAAAGTGAAAAAATATTTTCCTATTAAAGTTCCAGTGTTGGAAATTCAATATGAACATTAGCATTTTTGCTCCCAATTTTGGATCCTGTCTCCAGTTTAAATGGAAGAGACTTCCAAATTCTCACTGGTCATTCTCCAAGAAGTCAAATGTGTGAGTAAGTTATGAGAACTTTCTTTGTTTTCTTTCTTTACAGTCAAGAGAAAGAAACACTGAAAAGTCACAATTGTGTCTTGATTTATAAGTCGGAGACAGAGGGAGACGAAAACCACACTGCAGATCATAGCTTAATCGAACTCACCACCAAGATATTCAGAGTGAAGAGGCTGGAAGAATTCAACATGTGCTGTAACAGCAGCCGGCTGGAGAACAAGGCCTTTCTTCAGTGCATGGAAAAGGTTGAGAAAGTGAAATGTTTTCTGGAAGAAAATTCTAGTGAGCAGGATTCAAGATCCGGAAAGAATGAGGTAATTATGTGCTAATTCAGTCTCCTAAAATGTATCAGTTCTACTTTCTCTTTTCTTACACCATGGAGCCATTTATGACCCTTTTCAAATACTGTTTTGTCACTTGTGTGTAGAATTAAGGGAAGTTTATGAATAGGCACATTTCCATTTTGCTTCACTGAGAATTATGTGTGTAAACTATACAACTGAGTTTGGTTAATAATTAGGAGGCCTTTGAATATGCATCTCTACCTGCAGGCTACTCCACATTATGGGTAGTGGCTTAGGAGTTATAAAGCCAGCTTATGGAAACTCACATTGAAGAAGAGTCCTTTAACATGACGCGTTGGGGCTTGATATTCAGAGAAGCGTTGCAAGGGGCATAATCGTTCTGCAGAAGAAGTTTCCAATTTCCTCAAGACCTTGAGTTCCTCATGGAGTAGGTGGCAGAGCTGCTGACAGTGAAGTTCAGAAAAGGGACAAGCAAGACTTGCTGATGGCTTGACTGTGGAGCCTGTGAAGAATGAGGCCCTTGAGTCCAATTCTAGCTGCTTGTTCTTTGGGGACTTATTGATTTAACCAAGAGGTTGCACCATCTGAATAATGGGGTGCTAGCTGCTGTGAAAATTAAGCGTGATGATAATGTATGTAAAGCACTCAGCATGGTCCCTGCTACTATAGGTAGCATTTAATAAACAGCAGCAGCAGCAATTCCTACCCTGCCTTGGCCTAATCAGTTTCCGCCCTTCGTCTGTTGGCACGCAGCTCCTGGCCAGACCTTCGTTCCAGCCCATGCAATGGTTTGGAATGTGTTTTTCACCCTTCTCTAGACAGGGGTCCTCAAGGTTGGGACTTCATATTACTTGCTCGTATATTCTCAGTTGCTTTCCCAGGAAGGCAACAAAAGTGTTTGTGGAACAAACAGATCTATTTCAGTGAATCCTGTATTCTGGTCAAATCATTCTTTTTTAATAATCAGAGTGAATGAGTCTTATTATGCAGGTTTGGGAACATCCTTCTCTGCCCAGCTACAGTTCTGAACACCACTATTCAGGTTGGAAGGGCATTTCTATCAGTGCAACAGATGATGAAATAGAGATATTGTATATAAAAGGTCTAGGAGGCTTTTTATCATGAGTCAGAAATGATAAAATGTGCCAGAGATAAGAAAGGACTCAGACTGAAACAGGTTTTTGAGACCTCTGCTTTCCCTGTGAGCTCAGTATAGACCAAGAAGAAATTCCCACAGGCAAAATCTAAGTGAGACATGAAAGTCTTTCTCATTAGGGCCTTTAGTAGTAAAACAAATAAACAGAAGGATTTTTTTTCTGTTCATTAATTTCTGTAGGACACAGGATACAAAATATTCTTCTTGGATAACTTTGAAATCATCAACTAACTGTAACAGTTTATATGAATTTGATCAGATTTCAAGTACCATTTTTCTCCAAGTTCTGTGAACTTGTCGAAAAGTTGTTCTGTGTTGTTATAAGTAGGCAACCGTTTTTTATTTATTTATTTTTTTTGAGACAGAGTCTCACTCTGTTGCCCGGGGTTGAGTGCCGTGGCATCAGCCTAGCTCACAGCAACCTCTAACTCCTAGGCTCAAGCAATTCTCCTGCCTCAGCCTCCCGAGTGGCTGGGACTACAGGCATGCGCCACCATGCTCGGCTAATTTTTTTCTATATATTTTTAGTTGGCCAATTAATTTCTTTCTATTTTTAGTAGAGATGGGGTCTCACTCTTGCTCAGGCTGGTCTCGAACTCCTGAGCTCAAATGATCCTCTCGCCTCGGCCTCCTAGAGTGCTAGGATTACATGCGTGAGCCACCGTGCCCGCCTGGCAACCCTTTAAAGACTGAGACAGTGCTAAGTTGGAACATAAACATTTTTAGGGAGAATTACTTTTGTGATAGCCAACTGCTCCAGAGTGTTAGAAATTGATGATTTGGAAGTTAATTATTTTTAGGATGTTTTTGAGGGAAAGACTGAGAATATTGTGTCTATAGAAACCCTCAAAGAACATCCTTCCCAGAAAGTCTAATATCCCTTTTGGAACCGGGGCCTCCTCGCTTTGGTCCTGCAGCTGCTACCGTATGGAAGGTGGGAAGGAGTAACTAGTCGCTCCATAGATCCCGTTCAATCTCTTATCTGTCAATGGAGAAAGGCCCAGAGATGTCCGCAATACATTTCCCTGTCTTTCTCTGGCTGTGTGGAGAAGGGGTGGTGCGCGTGTTGTAGGCACAGAGCTTCTCCCCTCGTGTGGCGCCGTGGGCCCTGCCTGCCCAGTCCGGTGGGTGCCAGGGCAGCTGGCAGGCCTGGCAGCTGGTGAGCAGAGGACATTCCAGCAGCTCAGACGTCTCCAGGTATGCAGACAGCACTAGATTAGCACGTCTCCATCTCCTGCCAGGCACACAGCAAATCTTTACAATACCACTCCTTTCTCTCTGGGGACTATTCAAAAAATGCTTGTCAAATTTCTCCACTTACTCTCCTTTCTCTCTTATCCCTTCTCTCTTTGAGGAGATTAGCACTGCTAATTATAGTAGGAACATGCTGGAAAGCACTTACTCTGAATTTCAGACACTCCGATGTGAAAGCTTTGTTCTGGAAGCATGAAGTGCAATTTCTTTCTCGAATCCTCTGTAACTACTCTCCAGTCCCAAAAGAAGAGGAATTATATATCAATTTAACAACTTATATTTGTTAAAATAGTGTGATAAAATTCAGGTCCTTCTCTTTTCTTGCTCTTAACCTGATTTTTCTATTTAATTTATTTTTCCTCCACTAAGTTTATTTTTAACTCTCTTATTTTTTTCCTCTATGTTTTGTTGAATTTATGAAATACTGTATGTTCTACTTTTCTTCTTTATACTTAAGGTCTTTTTCTCTTAATTTTCCACTTTCCTTTTTATTCTGTTTTCTAATGACTTCTTGCATTTTATTATATTCCAAAGGGTATTCAAAATCACCTAAATTCTACCCATAGTGTAGAATTTCAAAAGTTTTCAGCAGATAACCACAGAAGTGTGGCTGATCATTCTACAAAAACATGTCAGCGTGGACCACCACTCCACATCCATGCTTGTAAGACTTCTGAGTGAATTACTTCTGCATTTATCCTACTCTTTGTTGATTCCTGTGTAAAAGTCTTCCTTAGTAGGCAATAATTCCTTTTTAAAACTAGATTCAAATTTTTCCATATCCTGCCCAGGAGGTATCCCAAAGCTGTGGGGGCAGAAATAAGGATGGCCTTAGTAGACTCACGACCTCGCAGCCCCTGAATGTTCAAACACCTGGTACACATGCTGCAAGGACCAAGCAAAGCAAAATATTTATTAACAGGATGTGCAGAAGGACAGAGTGGGTCGGAGCAGAGTGTGGATCTTCCTATTTTGATTGCAGTTGGTGGATTTAGTACCAGGTGGCATTTCCTGACCAACTGCTGTGAAATTGTACCGTCGACACCATCCATAATGACTATAACTTATATCTCAAAATAACAAGGCCGAGGGTGGAGGTTTTGTGATTTTTAAAGTTGCATTTCCCCACCCCCAACCTTTTGCCCCTCACCCTGTAAGGGCAGGAGAAGGCTCCCTGGCAGTGGCCCAGCCCCAGCAGCCAGCAGATGCCAGTTACTGTGGTGCTAATAGTCCTTGAACTGGGAACAACTCAAATTTGCAGTGGTGTAAATTATTGCCAGCAGGTCTCCCGCTGCCCAGACACCTGTTTTAGATCTGTCACACAAGGTCATCATAATTTTCCTTTTAAAGAGGCAGATTATTTTTTGGTTGTGTAACTGGAGACATCAATTGCAGGACTCTGTGAGAACCCTCTGCAACTTGTGACTCCCACTCCTCAGAGCACAGCAGCGGGTGACGATGCTCTGCAAGTGCTTTTGCTAGATCAGGGCAGAGAAGGAGCATATTAGCCAAGTGACACCACAGCTGCTCCCAGAGAATGGACTTAACACTTAGAAGAAAGGACGTCTGGGTCGTAGGTAGCGTGTGCCTTCTCTCGTCTTCAGTTCTCTGGCGCCTGTTCCGGTCCGTGATGACCTGGGGAGACCGCAGACAGGCCCCTGCTCTCAAGGATGCACAGGTAGTGAAATCATTGCTAACTAAGACAGGTTTATTTTGCAGTTTTGTTCGAATGTTTCCAACCTGGGAGTGGCACTTGCCAAAGGAAATGGAATGCATGCTCTGGCTGCATCCTTGCCCAGGACTCGGTCTCAAGGAGCAGCTGGGACAGCAACAGTGGTATGTGGCACATTGGAACATTTCAAACACTTGTACCAGCTTTTGGAGAACCTCACAGCAGCCATTCCCAATGTATATTAAAGTTGGTGATCTGGTTTTGTTTGTGAGAGCTAAAAATAATGTCAACATCTCTCCATTCTCCTACTTATTATTATATGACTTATGAAAAGAAAACAAAATATAAGCAAAACTCCTTTTCCTCTTATTAAGAGATCTATTGCAAACACAGCATGAGGAGTGTGATCGGCCCTTCTCTGCTTTGTCCTTTGAGCCACTGCCTGATAATGCTTTACACGTGATACTGTAGCTTTTCCAGGCATGGAACTCGGTCAGGAAAATAGTAGAATTCCAGAAGGAGAGAAATAATTCCTATTCTAAAGATTTTAGCACTTTTCAAGAGAGGGTATTCATATCTCTTTTTTCAATTAGCAAAAGATAAAATTATTTTTAAAACAATATAAGACAGTTTAGGAAGTACTAGGGAAAGCAGTCATAATCATTGCTCCTATCTGAAGGTGGGTTTGTGGCAGTGTTTCTCGATCTTTTTTTCATTAGCATCTACCCCCTCCCAGAGACTTTTTAGGGTTTTTCCCTGCAGTTGGCCCTTCTAATGGAATTTTAATACCACAGATACACTATATACCTGTCGATGCATTGTATGCATATCTGTTCTTTATACATAAAAAGAGTAAGAGTTTTTTGTCCCCTGCCCCCCAAAACAGAACCTATTTTTCACTGCTCTGGGGTGTTTTTGCCCAATTTACAATATTGAAATACAATTTTAAAAAGACTTCTCAGGTATGTGTGTGCACAAATGTCTTCTTCATATCTTATTCAACAAGAAACCAGGGCTCAGCACCATGGTGGTGTTCAGAAGACAGAGGGCTCCAGGAGTCAGACCTCCATAATGGCCTGTGCCTTTCTAGGGGACCCTGCCTCAGTGATTCTGTGAGCATCAAGTTCACATTTGGAGGAATTGCTAAATCTTGGAATGGTTCATCTATCATCTGACCTATCTTAGTTGAGGACAAAGTAAAAGAGATAGGAGAAAGATAGGAGCAGAATTTTTTAAAAAAGACATTATAAAATACTGTAATTCTCTTTAGGTCTGACCTTACATTGGTTAAGTCTGTGTTTTCAGACTTGGTCACTATTGCCCAAGCATTAACCATTTTTGGCTATTTGACATATCTCCTATGGAAGTCACAAGAAAGACTACATTTCTTCTATGGGAAATACCATGAGAGCTTTCATGCTCCATGTGGAAAAGAATGGGTTATTCACCCAAGCTATGAGAACGTAGCCCTCATAGTACTTCCCAACAAAGGTCAGCAAGATACATGCGCTAATTAGGAGTATGGTGGATGTATATTTTAAAAAGTTTCTGCAACTTTGTAGCTGTAAAGAAAATCTCTCTTAAATCAGAATTTACAACATATCATATTAACTTTTCCCATTGCTAATGATTATTCAGAAATGTGAACAGCATATTGTTTTGGAAATTTCTACAAGCACAGCATTTTTAGGAGCTGTCTTTTATAGAAGTATCAGAGAATCTTATTTGTGATAGGAACGTGCTCTGTCTCAGTTCAGGACCTAGAACAATTGGGAGATTTTCCAATGCACTGTCTACAGATATCTGCCAATCTAAAGTTCAGGGTGTCCTTGACCAAATACACAGATGAATCATATTTATGTATACATTGTTTTAGCTTCTCAGAATACTTAAAATTATGATAGTTTTATGCTATTTCTGTTATTAGGTGTAATATGAGAAAAATATCTTTATTTTTTCTCTCTAAAAGTTAAAACATCATAGTCAAAAATATAAATCTTGCAAATAAAGTCTGTGTTCCTATGTAGGAGAATGGTTAACATACTTGATAATGAAATCTTAAATATAGTTGGCCAAACTATGCTCCTATCCACTAAACTAAAATGTGACATTTATAAAATGCTCATTTATCTATTAGTTTCCCAGACTTCAATTTTTCACAGACTACCATCATGATTTTTTTGCATTTACATGCTATCTTTATTCCTATTAATATTTTTCGTATATCAAATCATCTAAAACATTTTAGCAAAAGCAAAAATAGAGTGAAATCATGGTTTTGATGTATTAATTATAGATATTCTAATGCACAATAAGATACACACACAGTTTAGAAATGGCTTGCTAGTGTATGACCTGAAACATCCCTCACAATGAGGTGGTCCCAAGTCAGCCTGGTCACTGGGGCTCAGGACGCTATCTCCAAGTCTTTGCCTGGTGCTGTTTGGCCCTTTCACTCCTATTTCTCATTTTCTGCCCACCACATGGTGACCATAACAGATATTACTTCACAAAGAGAGCAGACACAGAGAGAACTGATAATAGGCAGAGGGCAGAGTTTATTATAGAAAATTGATAGATAAAGTTCACTTAGGGTTCCTTGTGTGCCAAGCACCGTGTCTCTATAATGTCGTTCCTGAGTTCTCACCAGAAAGTAGAGACCACACCTGAGACCAGGGTGCGCATGCAGGTGGCTTGTTTCGGGAACTGACTCGAGGGACTAGGTATGGGGGCCTGAGGAGTGTGAAATAGGGAAGGAGGGAAGTCCCAACCAGGTTGCATTGCCAAGTTGACCACTTGGAGCAGGAAGACCTCAGAGCTGCCTGCCTGTAGGACGGAAGGGGCCACTGATCCACCAGGCACCATCCCCACTGGTCAAGGGGACCCGTGCGATAGTTAACCTGTTGGCGTTTGCAGCTGCACATACATAAGTGCCAGTTCCCACCAGGGTCCTGCAGCAACGCCAGAGAACCCTGAAGAGAAGGCAAGATGCGGTGGCCCTTGGGTGAAGCACTTTCAGACTACACCTGCATGGGGATGCTTGCCACTGCAACAGCTGGCGGAATGGGGGGGGGGTGAGACCACGTGAGGAGGACACGGAGAGGTGCACATATTCTGATGCGTTTCACGTCTCACTGTCAGCTATGAGTTAGGTACTATTGTCTCCATTTTACAGGCGCAGGAGGCTTAATTAACCTGCCCAAGATCCACGTACAGTAGGAGGTGGAGCTGGGCTTTGAACCCAATGGTGGGTCCTGAGCTTGCTCTCTAAACCAGCATTGAGGATTGCCCTGGCCACACCTGGCTTCATGCCTCACAGTTAGATAATCTGTTCAAGATGGACCTTGGGGGCAGGAGATGTAGCTTCTAGTCCCAACTCAGGGGAGTTCTTTAAATTCTAGTGCATTGATGGTGTTAGGATGATATGTGTTCATTTGGATACAAATGTGAACATCTCCATGACTCATGGCTTCATCCACTTGGGGATTCTGATGCATGTAGGTAATTTTGGCATTTCCCTAATGAATGTGTCACTGAAGGCCTATGCTTTGGCCTATAGGTTGTGACTGAAAGATTAGGAACCTTAATGCATAGATCTTGAGGGACATTGGAGGTACGCTCGTCCAAATCTTTCCTCGGAAGGGGAACTCAAAGTCCAAGAGAGGTTAAATGGACTTGCCCAGGATTCATTAGAGTCTTATGAATTCATTTAAATCTTTACGCCTAGATTCTATGTTAATTCACTCAACAAATGATTCCTGAGCCCCTACAGCATGACACAGAAAGACACCGTGTTGGTTCTGCTGAGATCTCCAGTAATGCTTGCCAAATATGACTCTGGTTTGGAGGGTAAATACTTGAAATCCAAAGACACAAGTGGTTTCACTTATTCGTGGTCACTGATGGTCTCAAAAAGAGGCAGCATCTGATGAAACAAGATCGTTTCTTTAAAAGGTAAACGTAGGATACATAACTCCATTTGTGCAGTGCTATTTGCCTTTAAGAGAGATGTTCTATGTTAGGATATCCTTTTAGACTACTTGGCAATCCAAGTTATTTAGAAACTTAAAAACTGATAATGACAAATGTTAGATCTCATTTCTTTTCAGCTTTCTAGAATGAGCATGTTTAATTATTATAATAATACAGGTGAGTTTTTACTGTCTTGAAGTAGTGTTTGTGTGTTACCTATTTAGGATTTTAACTTGAGTGTATTTATTTTTTACTGATTTATTTAACAAATATGTAAACAATCTTCACTATGCACTGGACCTGGTTTTTAAGTACTTTGCAAATATGAACTCAAACCTTGTCATGCGCTCAGGAGGCAGGTACTCCCCTGACTGGCTCAATGGGTAACAATAGCGGTCACTAGCATTTATGTTGTGTTGATGGTGTCCAGGTGTTGTGCTAAATACTTTTCATACAGTGTGTGTTAATCTTCACAATGGCCCCGTGAGTTGGTATAATTATTATCCCTGTTTCATAGAGAAGCAAACTGAGGCTTAGTGAGGTTAGAAACTTGGCCAAAGTTATGCAACTATATAGCACGTTATCTTTTTCAGAATGGATTAGCTTGCCCAACATATGAAACAGGTACTTAGTTTTAATTGTAGAAATTTTAACTTGACTTTTTAAAAAAAGAATTTATTTCTTAGAGCAGTTTTAGGTTCACAGGAAACTCGAGAGGAAGTTTGTACAAAGATTTCCCATACAACCCTCCCCCCACACAAACACAGCCTCTCCCACTGTCTACATCCTCCACCAGAGTGAGACATTTGTCACATCGATGGACCTACATTGACACATCATTGTCTGTCACCCAGAGTAAATAGTTTACATTAAGTTTCACTCTTGGTGTTGGACATCTTATAGGTTTGGAGAAATACATGATGAAGTGTATCCACTGGTATAGCAATTTAAAAATTAAAACATGTCAAAATGAAACATTAAGTATTTGAAAATAAGCTGTTATCACTGATGAATTTTCTAAAGAAAGTTTATGCATATGATCTGAAGTATGTTTCAAATATGATCATTGTTTTGGTTATTTGCTTGGTTTCTTTATGCAAATACAGCCAAACTGGGTAGATAAAAGGGTCCAGTGTCTTTGCTACCACAAACTGAGGTTTTTCTCTGGAACTGCGAAGTAACAGCGACCTCCAGTGGGAAGAAGTTGCAAAACCTACTGTGGCCACGCAGTAAAGTTAGAGCATTCCGGGCTAATCCTGGCACATGTTGAAACCAATGTCAGGCAGCCCATGCTCACTCAGCCTGAGGTTCGTGGACAGGAGGCAGCCAGGAAAGACTACATTGGAACTAATGAATCCTCAAGCATATATAAGTGTTGGACGATTATAGTTTTATAGTGTTGGACGATTATAAACTAAATGATTTTTGTCAGCATGCTCTAAAATACTTTTTTTTATTATAAAATGCATTAATAGTTTTTATATGCTCAGTCATTTATTAATCATAATTAAGTCATGACTGCCGAATGGAATTGGCATTTCACAAAGATAGATCAGTAAAGTGGGTAATCCAAAGGTTCCCCTGTTTAGCTTTTCATAGTATTGGGTACTTGCTATTTTTGCAGATTTGCCTACTCACATGTCTTGCCTAATAATGAGAAGTTGCAATGTGGGACATTTTTACTGTGTAGTCTAGTTTCACATAAGACCACAGCTTGAATTTCATTTCTGTCTCTTCCTACCTGTATGACACTGAGCATATTATTATATTTAGCCTCTCTCAGCCATTTCCTCAGCTGGCCTTAATAATAGTGACCCCACAAGATTGTTGTAGAAAGCAGTTAACCCAGTGCTTGGCATACAGAAAAAATATGCTCAATAAATCAAACAATACAATTTTACTATTAATGTCAGCTAAACTGTTCACACCACTCTGGTCATCTTTTCTGTGGCTCAATCTCTTTCCCGCTAAGAGCCTCACAGACCTCGTTTCCTGAAGGAATTTTCTCCTTTCGTGTCTTTCCATGCCGAATTGCTTTCTGTGGGTGCATGTTGCCACATTCCCCAGTGCCTGGGTGGGGATCCTGGCATCTTGATGTTGTGCCACCTCGAGCTATGGACCTTCCCTCCTTCCCCATCGTATCCTGTCAGACACCACATCCTGCATGTGACTCCCGCAAATGTGTTGTGCATCTCCCTTCTCATTCCCACTGGCAGAGTGGCAAAGTATTCATTTCCCCAGTGTCATCTAAGGTGTGTACAGATAAGACGAGTTATAAGCAGAAATTGTGAAGAGGGAGAAAGGAACTCCATTCAGTCCAGAGTGAATAAGATGCCCAGCTACTATTAAGATCATAGATGTGAACACACCTGGGAAAGTCAAAACCATTAAGCAATGCTTAATGGGAGGATCACATTATTTGATGTGCGTAAGAACTACTCAGTATGCTGGGAGAGCCAGGGCATGCATGGCTAGTTCAAGCCTGATGTAGATAGAGTTTACAAAGATTTACAAACTCTGCAGTTATGAAATTATGATAATTACTATCATCAATATAACAAAGGGGATAGGAGAGATTCCTCTGGTGTTCTGTCCAGAGCCTTTGTCTCTTGATATTTCAAATGGCGAGCGACTAGACTTACCTAGCTACTTGACACCACAGCAGAAGCCACATTTTCCACCTTCCACTCTCTGCCCTGTTGGCTGAGAAGGCCGCAATAGTTTGTCACATAGCTGTGTATTCAAATGAAATTAGCTGGGGATGTAGGAAGAAAAGAAAGTCACCAGGCATAATGTCTAGCTCTTAAGCTGGTCCACCATAGGATAAGGATTTACAACTGAAACCCGTCAGAGTCTACTTCCAGTCATTGCATTTTAATATTGTGTTCTTGTATGATCAATTTCATGTGGGATTGTTAATATTATTTTCCAACACATAATACTAGAAACTTTCAATGCAGGTTAGCATATTAAAGGCTCAGAGATTTCTGTTAAAACAAAAACAGGTGGATGCTGTGGTGCACACCTTAGTCTCAGCTACTTAGAAGGCCCAGGAGTTTGAAGCCAGTGCGGGCAATGTATCGAGACCCCATATCTAAAAACAACAACAAAGAAAACAAAACCTTTTTAAACCAAGCACATGGGAAGCATTCGGTAGATGTTAACTCATATCTGTAAGATTATTAGCATGATTACTTATGCTAAGAGCTTTCAAAATTTATTTGACCACTGAACTCTTCTGTTTCCTGACTCATAATTAACATTTTAGGGAGCTTTGAAATGTACTTTGGTGAATGCTGGTTTAGCCTGGACCAATTATTGAGTTTGGTATCAAAGAGGCCCACATTCAAATCCCTGTGGGACCACTTACCAGGTCTGTGACCTTAGTCATTTAACTGTTCTGAGCTTCAGTTCTCAGCTCATCAAATTGGTGTAATATTACCAATCTTGCAGGATTACTGGGGAGATTAAATTAGGTAATTTGTCTGTTAGCAAGTGGCTCAGTGGCTGGCACAGAGATGTGACCCAAAAGCTTAAGTTCTCTTCCCACTTCTTTATTTTTCACCATACCTGTCCTCCTTTCCCTCCTCTTCTATGCTTTTGAAATTCTTCAAGGCCAGATTGAAACCCCACCACAGTTGATTCATTTGACTTCCAGTGTGCATGGATTAGGTCATCCTTTAAATACACTGTTTCCATACCCTGTGCTAGGATAGTTTTGGAGTCCTTCATGACGTTATTATTTCACAGGTGTGGTCCTTGGTCCTAAACATGTGGAGCTCCTCCTGCAGGGATCCTTGCCTGTGTTTCTCTGTGTCCTTCACATGAGGCGTGTCCATTCTCATGTGTGTACTGATTATTACCAATGCATTTTAGGTATAATTTCATATTTGAAGTCTTAGGAGTGAGGATAATGATTAATGTACTTATTGCAAATATTTAAACAAAGTAATAAGCAGGGACAACTTCTATATAGAAGAATATTTGGAATAATATAGAGTTTGTATATTTTCCCCGAAAACTTCCACGAGGACTCGAGTGGAATTTTAATTGTCTATAGACTGGTAGAATCAAATTTGAGAGGCTAGAGGTCCCAGTTTTCTTCATTTACCCTCGGATCAGAGTGTCGGAAATGAGAGAAAAATACCCATAGTTCTGAGTGCTTTCTGCCCTCTTCTGAAGAATAAAGCATTTTGATTCTCTTAAGTCAAAATCTGTCTGTTAACTTTCACTCTGAAGTGACTCTAAGAGTGAAAAGTGTTTGTAATGATAGCCAAGAGGCAGTGCCCAGGTTCTGAAGTTCTTTTTGGACTTATCCAAGAAAGGGTAACTTAATTGTAATATGGTTTTGTTTGTTTGTTTTATATATTCTAGGCTTTGACAGTTGCTATTTTATGTGGATGCAGAAAAGCCATTCACCACAGGTAGAATCTTACTACTCACAGAGCAGCTCCTGCCCCCAGAGTCAGCACCCCTTTCCTGGGAACTTGTCACAAACGCAGGCTCTCAGCCCCACCCCAACTTGCTGAACAGGAATCTGCATTTTAACAAGGTACCTGTTTGATTTGTGAGCGCATTAAAGTTGAGAAGCTCTAGAATATTTGTTACCCCTGCAAATGAAAAATGAAGCATCAAAATTTACTTCAAAAAAAACTGCTGAAAGAAAAATAAAGGTAATATTTGCTACCACAGTTGTGAATATATGTTTACCTAAATAATATGCATATGCCTATTACATATATGCACACATATATATCTAGACTATATGTGTGTAGTGTATATATATTATATATACAAAATATATAAAAATATATATTCTCCCAGGATTCAGGCTGTTCCTTGGGAACCAGACAGTATCCTTTCTTGAACATTTTGAGAGCATATTTTCCTTGATAAAATAAGTATTTCTAATAATAGTTCTTTCCATTAGATTTCTCAGGCAGACAAAACACAGAACTTGTCCTGCAGCCAGTCAGATAAGCTGGGGTGAGAGCACATGTGGAGTGGCAGCACACCCTGCCTGCCCTGGGAGGGTCACACGGTCCCCTGGGAGGTGGGTCTGGGCTTGGAGTTCCTTGTCCATTGGCAGGGTGGTGGCCCTGTGACGAGACACTGACAGACTGCAGCATGGAAATTCCTTGGTCTGCCCTTGTCAGCAAAGAAGCAGGTGGTTTAATTGAAAGCCATAATTGTGCTGGGTAAAGGAACATGGATTCATGGGACTTGATCTTGTAGCTGAGTTACTTCTGCCAGGGGCTTGCTATTGTGGATCTGAGACATGCGTGTGTGGTGTGGAGAAGCTGAGTCCCACTGCATTCTGCAGGTTGTAGGATGGCTTTTTGTTCACAAGTTCCCAGGGGCAAGGGGAAAGGTCACTGGTGTCTGGAGTTTGTGGGTCTATCTGGGCTTTGCCACTCACTTTAGACAAGTGACCTTGACTTTGAGCAAGTCATGGGGTGCTCTGATATTTATTATTTATTTATCAAGGCAGAGAACCATTGAAGATAAGAATCACCTGGGGTGCTAGGTTAGTGTACAGATTCCTGGGCCCCTCTAGAAACCTTCCTTCTGTGGAAGGAAGCACAGTTTCCATGAGTGGAGCGTGGGAGTCTGCGCTTTTAACAGCCCTCTAGGGGTTCTCATGAGAAGTGCGGTCAGCGCTGTTCTAGGGAAGCCCCTGGATTGCCGTCGAGTGCGCTGTCCTTCTTCATTCGTCTAGACCTGCTCGTATCAGGAGATGCCATCTGGCAACTGAGAAGATGATGTGGTGTCATTGCTGGGGTTTGTTAGACTGTAAAAAGATATTAAACTTTAAAATATTTGCCCTTGCTCTGGGCTGACTACTCATCATCCCTAGCTCTTACAGTTAAGTTAGTCTTGTGACCACTTACGTCCCCTCACCTGCGGAATGGAGTGATACCCGCCTCTTAGGTGGGTCTCTGTTCCGAGTGACCGCCGCGTGCCTGTGAGCTGTTGTCATAGAGTTTCTTGCTCCTCCTGTTGCCTGCTTGGTTTCTGAGGTCACTTGGTCTCTGGAGATAATGAACTCATGGAAAATTGTGGGAACGACAGTTTTTATGTATATATTTCTATTTCTGCCATTACTCATCTACCTTTACATCAGTTGCATTAAGACTGAAATAAGAAACATTTTGTGGGATTAAAAACTGGGTTCTTGCATACCTGGTTGAGTCAGAAAATCTTTCTCTGATAGAACGCTAGCTTCTTTCACAGTTTGATATAAGAGATAAAATATGTAGTTGAGGTAGCAAAAGCAGATTTGTGCAGGATAAAACCAACAGATTAAAAACAATTCAAAAATAGAAGGGGTATAATACAACAGTTTACAGAAGAATTGAGTTGAGAATTGTTTTGCTCTATGTGAAGACAGGTAAAAAGGTCTTTCTCTGCCTGAGTGATGGTGATAAAGGAAACCTTCCTGGAATCTACTGGAGACACTGGATGAAATTCAACTCCAGCGTTCTTAGCCCTAAACACGTCCACAAATAGACGGAGAGAGCAGATGGGGACGGAGGGTCAGAGAGGATGTGAGGGAAAGAATGTTTGGCAGAAACCGCTGAGACTAGGTGGAGTGGAGCCCAAACTTCCCACAGCGTGGGGTCACTCTCAGCAGAAGCAAAGCACAGTCCAGCCCCTTTGGTCTTTCCTGCAAAACCCTCTTGATTTGCAGTTTCATGGTGTTAGTGGAGACTCAGCCACCTCTCGGAATGTGGATCCAACACCCCCACTAGAGTCCATGAGCTTCACTGGGCCTCAAGGGTCACTCAGATCTGGCACAGCGTGGCATCCTAGGGCCACTGCAGAGCTGGCTAGTGACCTCTGTCAGACTGGGGTCCCCTCAGGCAGACTCTGTGGATGCATGTGTGGGCCCAGGTGGGAGGGGCTGTAAGCCGAAGTACAAGGACTTGTTCTATTCTGCTCAGGCTCAGTTGAGAGGATTTGTTAAGTGCTTCCTGAGTGCCCAGATATCCACTAGGATCCACAGAGCAGGCCAAGGAGATGGAGTTTACAGTGCCTATCGTGATTAGCTGTGGAACCTATATCTCTGTAGCTTGCTGAGTTGGTATTTGAAATATGGCGTTAATGCTATGGGCTGCTGTGTGGGTAAACAGGTGCTATGTAGTAACGTAAAATGCTCAGCACTGTGCCTGGGTATAACACAGTCAGCACTTAACAAACGGCAGCTATTTAATACAATCACTACTAATGTTATTGTTACTGTTACTCTAGAAGTTTATCATTTCCTGGTGGTGGGAAGGTCTGATTGAGTGAATCAGGAAGAAAGCAAGACTGGACAAACCCAGCATGGGTCTTGGGGACTGTGCCCCTGCAAGTGGGTTCTGCAGGTGCACAGGCTGGCCGGCCCGGGCTGACCCCCAGGTCTGTTCAGGCTTCTGGTACTGTCACTTCATCCTGTGCAGCAGCAGAGTCCTCCCAGCCCAGATGGGCAGCCTGGCTGCAGCTGGTGGCCCTGCTGTGGAGAGGGCTCAGGTGAGGCTATCTATTTTAATGGCTACCTGCAACTTGCTGCCACTTGTTCTTCTTTACCAAGCTCCTTGAAATTTTGAATTTGGAGCCAAATCTCCAGGTCCTTTTGTAATAAAAGATAAACTAGGCATAGAAAACTGGAATCACAGAAAATGGCATTTATTAATTTCACCAGTATTCATTAAACATCCGGTGGGTGGATGTCAGGTGAATGGGTGAGGGAGGATGGATACGTGGTGAATAAAGGAACAGCCCCCATGTCCCTAATCTTAGAGTGAGGTCAGGCAATTGAAAAGGGTGCTAAGGGTTAAGACAGGAGCAGAAGTCCAGAACAGGCGATTTTACTCAATCTGTAGGGATTAAGGAAGGCTTTTTTGAGCAAGTGAAGCTTCAGTCTGCATGTGGAGGATGTTCAGGACTAATGCCAGGGCAGCATACAGGAGGCGCTCAGTAAAGGTCCAGTTGGGAGTGAAGGGATGCGGCCAGGCAGAGGGAGGAGAGCGGGCACGGTCAGTGGCCATGTGCCTTTTCATACCCACCAACCAGGAGTCCAGAGAGAGTGGAGCCTCTCCGCTGCCCCAGAGCTGAGACACCAAGGTGCAGCCCGTCCCCACCCTCTTGCCAGGTCCCAGCTCCTTGTAATATTCTTACCATTTTTTGTCACCCCTAAAAGTTAATTCTGGTAGTTCCAGTGTTCATTCCTGGGACTTCTTAGAAATGAAATTATGCTTGGTGCCGTTTCTCTTCCTTCTGAAATTACTATTGCTATATTTTTAGTATGTTCTGAGGGAGTGAAAAGCATTACTTTCCTCTAGTTTTCCATATAACCTCTTCTGATGACTACCCCTTTTAAAAACTTTTTTTAAAAAAAAGGCTACCCAGCCTGAATTAGCTTTTTTGTAGGAAAAGGTCTTTCGTGGTTTATAAATTTTAATGCAGGATGCTAACTGCCAGGATATTTTTGGACTACAACCAGGCGTTTAAGCAGCCTCCCGTAACAGATGAAACGAGCCAGCCTGAGCTGCACCTGGACACAGTGGTCCTTTCATCCTTCACATTCAAAGTCATGACACCTCCTGGTTTCAACCTTAGGATGTCAAGAATTTTCTTTTAAAACTCGTTTCCTGGAAATAGGTCTTTGCTGTGCTAATGGATAATTTTTCACTTTATATTTTTTAAGGTGCATAAATTCTATTTTTTTCCTTTTGCAAATAAGAAAAAAAACAGGGTGTAGGGGGGCCATGGTAAGCGTCTCCTCTGTATTACATAGCACAGGCCATTACTATCCTGGATTTTAAAATGTTTCATTAGCAAACTGGGATTCCTACACTGCCCTATTCATTCCCTGTTCCTCCTCAGACACTGCACTGATTATTTTGACTAAAAGTGCCGAGTAAGAGAATATTGCCTGAAAATTAGCCTCTTAAGTGAGTGCCAGAGGCTTGAAGCACACGGGGACATGCTCCTGTAGCTATGTAGAATCCCTCATTCAACACTGCATTGAAGGACAACCGGGTTTGAGACTTTACTCATTGCCCGTATTTTCTGGACCCTTTCTCTCCCTATGCTGAGAAATTCTCCTGGAATGCAGGGTGACTCCAAGCTGGCAAAGCGTACAAATTTAAAAGGTGCTACCTCAGGGGTAGTAGATTGACAGGGACATCCTTCTGCGTGTCCTGCGGGCTCACATCTTGGCCAGCTGATGAGGCTTCTGGGAGAAGAAAAAGACGTCCCCTCCCCCGGCTTAGCCAAGGAAGCTGGGCTCGCTTCTGCCCTGCTTCCTCCAGGGGCTGTTCTCCACAAGCCAACTCCGTGGTGCCTTGCCGGCGGCGCACTCTGTTCTTAGCTCCCTGTCCACTCATTCTCGCCGAGCCCCTGACATTTTATTCGGAAGACTACAGATAATGCTGTTTTGAAGGAAATACAGCGGGTTTTTTGGTGAGGCAATTTTAAGATTGCCAACTGCGTTTCTGCCTGGATGGTGGGAAGAAGTTGTCTCGGGCCTGGTGGTCCTGCTGGGAGGAATTGCTGGAACGACCCTTCTCGGTTATGTAAATGAAAAAAAATCCCAGCAGCCACACTTCTGGACAGGTTCTAACATGGTCATTTGTACACTGTCAGAAACCTCTCTCCTGATGGTCTTGGTGTATAAGTGCTGCAAAATGCCCCTGAGGAGGAGCCTCAATGGAAGAAACAAAATGAGACTCTCACTCTCTTCCTAGTGAGGTTCAAATTTATTAAAATACATCTGATGAACTGCAGCCTTCAGTCCAGAAAACATCCCAGGAGGACTGATGAGAAGCGGTCTGTGAGGGAGGCTGGCACCAGCCGCAGGCAGGGTTCAGGGTAGGGCAGCTGAGAAAATCCAGACCCCCTGGTGAAATTGGGATGTCAAGTAAACAATGGATCATTTTCAGTATTAATATGTAATATTCGATACATACTTATACTGAAAAGTTATTTGTTGCTCATATGACATTCAAACCTCACTGGGCATCCTGTATTTTCATTTGTGTGGCACCAGGGCATGGCTTGTAAGCGAGGCTGCTGCATGATGTGTGCTTTGTAACTGTGGCTTTGCACGAATGTGAGCTAAAGAGCTGAAACCTCAGGAGCCCAGCCATGAGCACAGTTGGTGGACTGTGTCTCAGGAGGGAGTGGAAGCATCCTTTGGACCACTGTGTCACGCGTATGAACAGCAACCAGCAAAGGCTTCATTCTGCCGCTGGGCACTGCCATAGCAAATTGGTGGGGCAGCCGCAGAAGGGGGGACGCAGAAAACCCGGACCTGCCGCGCAGTGCTGATATTCTCAGCTCTCTTCCCTGGGGTCAGAAGCAGGCCCGGCTTCTGGGGTTGGGCAGAGGGAGGGGGGATGAAGCAAGAGGGATGCCAGAGACTCTGCTGCCTGGGAGGTGGGTGCTTCACAGACAGGTGTGAAACATCAAGGAAAAGCAGATGTGAATTTACTTGATTTCCAGGTTGTAGAGGAGGAGCTGGCCAGAGGAATTCGGTCACTGTGATGAGCAGAATGGAAGGGAAACCACTCTGTGGCCCGCCGGGGGGTTCCCAGCACCAGACTCAGCTGCAGTGCCAGCCTCAGCGGGCATGTGGAGGAGCCAGTGGGCCGGGGGCACGGGCAGGTCACAGGCAGAAGGGCATGCAGGGAACAGCAAGCACGTGGGGCAAAGCAGGAAGAGGCGGGAGACAGGATGCAAAGGCAGCTCGGCTCCAGGCCTCAGAGCGCCTGATAAGGGAGCATGGACTCCCCCAAAGCTGGGCGCTGCCAAACTGTTCTTTTTAAAAGCTCTTTCTTCAGACAGTACATGATGAATTAAATAAAAGGCATCAAAGTGGTTCCTTCGGCGGGGTGAGGACCCAACCTCCTCCTGCTGTGCAGTAAGCAGTAGGGTTTCACTGCCCCACTCGCGCCTTACATGTGAAACACACCTAACAACAAATACGAAGACACCAGTGTGCTGCAACGGGATTTGCTACCCAGTGTCTGATGCCATTTGTTGGGACTTTGTTTTTCAAACTGTGGTACCTGGATCACTTTTCAAAATAAAGATATCAGCTCTGCTACTTACTACCCCAGTGACCTTGGATGCATTCCTAAACTTTCTGTGCCTCGGTTCACTTGTATATAAAATGGGGGGAAATGGAGCACATATAAGGTTGAGGTAAGCACTAAATAAGGGCTGTTCCAGGGCCACTGTGAGCTCTCAGTAAATGATAGCTATTAATGATGATGATGAGATGTGAGCCAACCATGTTGTTATTTTTTTGATTTTTGAGACCCACTCTAGACCTATGAAATCAAAACATCTGATCCTCATGCTTAAATGCAACCCCGATGCCAGGTGTGGTGGCTCACACCTATAATCCTAGCACTGTGGGAGGTGGAGGCAGGAGGATCGCTTGAGCCCAGGAGTTTGAGGTTGCTGTGAGCTATGATGATGCCACTGCACTCTAGCCCGGGCAATAGAGCAAGACTTTATCTCAAAAAAAAAAAAAAAAAAAAAAGCAACCCTGAAATCCTGAGTTATCCTTAGGCATTCTAAAATTTCGGAAGCATTAGCTTTTATTTTCTGTGAAAGAGTGACTGTCCTCGGGGGGCTTCCCGCTCACCAAGCACCGGCTGAGTGTTGGGAGCTCTCCAGGGCCTGCCGCCGCCCCACTCTGGGCAGCCTCTCCCTGGGGCCTCCAGGGCTTTGCTCTTTCCTTGTGGCCAGAACCGTAGAATAGTGGAATCCAAATTGTTTATGTTTGAGGCTGAGCAGTGGCTTTATTTTGTTTTAAAAGCCTTTGATTGTGACTTAGTTAATGGATCCAGTTCTTTAAGATTTGTGATGACTGACAAAGAGACCAGAAAGAGCAAATTCTCCGTGTCCGTTGGGTTCTACATGTTCTGCCTACATCATAGGCTCTGAAACCACACAGTGGGCTGTACGAGACCACCTTTCAGATCACAGAATCTGACACATTGACAATTTCAAAGTACCACATAACATGAAATTGGCTTTTTCTGCCGTGAGATGATAATACAGTTTTAAGGATACTTACACAGAAATTTGTTTCAGCCTGAGTTATCATTTGATTAATTATGGAGGAGGCACACCTAAAGATTTGGAGGGTACTCTAGTGTGGGTTCCTTTGCACCTCTCCTGCCTTTCACTGTGTCTTCTCATCTTTGGCGATGGCCTAACAGCCCTAGGCATGGCTTCTGTCTCCTCTAAGTTGGAGTGACAAATTTTCTCAGAGGCTGAAAGGAAAGCACAGCAAAGACGGAATTTACTTAAGCAGACACCTAACACTGAGATCTGGTTTCCCGCCAGCTCCTTACCTACAGTCTAAAACACTTAAAACCATTTCCTGGCAAGATGGCCATGGCTCTGTGGGCCCAGAGCCCCTTCCCTCCTCTCACCTACCACATCTTCTCTGCTTCTCATTGCATCTGTCTGTAACCTGAAACATTTCACTTTTTTTTGCGATTCTGCCCTCAGAGAATGGTCTCAAGACCATTTTTGGACTTTAGCAAGCAGTATACATTTCCAGAATGCTTTGGATATTTGGACAATTTAATGCCCCTTACCTTTGTGAGGTGTTTGGTAATGTGTGCAACTGTTAATGAGAGAAGTCAGCCAAGAGGAAGGGCTGAGAGCTTTGCCATTGGCTGCTGCTTGCTCCTTGGAAAACCCTCAAAGTCCCATCTTAAAGATCAGATACCAGGAGTGCTCATCCTGCTATATAAAAATAGACCTTCCAAATACTGAGCTCATTCCATACTGGAATAGCCTCAAAAAATAGAGAGCTCGGATGACCGTTTGTCAGGGATATTATAACAGAAGGTTGAATAAGATACGCTCACACGCCCCTCCAAACTGTAGGATTCTTCGATTTTTAAAAAATATTGACTCCTGATGTACTTTCAATTTTGATGTATATTCCCCCAGAATACATGCGGTTATTTAAAAAAATGCTCTGCCTATCAAGATTTAATTTAAAAGATAAGTACTTATCTATAACATATTCATAATTACATACAGTTTTACTATGCTTGAGTCATATTATGAGGTTTTAACTCAGAAAATTGTGTTTCTTGAGTTGTTAGAATATGAGGATCTCCCTGTCACATGCTCTTGATCATCAAGACATTTGGGATTTTCTATTTGTGTGCTGTGGGCTGCGAACAATACTTAGAAACTGAGACAGTGTGGGCTCTGTGTGCATGGCATCATGACAAAACAGACCCTTAAGATGTCCTGCAAATGATGAGTTTGGGGTAGGCTCAAATGTCCTGGACTTTTTAGCAACTGACCACGAAGGTCTAAAGGATGAATTTCCGTTGTGTGGTTTTTACCTGGGGGAAAACGAAGCTCTGTTCTTTCCTTCATGGTTTCCCTTGTGGCTCTCGCTGACTCTTCACACTTCCCATCCCCAGCGCAGAGTGGCGAGAGGTCCCCATGTGCCTTTCTGCAGGAGGTAGGGCTTGGTTTCTCCCAAGCTGGATCCAAGTCGAAGGAGTCCCTTCACAGCTCTTGTAGATGTGAACCGCCTGGGATCCCTGCTGTTCCTCAGTGTGCCCCTACCCAGGGAAATCCCCTGCTGGAACCCTAGGAGCAGGGACCTCAGGAGATGTGGGTTTTGGTGGTGATGACTAAGCAGACACTGGAATGTCCTTTATGTGTACAGCTCATCTGCAGCAGATGCTGGGCGAGGAGAAGGAATGTCACCTTGGCTACAGGGATATCGAAGGAGGACAAGGTCATCTTTAAAATGATCAGTCAATAGAGCTAGTGTGAAGGGCATCAGAAACCGACAAAATCACTGTGTAGAAGACAACCAAGTTGTCTCAGAGCCCAGAAATAGTGAGGCTTCGTGAATGCTAGCAGCCTAATGAAGGGTGTCTGTCTAGCCAGAGGTGACTGGAGCCAGAGGTACCCACAGTCCAACCACGTCCACCTGAGCTCTTATTCAGGGTGCAAAAAGCCAAAACCGTCCGTTTATGAGGTGTTCTGACTGGGCCATGAGCAAAGAGGATATGTGGGAAATTGATTCTACGTGAAAGAGCAAATGTAGACCGCGGGGTGCCAGCGAGGGCAGGAGCGCTCAAGGTAGCCCAGTGAGGGAGGCCCCCAGCGTTTTCGAGAGACCTTTGCGTCTCTTGTATTTCCCAATATTTAAATGCTGAATCGCTTGGGCAAATTTGTTTCAAATTAGAGTTTTAAAATAAACTTTTCCTGATGTTCCACAAGGATGAGAAACAGAAATGTTCTGTTTAAAACTTTACTAATCTTAATAATTATCAGCACTCACATAGCTTTTGTTTTAAATTAAAGCAGGAAAATATGAGAAACTGGTGTATCATTGAAAAAATTTCAATTATTAAGATGATACAATAGGGTCTCAAATGGTCATGCTAAAAATTAAGGCAAGCCATTCATAATCAAAACATTTTAATATAAAACATATAAAACATTTTGACATAAAAATCTTTATATTTTTTGCATTAATTATACATAAAGAATCATAAAGTTCTACAAAGCTTTTGGAGAGAAGCAGTCCTTACCCTTCTGTCCCCATTTCCCACTCACCAGAGGTAAATATTTTTATTTGTTTTTTCTTATTCTTTTGTTATTTACCTCCATATGTCTAAATAATATGCGCGTGTTCTTTTTTCCTTTCCATATTTAGGCTTTTAGAATTGAGTTGGGTAGAGAGAAAGATGAGGATTAGGTCTCTCTCATTTTTCACCTCAAACACACACACACACATACACACACGCACATACACACACACACGCACATACACACACACGCACATACACACACACGCACACACACATACACACACACGCACATACACACACACGCACACATACACACACGCACATACACACATACATGCACACACATACACACACGCACATACACACACGCACATACACACATGCACATACACACACGCACATACACACACACATACACACACGCACACCTCTTTTATGTCCTGCTTCCTGCCCCCATTCTCACAACACAATTATATTACAATTTTTGGTTAAATAAAAATTCAGTGTTTCAGTGATCGTGATTTTGAAAATATTATTCATGACAGAGAGCTATGTGGAGCACTATTTTAAATTTTTATTTCGTGCTCAGCATCACCTTTTTCTTTTCCCTGGAGTTATTGGATGCCTTGAGTTTTAAACATTTTTTATTGTAAAAAATGCATCATGTATTAGATATTCTATCAATTTTGTCTTCTTGAAAAAATTTCTCCAAGAAACTTCTGACCAATGTGGACTTCATTCTAAATATTCTACGGTAGCTACCCTCTAAGTCTGAAGCACAGCCAGTGTCAGGATTTCCACTCTCCCTCGGTCTGGAGAAACTCTGTCTCCTGTGTTGCCCAGCCTCTGCTGGACACCTTCTGCTTTTCTTTCATGTTTTACTCCTTGTTTACATGTAATACATCTTTGGTAGTGTCCTGAGAAGTGATGGAAGGTTGTAATAGTTTTGAGACCTTACATTTCTGAAAGTGTTTTTATTTTACACGTATATTGGATAAGACTTTATTTGGCTATATAATTCTACGTTGGAAATAATTTCTTTTCAAAATTTAGAATGCATTGCACCATTGTCTTTGTTTTTTTTAAAGGCTGGTCAAGTGGAGCGGTGGGAGTGGAGAAGGAACAAAGGGATCTGTAACTAGTTGTGATCAGTTAGTTGTAAACACCACTGCACTTGGACCAACCAATGTTTGTTTTTTTAAATTTCAAAATATTAAGGGGGTACAAATGTTTCTGTTACATGGGTACATTGTATAATGCTGAAATCGGCTTTTAGTGTGCCTGTGTTCATTGTGTTCATTGTACCCAATAGGTAAGTTTTTACCCCTCACCTCCCTCTGACCCTCCCCACTTCTTGGTTTCCAATGTCCTTTACATCTCGTTGTGCCCATCATTCAGCTCCCATTTATTAGTGAGCACATATGGTGTTTGTTTTTCCATTCCTGAGATACTTCACTTAGGATAATGGTCTCCAATTCCATCCAAGTTACTGTGAAAGACATTATTTCATTACTTTTTATGGCTTAGTAGTACTCCACGGTCTATACATACATATTTTCTTTATACACTCATGAATTGATGGGCACTTAGGTTGATTCCATATCTTTGCAATTGTGATTTTTTCTGTGATAAACACTTGGATGCAGGTGTCATTTTGATAAAAAGACTTCTTTTCATTTGGGTAGACAACCAGTAAGTAGTGAGATTGCTGGATCGAATGATAGGTCAACTTTTAGTTCTTTGATCTCCATACTGTTTTTTACAGAGGTTGCAATAATTTACAGTCTCACCAACAGTATATAAGCATTCCTTTTTCTCTGCATCCAAGCTAGTATCTATTGTTTTTTGACCATTTAATAATGGCCATTCTGACAGGGTTAAGGTGGTATCTCACTGTGGTATCACCTTGTATTTCCCTGATGATTAGTGATGTTGAACATTTTTTCATATGTTTATCAGGCATTTTCTATCATCTTTTGAAAAAGCTCTGTTTAGGTCTTTTGCCCACTTTTTGAGAGTGTTTGTTTTCTTTTTGCTGATTTGAGTTCTTTGTAGATTCTGAATATTAGTCCTTTGTGGGATGTACAGTTTGTGGATATTTTCTCCATTCTGTGGGTTGTGTATTTACTCTGTTGATTATTTCTTTATTGCACCATTGCCTTTCAGCTTTCATGATGCTGTTGAGAAGTCCAAATAAGTTCAGAATCCTGATCTTTTGTATGTGACCTACAGTTTTTCTCTCAGTAACTTGTGAGACCTACCGTTTGTCCCTGTGTTGGGAAAACTTCCTGCCAGGACTGAGAACTGCTCTCCATAAATTCAGGACAAGCTCAGACAGAGGAAAGAGGCAGACCACTCCAGGTTGGTAGGTAGTCAAAGTTTTATTCAGGAAGAACTTACACATGAGGCAGTCTTGGGTGGCAGCAAGATGAGGTAGATCTCTGAGCTTCTAATGCATGCGTGTCTAACCTTTTATACCATGAAAAGAAAACGAAAAGGGAAAAAAGAAAAAAAAGTCACTGATGATGTGTAAGCCATCCAGTTTCTTTCTTGATCTATTTACTTTCTACTGAAAGAGATTGTTTGGATTTCCTACAATCTGGTTAACATTTCTAAAGGGGGAGATGGATATTCTGAGCAGCAGCAGTTATCTTGGTCATCCAGTAACTATGTCTTGCAACTCACTTTGAGGTCACATGGCCAGAATACATTTTTACAACAGCCTGATTTTCTGAAATTTCAAAATGATGGGCCTGTGTGGGTGTTTTCATTCATTGTGCTGGACACTTGGTGGGCTCTCATGTCTTTCAGTCTGGGAAAATTTTTGGACAATTTTATGTTCTCTTATTCTTTTTCTGGAACTCCTATTATTTGCATGTTGGACCTTCTAGTCTAGCCCTCTACATTTCCTACCATATTGCTTTTATTTTCCTTCTCTATATCTGTTGTTATGCTTTCAGGGAGACTTCTTCACTCTATCATGGAAACTTTCATTAAATTTTCTTATCTACTGTTATAGTCTTACTTTCCAAGAACTTCTTTTTATTCTCTGAATTTTTCTTTTATATAAATCCTGTTCTTGTAATGCAGATTTAATACATTTTATTATTTCCCTGAGGATATCTATGAGTGTTTTCTAAAGTTTTTTCCCTGCATAATCTCTGTTTTCTCCAACTTGCTTTGTTTCCTTACTTTTAGTCTCTGTTTTTCATGTTAGAACAGTAGTTCCCAAACTTGTCTGTATATTAGAATCACCTGGGAAATCTTAAAAAATTCTCGAATCCAGGCCTATTAAATTATAATCTCTGGGAATAAGACATAGAGATCAGTACTTTTTTGAAGCTCTTCAGGTGAGCTTTTGGAAGTTCTGTGGGGTAAAGTTGCTTATCAACTCTCTCCTCTGCTTTCTTAAGACTTAGCTTTTTTGACAATACCTAGCTGATTAACATGTACTCATCTGCCTCTAGCTTCCAAATTTTGTGACTGTTGTCTCCTCTCTTGTCTTTTGTGACTGAGTGTGTGTTCACCATCTTACAAATCCCTTACATTATTTTAGTGGGGTGTAAAGAAGGAGCAGAGCAGAAGTACCACTAGGTAGGAGATGATACTTTGAGAAGATGAGTTTTGAACTAGAGGGGTCCTATTGGCATATGTACACATATGCCAGCAACAATCTTGACTTCACTTTATTTGTTCAAAAGGGGGCTACTAGCATAAAACAACTCAAATCTTTAATATGAGAGCACTGGCATCATAGTCAGTTACACAGTCAAACTTTGTGTAGTCAAACTTTACTAATTTATAATTAGCAATATTGCACTTGGTTAAAATTTATCTTTGTTCTATTTGTCAGGGAAAGAATTTGAGTAAAAAGATTAGTGTAAATAAGATTGCAGGTTGGTCGTTAACCTGGGTAAGAGAGAAAATACTCAAGGATATTATTAGAACTTACAGGTACAAAGACAAACTAGTTCTTTTGGTTACAAATGCTGCTTGTTGATGTGAATCTGATATGGCACACACTTGAACCACATTTTATTAGCTACTAATTTGTATTAACAAATTAACTGGACTGAAATAAAATCTATGCTTCCTTTTAAAAAAATTTCATACCTTTTTTGAACAGACTTCTCATCCACCTGAACTTGGAGTTATTGAGGGCTTATGCTAATGAAAGTAACAGAAAGACAAACTGTGAGATATAACATGCCATTTATAATTAACAAGTCACTGAACCCAGCAAGAAATTCTAGGGCTATAAAATGCCCTGCGTTTTCATAGCCAGTCAATACTAAATTATTTGACATAGTCACTTCTGTAGCTGGGTGGGAAGTTACTGTATGTCATTGCTTTCAAACTCACAATTTTACCTGTGAAATGGTGGCTCTCTTTTGACTCTTTCAAGGACTATCATAAAACATGGGAGGAAATTGTGCCTCTGCCTTCTAGTTCACAGAAGTGTTGTTGGTTTGTTTCATTTTAATACTGTCCATTCTCCTGCCCACTCTTCCCCTCCCTCCTCTTCCCTTCTTCCTCACTGATAAACAGTCAGTGCTGGTCTTTATGGGCGAAACTAACTGGAGTGTTTTTTCCCGTACATGGGTGGTTGTGCCTCAAGAATGTAACCCAACATTTAGCCGCACATCCTGCCCTTTGAAGAGTGCTCCTTGTTACAAGTGCTGGCTTTCCCTAAGAAACCTAGGACTTTCTTTGCTCAAGACCAACATCCCATTTTCACTCGCTCTTTGATAGCGTGGTCTGTCTGCAGCAGCAGTTCAAAGTCAGGTCAGTGGGATAGTGGAAAGAGAGTCACACTGCGAGTCCAGAGAACTGGCCTTGGAAAGCCACTTTATGGATCAAACGGGACTTGTGACTTTTAGCCTTACCAAAAGCGAAAACCTCTTTTAAGGTGAAAGAAAAAAATTCACAGACTCCCTTATCATAGCATCTGTACTTCTGTTACTTCTTGTTGAGAAAATACATGACTAATAACTATTTTTAGTCAGTTATTCTTTTGAATAAATTTGATTCTTACTAATCCTACCAGTTTAAACACTTGAACAACATACATCAGTAGTGCTAATATTTAGTTGGTATATCAATTAGGAATTATATGCAGCTTCCAGAAACAGAGTTCTAAGCATGGTAGATTAAATACACAAAGACTTGGGCCCTCACAATGAAAGTGCAGAGTACTGATTTATAGCCAAGGTCACTGAGATTCTCTGGCCATTCCTTCATGATCCCACAGTGGCTGCAGGAGCTCCTGCCACATCTACTTCTCCCACAGCTTGAAGAAGGAAAGATGATGAACGGGCAAAGAGTTTTCCTTGAAAGCTTCTTATTCTTTTATGTATATATCTCCATGGCCACCCATCTGCCAACGAGGTTGAATGATGTAGTTTTTCAGCAGAGGGCATTGTCCAGGTATCTGTAGAAGAAGGGCGAAGAATATTTGAATAGGCTACTAGCAATCTGTGACTTGCTCAGTCTACACACAGTGCTGGGAGAGCATCGGAATCATGGATGTGGGGGAGGGGCGTTCTCAGCATATGGATTGGAGACCACAGTGCAGACATCTGGGACTTCTTACGTCTCTAACACTATGATTCTATGAAGCTGCCATCTTGGGTGCTGAGTTTGAGGCATTTCTCAGAGGAGGTGGCATGTAGCAGGAAAGAGAATACTAAATGTGGAGTCAGAAGACATGTATCCAAATCCTGAACTATTTGATCAGGAACTCAGACAAATTGCTTGACTTCTCAGAAGCTTGGGTTTTCCCCTCCAGAAAGGAAATAATAATGTCTACCCACAGGTTTCCAGTAAGGACTGGATGATAGCATCTCTGTGCAGAGTCTGAAACATGTAGGTGCTCACTCAACATGACCTTAAGGTGAGAAGCCCAAGGTTATAGTCTAACCTCAGATTTGAGAACAGCCAGGGAAATGTGATCTGTAGGACTCTTACTCTGAATTCCACTTAGTGGGTGCTGAGCCAGGCAGGTCATAGGCCATCTCCCGGTGTCCAACAGGCACAGATGTCGACTGGGTTTCGAGAGGTGTGAGGCCTGCTGCGTACTGCGTGTTGGTGCTCTGGAGGTCTGCTTAGGGATCTGCTTTATATTTCAGGATTTTCATTTTTTATATTAGCTCATTTACAGATGTTTGATCAGGTGTGAACTTCTACCAAGAAGACCATAAAAAAGAAATTTAACAAGTGAGTCTGAAATGCCATACGAAGGGTCAGACTTTGCACAAATTACGTACTGGACTTTAAAAATGAACAAAGTTGCTCTTTCTTTTTCATTTACTTGAGACACTCCTGGAAGGAAAGTTGAGGAGTTCACCTGCCTGCGCTGGCTGCTGACCAGGTGGTCATACCAACCTGCCTTTACTCCTGTTGTTCCCTTTTCCTGCAGTGTCCTTTTCCTCCTCTCCACCCGGCTAGCCCAGTTAAGGCCTAGCTCAAGCAGCATCTCTCCTTTAGAGCCTTGATAACCCTGGACCCAAACAGAAGAAATCCCTCCTCTCCTGGTGTCTTATCTGTCTCCTACTGTAGTAATATCAGACGTTTATTGACAGCTTACTGTGTGCCAGGCACTGTCCTAAGTGCTTCTCATAGATTTATTCATTTAATGTTCACAAAACTCTGTAAGATAGGAACCACCATTATCCTTGTTTTACAAATGAAAATTGAGGCAGAGAGGTTAAGTAGCTTGCCCAAAATCACATGGCTAAGAAATGGCCAAGCCAGGATTTGAACCCAGGCTCTTTAACCAATTACGGTACAAACATGGTCACTATTTTAACAATGCATGTGTCAGTTTCCCCTACTAGGTTACAAAGAATTTTCTGTCAGGTCTGTATCTTATTCCTCTGAGCATACCCAACTTTTATTTTGAATGAGTGAATGAATGAATGAATGAATATATACACACATGTACTAGCATGTTGTAACAAATTCAAACTACAGAAAACTAAAATGAAGAGAGAGTACTTTATGGCCCCAATTCAAGTTTCTATCTCCACAATAAACACTGTTAATAGCTACTTCTGATTTCTTCCAAAAGTTTTAATGCACATACCAGCACATATGCATTTTCCTTAAAGGATTTATCCAAACAGGATCCCACTTAAACAAATTCTGCTCATGGCTAGTGCATACAGGTCTAAAGAAGATCATTTTCAACTTAAAGAAAAATGAAAACCCCAAGAATGAATGATTTGTGGTATACTGGTTAACTATGATACCTTGAACATTCCTTTGATTTTTTTGTCCATAAAAATAGTTGCTCTGACCATGTGGTAAAACCTCACATCCTTTGGGGATGTGGGAAAGAAATGAGGAGAGAGATAATTATCTGTCTTAACCAAGGTGCTTGTCCACAGTGTTCAGAATCACTAATGGATTCTTCCTTTAGTTTGTGTTATCCTGCATTCACAAAGAAACATTCATTGGAGTTTTGTTTGTTTGTTTTGAGAAAGGTGGGAAAGGAGCAGAGCACTTTGACCAGAGTGTGCAGGCTCGGAGGTCCTCCGCCAGCAGTCTTGGTGGCCCGGGTGGTGGCGCGTGTAAGGAGCCATGGCCTCCTGGGCTGGTACAGAACAGAGCCCATAAATCTTGGATTTTCCAAGGGACTAGAGTCTCACACATGTTCTGAGTCCTTTGACTGTGTAAACATTTCGTCTCCTCTGGCAGGGAAAACACCTTTGTTTTCCAAATGGTACAAATAGGCACCTCTCTCAGAAACGGGAGACAACAAGAATTTCTGTGTGTGTGATCCTGAGAAGAGAAGAGCGTATTTGTTAGTGATTTTGAGCCTCAGATGTGAACTGGACACTTGAGGCAGGTCTAGCTCATTCTTGGATGTCAGCTCTGAGTCAGATGCTCTTTGTGGAAATGCTCCTTTCCCCTTGAATTCCCCAGAGATATACATCCTGTTCCTCATGCAGCAGAGAAGTCTTAGCACCACACTCTGACCAGTAATGTCTGGATCAGTCTACTTTCTCCTCGGAAAGGTTCCAAACAACACAGAGGAAATTAACTTTTGTGAATTTTTTAAAAAATTGTGGTAAAATACACATAACATGAAATTTACCATTTCATCCATTTTTAAGTGTACCTACCATTAAGCACATTCATATTATTGTGCAACTATCACCATTATTCATCTGCAGAACTCTTCATCTTGCAAAGCTGAAACTCTTTCCCCATGAAGCACTAACTACCCGTTCCCTCTCCTCCCCGTAGCCCCTGGCAACCCCTATCCTACTTGCCGTCTCTGCTCTAGGTACCTCATATGAGTGGGATCAGTATTTATCCTGTTGTGTCTGGCTTATCTCACTTAGTGTAGTGCCCTCCGGTTCACCCACATTTTAGCATCTGTCAGAATTTCCTTTCTTTTTAAAGCTGAATAATATTCTGTTGTGTGTATGGGCCACGTTTTGTTTACCCATCACCCATCAGCACCCTGCGTTGTTTCCCCCTTTTGGCTACTGGGGGCCATGCTGCTGTGCGCATAGCTGCACAGACAGCTCCTCGCGTCCTCGTGCATGTGTACGCAGGAGTGGAGTTGCTGGGTCATACTCTATGTGTAGCTTTTAGAGGGACTTCCACACTGTTTGCCACAGCAGCTGCACCATTTGACATTCCCACCACACCAGCAGTGTACCAGCATTCCAATCTTTCCACGTCCTTGCCAGCATTTGCCATTTGAGGTTTTTTGTTATACGTTTTTTGTTGTTTTTTTTTTGACGGTAGCCATCCTGATGGATGTGAGGTGGTATTTCATTGTGGTTTTGGTTGTATTAGTTTTCACCCAAGAAAAATCATTCTTCATACTGGCTTTGAGTGGGAGTGGTCATGACTTATTTATGTTTTAAAGAGGAATTTTAAAAAAGCCAGTGTCTCTTCTGAATGGTAGCTCAGGGAAAAATTTCCAGCCTATGCTTAGGCCTAAATATTGAATACGACCTTTAAAAGGTACTGGCTGTGCCACCTGGCCCTGCTGGTCCTTGGTGACCTCCCCAGGGGACTTTTGACAGTTAAGTCTTGTCCTGACTAATGGGGTGGGGAACTCTCTCCCTCTAACATAATACCAGTGGCAGCTTTGTGTTTCCTGTTATGTAAAAGAGAGAGTGTTCTTCCAAATGTCAGGGTCATCCATGGACACTCCTATTTCTGCAGCAGTGACAAAGACTGGATACTGAGATACACAGGGAGAACCTTCTCTTTTTGGCAGTGGAGGAAGGGTTCCACGCACTGCTCTGTGTGCGCAGAACTTGAAAATGCTTGATCAAGAAAAGACCAAATTGAGCTAGTGTTTACGCTGCTTTCCTTTTTCCAAAAACACTTTCACATTTGTCACTGCATCTAGCCCTCACGATAGTCTTTGGATCTAGTGCGAGCTATGTCCATTTGACAGAGAGAAGCATAGTCTTTGAGATATGAAATGCTTTCTTCAAGGACACACAGCTGGGTGGCAGAAATGGGACTAGAACCCAGCACCTTGGCTGTAGATCAGTAATTGGTTTTGACAGAGATGACCCCAGCCAGGAGCTGACATCATGAATTGGAGTAGCCTGCTGTCCTCAGGACCTCTCAGGGCTTGCAGCAGGGTGCTCTGTTGCGTGGTGGCACAGAGCAGCATGTGTGTGGCCTTTCTCCAGGAAGTCTTAGTGTGGTGAAGCCCGGGGCAGGAGTCTGGCTCTGTGACTTCTGAGCCTGGGCGGGCCCCTTTTAGCATACCTCAACGCCATTAAAGGTTCAGTTTATTTCATTCTATTTAGCTGAAGTTTAGAAATTATCGCTTATAACCTTCATGATCACTAAAAGCAGCCTCTCAATACACAAATGCCATAGAGCATAGGCTAAGGAATTTGCTGAGTTTTTGTTGCTATTCTTGCTCTGCTTAGCCCAGGTCAGAGATCACTTGAACTTTTACATCACTGACAATGTGCTTTGAATGACCGCTGGTTTCTACTTGAGTGTAAATGGCCAGACACAGACACACAGGTCTGGGCAAGCCAACCCATACCCGGTCCATCTCCTGGAATTTGCTAGGTAGGACCTGCATGTCAGAGAGAGCATGTGGGAGCTCGTGAGCACAGCCCGTGTATGCCCGCGATAGACAAAAGGGACAGCTTAGATTTGTGGCTTCTCTCCACAGAGGCCATCCATTGGCTCAGGTGAATGTGAGTCTCAGAACATTGTGAAGCTGTTATCACAGGGAGAGGAGTATCCGTGCTTGAGGGCTTTAGATTCTGGTGAGTATTAGAGGGAACATGGTGATGCTTTCTTTAAATAAACCAGTTAACAGCAGTCCCTCTCTTGCTTTTAAAACAGGAGATGAGAAAACCCCACTTCGATATATATTTACCTATGTAATGTGTAACTTGTATTTTCATGACTTACACCTTTACAGAAGCGTCTTTTGTCAAAAATACCATGACTGGAGGAAAGAGCTTTAGTTATTCTTAAAAACATCTATCATTTGTATGTTGCTCTTTTGAATGAAATCCTCAGAGCCTATTTTAAAATTATATACCTTAAACATTTGTCTTATTATTTTTTTTACCCAAAGATACCCAACTTTAACCTTCTTGAAAGTTGTTGTCAATTAGTGAATAATGTTCCATATTAAATGCATGTCTCAGATGCCCTTCAAATCACCTTCGTGTGTGAAGGCGGCCAGTGCTGCCCTGTGAGAGCACATTCATGTGCAGCCGTGGCCATTCCATGGGGCTGACACCCCATAGCAAAGCTCATGCTGAATAACCAGAAAATTGTCCTCCTGTGTCATCGTAATGCAAAGTTTAAAAAGAAAAAGAGAGCCTTCCCCCCATTTCATTTCATCTCTACTAAGCCATAGGCAAGAAAATTTAATGAGAAAATTTGAAAGTAACTGGTAGCTAAGAATATTTAGGATACGGAGCCACCTGAGCATGAAGGCAGGGGATGCTAATACCTAACACATCCAGAGCACTAACAATAATTTGTAACTTGTGTTCATTAAGAAAATGTCAGGCCAGATGCAGTGGCTCACGCCTATAATCCTCACACCTTGGAAGGCCAAGGCAGGAAGATTGCTTGAGGTCAAGAGCTACGTAAGAGTCCAGCCTGGGCAATATAGCAAGGCCTCCATCTCTACAAAAAATTTTAAAAATCAGCCAGGCACAGTGGCATGCACCTGTAGTCCTAGCTACTCAGGAGGCTGAGGCAGGAGGATCCTTTAAGCTCAGGAGTTCGAGGTTATAGTGAGCTATGATCATGCCACTGTACTCCAGCCTAGGCAACAGAGCCAGACCCTGTCTCAAAAAAAAAAAAAAAGGAAAGAAAGAAAGAAAATGTCATGCTAAACTTACTCCCTTTACTCCATGGTTACTAAACTAGCTGATGAGGGCAATACCATGATTTATATTAATTTTTGCAATTAAGTTTCTTCCCATGTCCTTGTGGAAAATTCAGAGATATGTAAACTAGATAACAACAGTTGGGTGAAGTTGTGGTTGATTAAAGAACCATACTCAATAAGTATTAATTAATGGATTGATATGAACCTGGAGTGGTGGCTCTCGACATGTTTTCTGTTGTGGTCCACACAGAGGGTGATGTTCCCCTCTTGGACTCACGTCCACGGTGGTGTGCAGTTATACACAGTCCAGCAGACAGGCCACCGGTCCACTCAAGAAAACACTCCCGGAGACAGGTGAGTGCAAGAAACTTTATTATAAGAATAAACTTGAAACCACTGATTTGAAAAAAGAAAGGCTGGCAGATTTCAGTACCTTGGACATTGTTAAGAACAAATTATTTATGATACTATAAACTATTATAAAACAGTCTGTGCTATGACAAAGCCCTTTGTTCCTCAGTTTCATTCTGCTCAACCTCCTAAACACAACTTTAAAGAATATTAAAGCCATGCTTCTAATCTACTAGGAAGCACATGGCTTGAGAGCTTTTGACACAGAAGCTGAAAGCAGGAGTGAGGCATCGTACAAAACTGGAAGCAGTGTTCAGTGTCAGAAAATGTATAGGGAGGGAAGGTTTAAGTTAGTACTTAAAAGTTGTTAATTTTTAAGAATATATTTTTGATACCTCCATCTAAGGGGGTTTTATTTCTATAAGTCTAATTCCAAGTGGACTTTTCTCACAAACAGAAATGTCACAATGGCCAATTACTATTTAGGTAAATATTTTTATATTTTAAAGAAATAATTTGTTATTTTAATTAAATATATATTTGACTGTGGAAGATCTTATTTTATTTCAGCTCTGGATTGTTCGTTCCTTGAGGACAGAAACAATCTTTTGTTTATTTCTATGTTGTCAAATCCTAGCACCTCCTAACACATGCTATTAAAGTTTGGTGAATTAAACCCACACTAACCAAACCTGAAAGAGGAATCGTGGCTGGGGCTACAGAATTCACTTTCCACTTAAAACAAGCTTTGCGTACTAGACGGATAGGACATCAATTAGCAAGCTAACCGTGGGGCAACCACTTTCAACCCTTGACTGAACATTAGAACCACATAGGTTGCCAGAGACAAATGTACCAGCCAGTGTTAAAATAGAATTTCAGAGCAATGTTTCTCTGGCTTCCCATTTGTTATGTTGTGCTTACTTGTTGGATTCAGGAAGCCGTTCATGTGTCTAAACCCTGGAGCTGGCCGCGAATTCTAAAGTGGATGAACCTCCTTTGTGAATTGCGCCCCAAAGGGAGGGTACGAGGCACAGATCTGGCTCTGTCTCGCTTTGCGTGGGACCCCACGCCTCACAGGCAGATCCACAAGTGAGACACACATCTCGTGGCTTCACTGACAGAGATTGGAACAGCAGGAAGGCAGGCCAGTTTGGAGTGTAAGATGTTGACATAAGATGGTGTTTTCTTAGTGATACGTATAGTTAAAAACCCTTACATGACCAAATGTTAAGATCTAGTAATCAATGGATTTTAGGAATAAAGACAGAACTTTGGAATGATTGGTATAGAGTTGAGTTGAAAGGATCGAGTTTTTCAAGAGGAATGAGTCTCAGTCCAGTGCTCATAGGTGTCAGGTAGACTAGTAGACAGGAAGACTGGTAGAGAGTTACAGTGGCCAAAGCAGGAGGAAGTGTCCAATAGCTATGAGTTTCTGATTCAGCGTCAATTGTGACTACCACTAACAGGACAAAGTCCATAGCAGCCATGGTCAATTTGTATTATGAAGCTGAGGAAGTCAGAGTATCTTCTAAGAGAATGGGGACAATCTGAAATCTAATAGGTATATGGCTTGAGAAGGGAGGTTAAACTTTTTAGAGTTTTAAAAATAGCACCATGTCAGAGGTTTTCATTTAGCAAGAAATCAGATAGTGTTCTCAAGGATATGAGCTGTGTAAGAAAATGTACTGAGATGTAGAAGCCAGAAGATGAACTCAGGCTTTCCCATAATATAAAGACTTCTGCGTTGAAGGACCCATGCTCCTTCGTGGGAACCAGAACTTTTAGTTGTGAGCTGAAGTCCAAAGTAACTAGCCAAAAGATTAAGTGAACTGGAACATATAGTCTTGGGTATACCCAAAACAACAGCCCTGTGAGGAGTTGACAGCTGCCAGAATCCTTAAGCTTATTAGGGGTAGCTGATTTTCTTCTGGGCTACCTGACATAATGAGACTAATGGTTTAAGTCAAAGTAAATGTACTTGTTTTGAGATTAGATAATTCTTTCTACTTTGTTAGCAGAGGAAATAGAGAGGTGAGCCATTTTTTTTTCCTCTGTAGTGAAAAATGACAATGAAGTCTACATTGTATAGCAAATCTGTGAAGTTGAACTTTGATGAGTAAAGATTGATTCTTTGATATACTCTGAAAAATCCTTCATGGAACTGTTGGAGGAGAATGTAACAAAATATAATTATCAAAGGCACATTTTTTTTAAATGAGATTTTCATTGAGGAATATTGCTCAGAAGCACACATTTTTATTATTCCTAAGTTCAGGTATGTTGTGTAGATTTACCATCAACCTTTCCAACTTTTATTTTAGAGCTGGTGTTCTTTGATTATTACTTGAACTTAGGAGACTGACTTTAACATTACTAAGTATTAAAATGAAACATCATTTTGAGAAATATGTTTCCATAAAGGTTGATATTCATACTATCAAAATCTCTATTTTTAAATTTTAATAAAGATATTAAATTATCCAGGGGGAAAAGGTACCGTATACTCTGTGAATGTGAATTTGTTTAAGTCAGTGTGGATGGGAGCAATATTTTAATGAAAAATGATGCATTTGAATGGTATGCTATTTCACTAAAAATATATATCCATATTATATAATAGACTAGTCTTAGTTATTTAAATACTTGAAAGAAAATGCAAATTTTAGGATTTTGAGTTGAGGATTTTTTTGCAGCTGAAGTTCCCATTTTATAGAATGTGGGTTTTCATAGGAGTTGTAATCCTTATTTAGTTAATGTTGTTTAAAATTAAAAGAAATTCCATATTTGACTTTGATATTTATTGTCACAACTTTTAGTGGAGAAAAATTCTGAGGCGATCCTAACTAAAAGTAGAAGTCATAAAATGGGCTGAACACTTTTTATATCATCTACCTGGAAACTGAGCTTACTTATTTTTAAATAACACTACTCTATTAGGAGAAGTTTGCGCCAATGTGATTTTGTGGCGGTGAATAGAAAATGAACTACAGCAAAGTAATGGCACGTAAAGAACTTTTCATGTTCAGATTTGACTGATGTCATTATAGTAAGTTATGTAGTTGTGTAAATGAGCTCCACCAATAATGAGATCAGTTTGAAAATATATTGCTATATAACTGAATTAAATCAAAATGAAAAATTTTACAGTGATTGTTAAATGCCAAATTGAACAGATCTCATTAAATGTGAAATTCAAGTATATTTATACTATGGCCTAAATTTTAATACATGAAAATAATGAGATATGACCAGAATAGTTGGGAGTGTTACTTTTTTTTTTTTTTTTTTTTTTAGCAGCTTCTCATTTCACAGTTCAGATTTATTTTCTGAGATTTGATGAAATAGCTTAGGACATGAGTATGAAGTATGTAACACTGCTCAGCTAACAGAGGAAGAGAAAACATATACTGTCCCATGTTGTTTTATGCAGGTAGTTTTCTCATGATACTTACTTCAGGTTGTCACCTTTGTGTGTAAGTCAGCGTTCACAAAGAAGAAAAAGTTCAGTAAGCACTTTGAGCAAGGCGCAGCTGCATGCAGTAAACACAGATGGAGCCCAGTTTTATATGAGGCTTCTAACTGAAAACAGACTTTAATTCTGCTCTTGGAATACCCGTAATTGAACTTCCCACCGAGAGTGTGTGTTTCTGCCGCAGAGGCCAGCTGTCACCCCGTCGTAGGCATTCATTTATTTATTGCTGCTCTGGGTGTAGTTCAGCAAACTGTCTCCATGAAGGAAGAAGAGCAAGTCTGCCTCGCCATTTGCTTCCTGTGGAAATACCTGTACATGCTGCGTGTGTTACTGCTCCTCTCTCCTCCCATGGAGAATTGCAAGTGGGGCCCTCCGAGCTGAGGCACTAAGCCAGCCTCCTCACCCCCATGCGCTGTCTAGCCTAAGGTTAAAGTTTCTCAGCAGATACCACAGGTGCTAATACAGTTTTCTTAACCCTGTTCATTATTATGTCTTTTTTTTTAAAAGCCTTTATTGAGGTATAATTGATAGGCAAAAAATGCATGTGCTTAGTGTATACATTTTGATGGGTTTGGACAGATGCATATATGCCTGCAATGCCATTGCCACCACCGAGGTGCTAAGCTTAGCCGTCACCTCCAAAACTTTCCTGTGTTCTTTTGTGTGCTTTCCTCCTTCCTAGAGTTAACTTGACTGGTGATATACTGATCACTAGTGTATAACAACAAATGGAATGTTGAGGACTGTGTGTGCATTTGAAAAATGCATTGTGGTGGTTGGATGTCTAATGAGAGAAAATTGAGACAGAGATCATAAACTGCAACATCCCATGACATTTTTAAGGATGAAGGTGTGTGGAAAAGATCACAATCACAAGTATTATCAACAGTCATCCCTTTTGGCAGAAATATTTTAAACATTATTAAAATCTCCTATAATTAGGTGAAATTAGGCAGAATTTCATTTTCTCATCTCTAGTTGGGCTGATTGTGTTATGTACTCTTTAAAAGTTTTTTCTAAATTCAAGTGGATGTGATTTGAGAAGTTTTCCCTTTATCTTCTTTTGAGCCTTTAAAATATTATATTCTTTTGTGGTATATTCTATGATTGGAAATACAAAACAAAACCCCATGGGTTGGGAGGCACACTCCTTCCACTATCCTAATTTCTTTCTAATATCGAATTTAAATCTGTGATTTTAAATCTAAGCCAATTTTTTAGATTCCGTCTTGTTCCATCTTCAGCCAACATGGAAAATAGCTGATTTCCACAACAAAAAATGCAATATTTTTGCTTTGTTTTGGTTTTGTTCGTTAAAACAGTAATTTCCTGCCTTGAAGAGTAAGAGATTGTTATTCTTATTCAAATCAGCAAATAAAGCTCCTTGCTTAAGCAGGGAGAACAGGCTCATTGCCATGGTTGAATTGGAGAAACTCGTTTTACATGTCAGACTGTGAATACCCACATCCCGCATCATTGATTAATACCTCCAAGCCATGCTTGAGAAGATCCGTTAGAAAACCCTAAGACTACTCCCGTCACCATCACCACCCCTTTCCTTTGTAGAAAGGGGAATGGGAAACTTTGTTGATGAAGTCCCCAGTCGAACTCTTTCCATGTCGACAGTTCTTAATGCAATGGGAAGAATCTAATAACATCCCATGTAAAGTCCACCCCAGCTAAGAAATGGGGAAGAACTGAAAAAATAAATAAATGGCACACAACCAACCAGACAATATGCTGCTTTTCTATATCTGCCATAAAGACAATTTTACTTAGGAATCTGGTTACTACTGGATTATAATCAGAACGGAAGACAGATTCCAAGGGCGAAGATACCCGAGCCCCCAAGAAGGGGTTTCTTGCAGTCACGGGAAGCTGCTGAGTGTGCTCCTGAGCTGTGCCAAGCTTTCCTCCAGCTTCTGTGGCTTCACGGACCTTTAGAGCTGAAGGGATATTAGAGTGATGAATTTAATGTGTGATTAGAACGGTGACTTAAATGCTGTTAGAAATACTGTAAAGGACTTCAATAGTAAGATGCAAAGGCATTGTTTAGCACCTGATTTTGTGTTGGGCTGGATGATAGCTGCAGCTTGCTCTTGCATTATGGCAAAATGAGGTTCCATAATCATGATAAAGTAAAATGGGCAGCAAAAATACCTACCTCTAACCTCTTCTCCTTTCCCTCTATCAAAAGAATTCATGAAGTATCTTTCTGTGCTAATGTGTTAAAGCCTGTTAAAGAAGTTACGGTCAATGCAGAAGTACACACACACACACACACATTAAGCAAATGAATGCGTACAGTACATGTTCTGACTTTCGCTAAGTACAATAAATTTGAGAAAGTGGTCAACTGGTAAATTACTTCAAAAACCACACTGAAGATGGAGTTCAGATGTTGTTGGTGACACAAACATTTGAATTCCTGCAAAGGTCTGAGAAGTCTAGTTTTTCCCAGAGGTACAGGACAACAAATTGTCCTCCATGGAAATGGGAAATTCTAGGTGCTGCGGGAGTCTGGGGGCTGGACATCAAAGCCTGATGCCGAGGAGGACACAGTAAAGGGCATGCTATGGCAGTCCTCACGAGAGCATTAGGAGGTAGTTGAGATGTTCAGTAAATGCTGCCAGGAATCTGTTTCCCCAGCCCCTGATTTACTAATCCACAAATGAATCAGTCAGTCAGTGTCTGCCATGAGCTAGAGGCACTCAGATGCCTGGGCGAGGTCAGACGTGCAAACAAATAATTCAGCACAGTTTGCTAAATACGTGATAATGCACGGCCGGCCAAGGTGGAGGGAAGGTTGACTCCTCTTTCAGTAGGAGGCTGCAGGAGGGGAGTGTTTGCCCGCTTGCAGTGGGATCACTAAGGAGCTTGTGAAAATGTTCTTGGGCTCCAAGCCAGACCTACTGATTAAGCTTCTCTGGTGAAGGAGCTTTATAAATTTCAGGACCATCAGCCCAGAGTCCAGGGCAGGCAGAGATGTTGGAGGTAGTAACTCCCCTACCTCTTCCTCACTCATCCTCTATAGCTCTCTCCCTGACTTTCAAAGCACATTTCTCAATTTTCTACTGATAATTAACTGGCAGGGATACTGTACATATAATAGAAAGCTATTATTTAAATATTGAAAATTTCATGTCCAGCAGCCTATTGCTGTGGTCACGTGCCTTCATATCACATTCGTGCTCCTGGTCAGTGCTCTGTGGTACCTGGGAGCGCACAGCCGCTCACCTGACACAGTGCCCTGAGGCCCCCTGCCCACCAGATACTGATCCTCTAGTTACAGGTCTTGTGAAGGTCCTGAGGCAGAGCAGGTGGTGAGGATGGGAGGTGGGAGGGGCCCCTGGAGGTCCTGGGACATCCCCTATTTACCAATCAGCATGGGAAGTATTTCCATATTTTAGTAACTGGTGTGGTACCAGCATAGCAGCTGAATGTTTTCCTGCACGTCCATGATAAAACAAAAGATAACGAGACAAAACATGAAGATATTCATGTTCTCCATAAATTGAGGATTTAAACGCATCTCAGGAGTAAAATACACACAATGAAAAGGTGTTACAGGCTATGCACTATCTGTGCACTTAAATTTTTTATTATTTATTTTTAATTGACAAATATTAACTATTTATGGGGTACAATGCAATGTTCTGAAACTATGTATACATTCTAGAAGGAGTCAATCAGGCCAGTTAACATATCCATCACCTCACCAACTTAACATTTTTTGGTGGTGAGAACATTAAAATCTATTCTTTTTTGAAATATACAATAAATTATTACTAACTGTGGTCGTCATGCAGTGCAATAGCTCACTACTAATTCCTCTATTCTAACTGAAACTTTGTGTCCTTTGATCAACATCTCCTTTTTCCAGCCCGTCCCCGTTTGTATGAACTGGGCTAAAAAAAATTACTTTTATTCCGCTTAAAGTTGATTGGTAGTCACCATTATAGTAATCAAGTTACAGCGCTTGTATTAATCCTAGCTGTACTTTTTGCATTTGGGAGCCAGCTAGAATATATTCCTAATTCTCTAGAGCCCACCTTTGGCTTGGTTTTCACTGTACAGTTGCACCTTAACGTGGTTTCTCTCTGAGGCCCGAGTTTGGGCAATCTGTGGAGCTCAGATATTGCTGGCAATGATGACTGAGGCATGACACTTGCTCATGCATTCTCTTCTCAGAGCCCCGGGTCAGAGTCAGACTGTGGACATCTGAGCAGCTCACTGGTGTTCTACACAGTGCTGGGTCTCCACTGACGCCTCCTCTCATGGCCAGCGGACGTGCATACAAGCCGGGCGCCGTCCTAGCTCCTTTCTGCTTTCTCACGTCTTTCTTCTGAGCTAACCCAGGCCTGACATTAGCTCTTCAGATCCTTTGCGGATGGAGGCAAGATGTATTATAAATAGATGCACAAGGTGTGACAAATATTTTGTGAAATATAATACAATACTTCTTCATACCAGTTTATTATGTTTATTTTTCTAGGTCAATGCTTCTGAAATTTTAAAGTGCATAGGAACCACCTAGGGATTGGTTAAAACACAGATCTGATGGGGTAGGTGGGTAGTAGGGGCTGAGATTTTCCATTTCTAACAAAGTCCAAGGTGATGCCACACTGGTGGTCCACCAACCCACTTTGGGTAGGAGGGACCAGACAACAAAATGTCTGGGAGTGGTCGTAACTGATTAGTTTTTATCTACAGAGTTTTATTACATATTGCAAATTCAGAGACATTTTAAAAAGCTTTACAGCTTCTTGTTGCTTTTCAGAGGTAGTTTTTCTCTCTCTCTTTTAAAGACAGAGTCTTGCTCTGTCATCCAGGCTGAATGCAATGGTGTGATTGTAGTTCACTGCAGCCTCCAACTCCTGGGCTCAAGTGATCCTCCCACCTCAGTCTTCCTAGTAGCTGGGACTCCAGGTGTGCATCACCATGACTGGCTAATTTTTTTACTTTCTGTAGAGACAGAGTCTTACTATGTTGCCCAGGCTGGTCTCAAACTCCTGGCCTCGAGTTATCTTCCCACCTCTGCCTCCCGAAGTGCTGGGATTACAGGCATGAACCACGGTGCCTGGTCAGAGGTAGCTTTTTTAAAGCCACTCTGCTTTGCAGTACACTTGCAGCATTCCTGTACAGGGGAAGGTGCAGAAAGGTAAACCATTAGGAAATTCAATGTTTTGCTCAGTGAGTCAAAGCTCAGATCTCTGCATGTCCCTGCAACCCACGAGATCACAAATTACCTCCCCTTAGCAAATGCTGAGTTCACCGAGAGCCTGTGCCAGCATATGCCACCACTAGGAGCCAGTCTCCTGGGAGAGGCTGAACTAAACTTACACCCAGAGCAGGAGACAGGAGATGGAGTGATAAAAAAGGGAACCTAAAATAAAAATTAAAAAGCATACCAAGAACAGAACACCATGTGAAATGAGTGCTTTTAAAACTGTCTGCGGCGGTACGAAATCAAAGAGTTTTATCGGGTGATGAAAAAACACTGTAAACTTCATGTGAAAACATTCCAAGGTTTGGTCTTGTGTAGTATAAAGAGGAATTTTACTAAGTAAGATTCATTTTAAGCAAATGAACACAAGGAGCTATAATTCCATTTGAATCTGGTTAACACACGTGTGCTCACACTCACAAGTTCTTAGTAGCCTCACTGCACAGTTTTTGAAGTGCTCAGGGACTGTTCTGGTGATGGAATCCCAAGAAGACAAAAGCATGCCAGGATTTATGGTTTTCAGATAGACTTTTGTGCAAAGTGCTATAAATAATGCTATGCCCTGTAAGGCGGTGTTTCTGCACCTCAGCCTGAGTCCCCCTCTCTCTTCTGCTCACCCCCATTTTAGCAGAGGACCTACATCACTTTCAATCATTAAATTTTGGCCAGGAAGCAAGGCAGATTTCAGGCAGAGGACCAGAGACATAGTTGGGAATGTTGGCATTTTTATTTGCTGCTGTCCCTGGATGCCCCATAGGTCATTTTTGGAGGGGAGGTTTCGTGGTCCCAGGGTAGTCTACCTTAGATCATTTCCATGCACGTATCCCCGGATGGGGTAAGGAAGAGGCAATGGTTTGCTGGGGAATCTATCCTTGAGAGTGGGAGAAACAGGGATCCTGATGTTATTACTCTTGTTCCAAACTGTGTCCAGCAGGAGCCAGGCTGGGAGGAAGCACTCAGAAAAAAGTCTTGAGTGGCCAGATCCAACAGAGGTAGCAGCTCCCAACCCTCGAAGTACATTCTAGTCACTGGGGTTTAGGTGGGGTTAAAAAATACCAGTGTCCTGGACCCACTCAGGACTAATTTTATCAGAATCCGTAGTGGGAGGACTCAGGCATCAATAGTTTAAAACGCTGCCCAGGTGGCTGAGAACCACGAGTTGGAGCAAAGTCTTGTCTGGGAGGGACAGGACGGGTGGGAAGATGGGCAGCAGTCCCGCAGGCCCGTCAGCAGCTTGAGGGGGAAGCATGGTGACCAGCAGGAGGGCTCGACGTTTTCTGTTAGGGGAGGACAGGTCAGGTGGCAGTGGGAAGGAAATAAAAAAATACGAGTCAGTTATAAGGTGCCTTAGGTCTGCTCAGCCACTGGGGATGGGCAGGGGAAAAATAAAGTCTACAGTATCGCAGTGCCCAGTGCAGCCACATGTTTAGGGGAAGATTCATGATTGGTTCGTTTTAACTTTCTTTTTTTTTTTTTTAACTAGACAGCCTGGAGAGAAGAATGGGGCAGAGCAAGCACCCGCGGCTCTGTGGCTGTGGTCCGTGGCCTGGGCCTGACACCAGCAGGGCAGATTCGGGTTGGCTACCCCTTTCTGGGTCTCTGTCGTCTGTCGGTGGTCTTCTCAAGCCTCCTCAGGACTGTCACTTGCATAGCCTTTGCTATAGCAAGAAGGTTGCCAGGATAAGAACACTTGAAATGTTTTTAAATTTAAAAGTCTGTTGTCAATGAGGAATAACCTACAAAGTAACCCTGACCGGTCCTGGGCGCTCCTCAGCCTTGCGGGCCGAGGCTGCTAAACACAGTAGCACACTTTCGGTATGGCACCGCTTGCTACGTATCATAATCAAAAAAAGTAAAATTATTCACGTATCTTCACTTGACAGATGGTCCCAGTAGACTTTCTGGAATCAGCACCTTTAATTTCAGGCCCTTCTTTGATCTGTACCCTCGAAGAGCCCCGTTTTCTTGGTTTCTGAATGAAGCACTGTCCACGTGGTTGTGGACGCATCCGGAGGCGTTAGTCCTTCCCGGCAGGGTTATTTTCTCAGGTGACTGCTCGATTCTACTCAGTGGCAGCAGCAGCCCCGAGGGCCCTCTCACTTCGCTCCGAGGTCGAGGCGGACACTTTCCCTTCCTGGAATGGCCAGTCAGACCCCGTGCCCTCACACCCGCCAGCCCCAGGTCACGAGGGCCCAGGGCTGCAGCGTGTTTCTCACTTCATGCACAGAGAGTTCGAGTGTGTGCTGAGGATGAAGAGAAATAGATTTATTTTATAAACAGTCTCTAAAATTATCGTCTATGCTCAGGCAAGGAAACGTAGTTTTAGTATTTCTTTTGAAAATTCCTCTCTTTGTATTCTTTTAGAACTTATTTATTTTTCTCTCTCCCATTAGGAGCCTACTCAAAGTTTAATAAAGTCATTATAAATTGTTATAACTTCATTGTGCTATTTCCAGGCCTCAGGTTAAAATGACCAATACGTGCTCATCCCGGCATCTCCGTGAGCGGAAGCATGGAAAGTCGGTCCTCAGGGTGCGCAATCTCGCCGTGCCCCGTGTGTGATGTTCCGAACGCCATTTTCTGTGGCAACTGTAGTCCCAACATGCAGGGCTGTGGATGTCACTTGGTGTCAATTACGGAAGTGCAGGGCTGCGGGTGTGAGCGGCAGCCGCAGGGACGCATCGGAGGTGGCCCGTGGCAGCCGCAGCCTGGCCTCTCACTGACGGCGCACTCTCACGTGCCGGCAGCATTCCCGGGGCACGTCTTCTTTCCTTCATCACATGTTGCTTCACCAAGCACTTTTAGAACCCTAACTCTTTGTTTGGTGCCAAGGAAACAAGGGAGAAGAGAAGAGATGGGTCTATATTCTAGTGGGCAGGCAGACATATGGACCAACAGCACAATGACACAGTGATCATAGCATTGGTGAGGTCCAGAGGAGGCAGCTGCTCTCTTAGCCTTTCTGTTCTTTTAAGGTTAAATCCATGTTAGGATTGAATTTTTAAAAATTGATTTTTATTGAAAGGGAATGAAAGAGGGGCTTTGTCTGGTTGAATTAATTTCCCTTTCAGTTATTCCACTGCTTTCAGGAACAGTAAGGTTTTAATGTAGCATGGAGACAGGCCCGCAGTGTACAGGGCAAGAGTGAACTCGTGCCAGATAGCTGGGTGCACACCTGTGGGCTGATGCTGCCTCCTGTTCAGGTCTGGATCCTATGTCAATCAGTCTAATTGCCAACGAAGAGAAGAGTATAAAGTGTTTACTTTCAATTGGTTAAATAGTCAAAACTGCATTTGAGCAATGAATCCTGCCATTTGAGAAGCAGTACTTTGCAGAAGGAGAAAAAGAGTTTGCAAGAATCGCACTGATAGTTCTAATCATATACTTGCTCTTGAACCTGCTATGTAGACTAAAGCGTCTCCAAAACATATTTCAGAAAATCAGAATGTGAGAAATAATGTTATTTAGAAGAACAATGTCCAAACCATTCACATTTTGCACTGCTATCAATAAGAGATTTTTAAGCATGCCCCAATATATTTACTTACAAATTATATACATTGATAACCAGTCTAATATATTTATTTTTATAAATAACATTTAATATATCATAGATACTTATAAATTATATATGTGTCCAATTGTATTAATATATATTTTTAAACATATATAAAATATAAAATTTAAAAGAATGTTTTCTTGGTTCAAGCTGCTATAGGAAATTATTGTAGACTGGATGGCTTAAACAACAAACATTTATTTCTCACAGTTCTAGAGGCTGGGAAATTCCAGATCACAGTGCTGGCATATGAAGTGAGGGCCCACTTCCTAGTTTGCACATAGCCTTCTTCTCATTGTAAAGGGTGAGCAAGCTCTCACGTCTTTTTTTTTTTTTTACTGGCAGGATCAACCAGGTATCATGTCTGTTCTTATAAGGGCACTAATCCCATTCATGAGGACACCGCTCTCATGACCTAATCACCTCCAAAGATCCCACCTCCTAAGACTATCACCTTGAGAATTAGGATTCCAACATATGAATTTGGGGCGGGGGGACACAAACATTTAATCCATAAGAAATGGAATAAATAGGAATGAGTTGTAATGTTTTCTTCCCACTCCCCAAAGGACTACTGTGGACACTCCTTGGGTATATACAGCCCACTTAGGAGACCAATCTAGGAAATCAGACAGAGTGAAGAGAGCTGGCCTGTGTTTTGAATACGTGGGCATCTGGGCCATGTTGCCTTTCTTCCCTATTTCATCCTAAATCCACTAATATAATAAATTATTACAAAAGGAATTGGTAAATAGTTACAAAGTAATCCACATGCCAATATATAAATATTTCTGAAGTGAATGAAAAAATTAGTGAACTTGAATGAAACGAGGTCCTTAGGTTCAGCTCAGTGCTCACTGTGAATTCAGCAGAGGAATATGACCCCAATGTGACTTTCATCCTGTTAACTGGGAATGATCAGTATCGTTTCAGCAACTTCAAGCTTAGCTGCACTGGTCCTATCCTCTCGAACCAGTAACACACATATTTTTTTGGACAATAAATAAGATATATCTACAGACTTGTGCTTCCTATTTTAGCATCTTCTACACATAACTTGGAAATACAAAGTAAAAACATTTCATTCATATTGAAGGCTCTGGAGGTTGCTCTCTGGGGAAGAAAAGAAGAAATACAGCTTCTGTTCATTGGAAACTCTTCAGTTCAAAGTTCCTCTAGATGGCAGTGCTACATAGGGACATGAAAACACATTCTTCGGCAAGGAGTGACGGCCTTCGTGCCTTATGTAAATGGTGAAATATAGATGATATGTAATTACAAAGAAGAAAACAGCTCCGTTTGGAAGCTGGTTTCTTACAGTCCTCAGGACCAGCGGCTTCTCCTGTGGTCCAGTCAGACTCTGTCCCGAAAGCTGTTGGCCCGGCTGGCGGACAGTTGCCACCCGGTGCTCAGACAGCTGCAGAGGTGAACGGCGGTCCACGGAGTCTCACAGCCAAATTCTCAATTTTATATATTTTGAGGGACTGAAATTGACTGATTCATACCAGTTTTCGTTATTAAGCCCACGTCCACTTTTACCGTTATGCTTAGGCCACATTAATAAATCCAGAAGCACAGTGCTTATTACTGCAGCGAGAGTTCTCATTTCCAAGGGAACAATTGAAGGACAGTTATAAATAGATTAAACACAATTTGCTTAACTGTCTTCTTTTTTTCCAGAGTGAGAGTACAGTGTAGTAGTTAGGGGCACAGCTGAGTTAGGATCCCTGCTCTGCCATTTCTAGACTTTATAACCTTGGGAAATTACCCAACTTCATTTGTAAGATGGGGTTAATGGGATCTATCCCTGCGAGGGAAAAGTGTGCCGATGCCAGCTCTGCCCTCTCACTTAAAATAGAAACTCTGAGGCTCTGATGTCCGATCTTGACTTTCCACAGATTTACTAAATCTGTTCTAAGGCCCCATCTGAAAAATGGAAATAATCAGAACCCCTGGAATTGCCCTTTGAATTGTTCAAAAGCACATTTGCAATTGGTCTTGATATCTATGCTCTGCACTTACTTGGTGTCTTGTGTTTGCAAATCACCCTAAGGCAAACTGTGTTTTCTTTCAAACAACGAGGGGGAAAAAAGACTGACTATACAACCACACAATTTCATTAATTTATAATGCATAACTTTAGAATTTGTGATAATTTGGGTGGATTGGGCTAATGTTTACCTTTTATATGGTATACATTAGTAAAGGATTTGCCAAACTAATTTTCAGAGAATCCAGGATTGTGAGAAGAATGTTTATCTACTTAGGAAAAGGACCATCTGTTCTAAGTAATGTAAAAGCTCCATTTATAAAGCTTACTTTCATCTCCCACTTTCTGGTTTACAGAGCTCATTCACATTTATCCTTTCATTTTTATTTGATTTATATGTGAACCATATCAAGACAACTTAAACAGAGGTCAAGGGTGACATACACACTATCAATACCCTTTAATCTATTCATGAAGGTGGGCTTTCTTCTACAAACAATGACAAGAGTTTTGCAGAATTTCTTTGAAAATAGTGAGTTCATTTCAGATACTGTAGTCATTAATTCAGACTGTTCTGCCCTCTTCATTATTATTAATTTCTGTGTTTTTTCTATGTTTGAATCATAAAATAGAGTGGTTTCAACCTTGGGTGATTTTGCTCCCGGGGGATGTTTAGTGATCGGGAGACATTTGCGTCCTCACAACTGGGAACTGCTGGCATCTGGTGGATAGAGGCCAGTGATGCTGCTCAGCATCGTAGAATGCTTGTGACAGTCCCCACAGCAAGGAATTGTCTAGCCCCAAGTGCTGGTAGTACTTAGGCTGAAAACCTGATGTAATATGTAACCTCAGCTACTTGTGTCTCCACAGGCTAGCGAGACGGTGTGGTCAGACTCTGGCCTGACAGAAGGGATGCCCGTCAAATGCAAAAGGACATCAGCCCTCACAGGTAACATCTTTAGAAGATTAGATAATCATGGAGAAAGAGAGTTCTGTTAGAAAATCATGCTGTCATTCTTATTCAAAAGAAGTTACACTCTTATAAAGCCCTGTGTGGGGAAAAGTACTATTTTTTGAATACCTATATTTGGTTGGCTCCCACCTGTTACAAACAAAAATATCTTTTGGAAGCCAATTGTCAGTCAATTGGTCATATTTCCTTCTACTTTGCTTTTAAAAGTTTATATCTGCTAATAAAAAGAAATGTGAATATAGATGCCATTATATGGAGCCAAAATTATACCGATCACATGCATTCTTCATTAAAATATTTTGTGTCCTATGGTGGCTTCTAGAGAGATCTACCCAGAAGAATCAACTCTCCTCTGAGAAAGAAAATGTTAACAAACTCAACAAGAAAAATGCTGAGAAGACCAACGCCTCTCTAGTTCAGAGAAGTTTTACCATTTATCATATGGAAAATCAAGATGAGGTAGAAGATTTTGCTCCAAGGAATTGCATAGAGCCAAGAGAGGATATAGTTGGAAAAGACATTTCATGCACAGAGAACCTGAACAGACATGAAGATGATAGTGTTGGAGATGATAAACAAGCCACTGTGGGTAAAAACGAACATCCAGTGTTCAAAGAAGAGAAAAATGGGCTTCATTCTATATCTAAGAAAGATATTAAAGGAAGAGGAGCCGAGAAAAAAGGAGGACTGGCAGCTGCAAATGAGATAGTGCCTGACCGATGTCCACATAAAAAGCAACTCGTTGATAAAACTAATGGTGACCAGTTCCGTGAAAGGTAGGGTTACAGCATTACACATCCATAACTGATGTTCGTAGATCCATGTGCCATTACAATTGAAGGCCACATTAAAAGGATAAATGTAGAGAGTTTTTAAAGCAATGACTTAGAACCCAGTTTCCCAGCTTATGTGGATTTTTCATGGTCACATTTGCTTGCCATTATTTTTTCTTGCCTATGATATTTTCAGGCATTTTATTGTTTTCTAAGTTTTCTACCAACTGGTAGACAAAGATGGTGATTAATAGTTCTCAAAGGAATCAGTAGTTTTTAAAGATTATGTAAAAAGTTGTTATTTTTAGTAATATTGAACACATCCTTACTAAGGTCAAGAATTAAATAATGATTAATCTGTAAGTTAAAAACCTAAACCTGAAAAAGGTTATCTGCTCTATTATACATGACAAATTGGCTATTTTCTCCCAGATACTGTGAGGATTGAGAAGTATATTATTGAATGGCTTTCTTCCTCAGCTGCAAAGTTTCACATACAAATTCAGGTAATTTTGTAGCACAGTAAAATTAATGACTCTAGGTTATGATGAACCATGGTATCTGTTTGGAACAAAGAGCATCAGAACACCTTGTGGTCTGTTTTAGGGATTAAGACGTCATTCTTATTTCATTTTTTAATAATATATTTGAAGCCTAATCTTGGAGAAATTTAATTTCCCAAGAATTAAACATAAACACTAATGATTCCTAAGAAACTCCATCACTGCAAAAATGTGCTTAGTAAAGTTGGGAGCTGCTGAGAAGCTGAAATGAGGTCAGTTCTTTCACCAATAAAGGTTTGCTCTTGCCACTGTTAATATTCAGAGAGGTTATCGCTGCTTTTAGCATGCTGCCATAATTTCTTCCGGAAGGAAAGGAGGTGAAACAAATGAAGACCAAATTAGTTGAGTATTTTTAAAATGACTGCTTTTATAAAGGGCCTGTGGAATACTTGGGGTCACAACGAGATCATTGTGGTGACTCTCTGAGATCCTGGTTGTCTACACCCAGAGATTTGTTGGGGAAGCATACTGCTCCATTTTATCCCCGGACACTGAAACGGTCAACTCTGTCTTGGAGCTTACAGTCTCTTCACCAAAACATCATTTTAAGAAAGCTTTAGTTCTAAGAATTTTGACCATCTGAAAGTTTTCTCCTTGAAACTTTGAGAGCTGCAACCGGATTTTATTTTCCAGGTGTGCCCGCAGCATGGAGGCCACTTCCACGCCACGATTCCTGGAGAATTCAGCAGCAGGACCCGCTGTCCAGAACGCCGAACCAACAGTGTGCTCTGGCAGCAGCAAGCGCAGAGTGACAGAGGAGCACTTCATCAGTGAGGACAGCAAAAAGAGCAGAGTAGATGTAGTGGGCACAAGTGAAGAACACACGTGTAGAAAGACACAGGAAGCCAGACACACCCAGGGGAGCTCACAGGGCAAAACCCGGGAGTCCGCTGGGATGAAGACCTCCCGAGAGCAAGATCTTGTGACCCCATTGGGTAGGAAATGGCTTTTGTTTTGGCCTTCTAAGGCTTTTTAACCTTTTCCAGCAAGCATTTCACTTAGTCTAACAGCCTGCAGGAGACATAAAATGGCATATTGATGCCATTTGTGTGTTTAACTGAACCCTTCTTTTTTAAAAATCTGAAGCAATGAATGCTACCAAGAGAATTCTCACATGACTTCATTTTTTCAGCATATTTATGGCGTGAGAGGTAAATGTCCATATCAAATCAGATTCCAGGAGATTTATATTATCTGAATTTTTAAAAATATTAACACTTGGCAGAGTGCCTGGAACAAGATAAGTGCTCAAGAAACATATGTTAAATAAATGTAAATGTTTGAAAGCAAAGCTATTATCTACTCACCTCCCTTTGTATCCTTATTGTATGCATGCAGTAGCTGCTTAATAAATGAATCAATGGAGAATGAACAGGTTCGTGGTAAGCAAATTTTAACAGCAGCAGTCATGGAAAAGTAAAAGAATACAGGGAGAAACATTACTAAGTAATTATGCACGTTAGAACTGACACTGATGTAGACTAGAGTTTAAACACTTAAGATGGAAGGTGGAAAATAGGAGAAATTTAATAGCTATGGAATACACACTTACCTAGTTTTATTGGGTGTTTTATTTCCAACCAGCCAGGAAAAATTCATCTTCGTGCCTTAAATGTGTCTTAAATAAACTCTAAAACATTTTGGAAAGCAATATACAATATCAAACACTTCAATGACATGAAGAAATGTTTCATTTTTCTCTCTCCACTTTAATTAAAATAACAGACTATATTAGTGGGTCTTTAAAAAATGGATCAAACAATTTCTCATATTTGAATTAAAATGGTCTTAGGCTTGGAAGTATTACCTGTTTGGACTGTATTGGGGTTGGAGATTTTCAACCAGTTTGACATTTCCAAAAGTGGCCGGAAGAAGGTATGAACGATTGTTGAGTGGTCCCCACTGTCACTCTCTGAGATGTCAGATATCACCGTTGTGAGTCACAGCTCATAATCTGAAGTGAAAATTTATATTCCTGGATCATTAGGAATAAAACAAATGGCTCACTGTATTTTGTTATTAAATGAACACATTTTTACTGTGGGGCGCAAGCTTGCTGCTGTAAAGAGGTCGGACTGCTTGACAGATGGCCCTTCTTTTCCCTCACCTTCTAGATGACGTCCCGGCTCCTCCTGCCCCATTTGGCCATCGTATTGTGACAGCCAAGCAAGCAGCAGTCAACAGCTTCTACACGGTGAGCCAGACAGAAATTTTAGGAGGGTAAGTAACACTCCATTTAAACAGTCTTTCAACAAAAGAAGAAAGTTTTCAAAGAGACAGAGCCCGAGGACTTCATAAATGTTTGCTGGTCTCAGCATGAGAACTGGAAATGTTATAAACAAACATTTTAAGAGATTTTAACCATTACTGAAAATCGTCACTGATGCCAGAAAGGTTGATGTGGTGACTAAACTCTGCGTTTATTATCCGCTTTACTTCCCATGCTGTAATGTCTGAGAGTGAGAAAAACCCAGTGTGAGCCACTGGAAAGGCTAGCCCTGTACAAAGCCATGGCTTGGGCACACGGACATAGAATGTGGAACCGGGTCCATACCGCAGTTCTTGTGGCATGTGCTAAATCTTTTCATCATTGTTGCATCATTGTTTCCCATTTATATCGTTACTATATTGATAAATATTACCAATTTCAATGGATGACTCTGCTTATCAAAGAATTTATTTGAGGGACATCTAAATGCACACTCTCTCCCTAAAGAAGAAAGATTAAAGTCCATGCTGATCACAGAGAATGCCCCATGTGACAGTGGGGACAGTCTGAGGGAGAAATGCGAATTCCATAACAGGAACTGGTGCCATGCAAGTCTGAGGTATTTGGGTCTGCAGGGACTTCAGTGGCAAGCCAGCAACTATTTCTCTAACAGAAAATAGTTATTTGCAGAAGAAGCTTTGAAAAAATTCCCAGGGTTTGTGCTGTTTTTCTGGTCAAGGTTTGTCAGTGGTGCCTTTAAAACTTCCTTTCTGTCTCTTTGGCTGCGTCTTCTTGGCTGTCCTGCAGTTCGGACCGGCTGCTGGTCATCTCTGGTTCAAGGTTCCACCAAAACCTGACAGCCATAATTCACTTGGCAAATAAGTTAGAGAAACAAAATCTAATGTGTGTTGTTGCCTTCAAAATGCAGAAACGTCATCAGGTGCTGTGCCTTCTTTTTAGTTGGGGGAGGTTCAAGATGCAGCAATTTACCTTTTGCTTTTGGCAGAGATGTTGCATTATAACATGCCAAGGATCACTGGATCCCCAAAACCTGCCTGTAGTGGCAGGCCCATGAATTTTCCAGGGGGTTCCTCCCCTGCCCCGTAGCCTCTCAGCCAGTTATCATCCCTGATTGCCATGTTCCGTTAGCACAAGGTTATCGATGCGGTGGGCCGACATGAATCTTGGGAAGCGGCCTCAGCATTCAAAGCCCTTCAGAAGAAATCACCAGAGAGAGCCTGAAAGTCAGACAGCAATGGGGCACCATGCTGGGCCAGAAGGTTCTGCCGGCCACTGCTAAGGAAAGGCAAAAGCACTTTCTTAACCAACAGCCACACGGAGGTGCCTAGGGCTGTGCCCATGTGCTCCAGTAGAGACTACACCTGGAACAGTGGCTGGCATTGAAGTCACCACTTGGCTATGTTTATGGTAACACAATGTCATTCTCCAAGATTGTCTGCCTCTGTGCCAGGTGTGTAGCTGGGTTGAATGGGAGGTGGTGGCTGCCGCTGGCCCTGTGTCTGTCCAGTGTTGCTATGACCCTATCTCTGAAGTCCTCTGGAATTGCCACAGGTCTTGCCTTAGGTTCACTGTGTAGTCAGGGGGGCCCTCCTTCACTCCCTGCTGTGATGGCCGCCATCACACAGAGCAGGGACACATGTTCTAGCTTATTTCACTAAATAAGGAACCAAAGTAAGCAAATCACATTTAAAAAGTGTTTGCGAGTGTGCATTTCTGTAGGTAATTACATAGGTAAGAATATGCAAACAAAACTGTCAAAAATCTCATAGGCAATATGTATTTTTGATAATATGTATTTTTGATTATATATATTATAAGCAATATTGTTATTACAAGTTATATGCAGTCTAAAAGTAATTTGATATACCTGACCACAGGCTGTATTGTTCAGATACTGACAAGGCCAAGTTTATTACACTCATATGTACTCAGAGAGATTATGTGTATCTATAAAAGTGGTTCTTGAATTTTAGGGTGTGTATGGATCACCCAAGGAATGTACTAAAAATGCAGATTCTGGGGCCTTACCCTGGATTCCTGCCTCAATAGGTCTGGGGTAGGGCCCAGGAACCTGAATTCTTAACATTCCTCTAGGTGATCTTGACAAATACCGTCTAGGAGTTCACTGGATACAGTAGAGGCACTCATAGGTTTGCTCAGTCAAACTCAGAAACGCCGGAGCCACAGTGTGCTGTCCACGTGGCAGGGACTGATGCTGCACTGCTTCCTCTTCTTTGGCAGAGGGCGCTTCGGCCAGGTTCACAAGTGTGAAGAGACAGCCACAGGTCTGAAGCTGGCAGCCAAAATCATTAAGACCAGAGGCTCCAAGGACAAGGTAAAGGCCGTGCGGGGGCAGCTCTCCCCCCCTTCCCGACTGGGCCGCACTAAGGCGCCTGTCCCCTTTTCAGGAGGAAGTGAGGAACGAGATCAGCGTCATGAACCAGCTGGACCACGCCAACCTCATTCAGCTCTACGACGCCTTCGAGTCTAAGAATGATATCGTCCTGGTCATGGAGTAGTACGTGTCCCCTCCTGCCCTCCTCCACACGCCTCTCCCACGTCACTCCTGACAACCCCGCCACAGCCCTGTCCCGCAGTAGCAGGGGCCAGGACCAAGCTCGGTGCACCAGTGATTCTGATTCGTGTGAATCACACAGTCACAACAGTTTCAGAAAGGAAATTACGTGTGATTCCACATCTCATGTGTGATATTACTGATGAGAAGCAGTGGGACCAAGCAGACCTAGCTTTATGTCTGAGCTATACTGTCAAAACTCACCCTTAAATATTTTCCTGGGCCTCCTGGAGGAACGTGTCTTTTGAGCTATATCTCAATTTCAACATATTCGCTAATACAAAGTTCGTGCTAGACTTTTAATGATTAGGGCTAGGAAGCTTCAACTCAAAATCACCTTTATAAAAACTCAATGACTGGTTAATTAGAAAATGAGTACAGTGGTCCCTCAGTATCTGCAGGGGATTGGTTCCAGGACCCCCCGGGATACCAAAGCCCAAGGATGCCCAAGTCCCTGATATAAATGGGTATAGTATCCAGATAACCTGTGCACTTTCTCCTTACACTTTAAATCATCTCTAGATTACTTACAATACCTAATGCAATATAAATGCTACGTAAACAGTTGTGTTGTTTTAAAAATTTATATTTTTTATTGTCATATTGTTAATTTTTATTGTTTTTTGTTGCTGAATATTTTTGATCCATGATTGGTTGATTTCATGAATGTGGAAGCCACGGATATGGAGGGCCGACTGCAGTTCTAACTAACCCTGAATCGGTATTGTGATTCAGTCCATTTTTTTCCGTTTTGCGTTTTGTTTCTCATTGTGCAAGAGGCAATTTGGGTAATAAAGTATACCCCTTATCTGTGGTTTCACTTTCCATGGTCTCAGTTACCAGGAGGTCCAAAAATATTAAGTGGAAAATTCCAGAAATAAACAGTTCATAAGTTTTAAATTGCTCGCTGTTCTGAGTAGTATAACAAAATCTCGCACCATCTCACTCCATCTCACCCTGAACATGAATCATCCCTTTGTCCAGAGTATCTGCTGTATGCAGCACCCCCCACATTTGTCACTTAGTAGCCATCTAGGTTATCAGATTGACTGTCACTGTATCTCAGTGCTTATGTTCAAATAACCCTTATTTTACTTAATAATGGCCCCAAAGCACAAGAGTAGTGATGCTGGCATATTATTATAATTGTTCTAATTTATTATGTTATTGTTGTTAATCTCTTACTGCACCTAATTTATAAATTAAGCTTTATCATAGTTACGTATGTATAGGAAAAACATAGCAGATATGGGATGTGGTACCAGCTGCAGTTTCAGGCACTTGAGGTCTTGGAACGGATCCTGCAAGGATACAGGGGACTCCCATGTCTAGCACTGGCCACATAGAACCACTTCATCACTGAAATTAGTTTGGAGATTTAAAGAGTTGGAACCCTGGCTGACCTTCAGTTGGGCTTTGAAATACCTGCCCCGTGTTCTTGGGTCCTCTGTATCTTCAGTGTGTTTAGAGAACAGTATATGTGGACCATCCCTAGAGCTGAAGCCACTGAACAAAACAAGCTTTGAAACTTTCCATTTATCAGATTGAAGGTACATACAACATGGGCTTTCAACATAAGAATTGGCTAAGTGAGATAGAAAAGAAGGCAGAGGTATAACTGTGCACACACCTTTTAGGGAAGGTAGGGGAACTTGCACGCCACGTTGCCACAGCAAGGCATGTGGTGGTTAAGGAATCAGGGTAAGGGTCTCACTCCTCTCCCCTCTGCAGTGTGGATGGTGGGGAGCTGTTTGACCGCATCATTGATGAAAACTGCAACTTGACTGAGCTTGACACCATCCTGTTCATGAAGCAGATCTGTGAGGGGATACGGCACATGCACCAGATGAACATTCTCCACCTGGACCTGAAGGTAGAGCACGTTTCACATTGTAGGAAATGCAAGCCTTTCCCAACCCCCAATCGGTGGGCCCTGTCAGATATTCCCAGCTCAGAAAATTTGTACTGTCACTGGTTACATTTTCAGGAATTAGTATAATTCTGGATTCTTACCCTCATCTCACTCCCAACTTGTCTCCCTCTAATATTTTCATGCCCCATCTTCAGGAGACACTATTCAGATTCTTGTAACTTCACCATGTTAAAAAAATCTACATGGTGGGTTTCCCTAAACATTTAGAATTAAAACACCACCAGCAGCAGCACAATGGTCTTGGACAATCCCTTTCATTATCAGGATCAGTAGGTGGAAAGATTTTAGCTAACTCAGAATTCCCTAGTGGTAGCCACCCTTTCCGGATCTCCAAGAATCCCCAGTACTCCAGCACTTTCCTAAAGTCTTTAGAAGCTCTAGACTTTGGGCTTATTTTTTCCATGGGCTTGCTAGACCACAGAGTAGAAACACATGGCGAGTGGAATAGAAAGATGGGCTAAATGCTGCGGAGCAGAGAGGGTGGGGCGGGGCCACACTGCACATGGTGGAAAGTGCATTGAGAAGCCCAGCTACCTCCCTGCTTCTGTGTTCATTGCCTTCTCCTTCTTTACCCCTCTCTCACCAAGTCCCTAGAATTGGACAGTACATAGTCCTAGTTACAACCAATGAAAGATCCATTCTCAGTAACTCTGACCAAGTCTCATATTGGGACAAGTATCATAAAGCACATCTTCCTGTGTGGCTCAGTCATTTTCTCATTTCCCTGTTTGCATAGCATGACAGTGAGGTAAAATACATATCCGACATAACATCCTATCTATGGCAAGTCACCAGGGGTTGCACAGTGAAATAAATTTAGCCTCCTTAAATAGGTTTCCATGGGCCTCTCTTCCTATAACTTGGCTTCTCTCACTGTCTTGATTTATGTGCCTTGTTTTCCCATTTGCTTTTGAGCGGGAGGAGCACAGGAGGAAGTGGTATATAAAATGACAGAGTCAGAGGTTAGAAATCATTAGCAAGGTCCTTGGCTATGAACTCAGTTCGATAATGCACATTTCCATGGAGCATTTTCATTGCGTGCAGATACTCTGCAGATAGCCCCACAGGGATTTGATTGGCAACGGGAGCTAAGAGAGGACCTGTCATAAGTCGAATGACTCCATATGTGGCTTCGTGACGTTGACTGAGGACTCGCAATAGGCAGTTTTGGTTACGGCGTGTAAGCGAAGACAATAATAAAGATGACAGCTGGATGGGCCGTTAAGGATTAGCTTTTCAGAAAGCTCCTTGTAAGGAAAAGGGCCAAAAATATTAACAGTACTTGTCACTCTGTGGGAGAGATTATAGGTGATTTTAAAATGTTCTCCTTTATATTTTTCAGTTTTGAAAATCTTATCCAATGAACATTCTTTAATTTCATAATTATAAAAAAATTATTGTCTTTTTCAAGTGCCCTCGAAGCTATTTCTTTACATTCTGCAAACAAATTTTTTGATGCAATAGTATTCCTCCACAAGTGGACAGCTTTATACATGATCGATCAGTTATTTAACCACTTCGGTCCGGCGCTCACCGGCCGCGAAACCTCACCCACAGCCGGCACTCACAGTCCGCACGGCAGTGTGCGCTGTGCATTGACGACGGGTCCGTTCTGCTCTTGTGTGATGAGGAAAGCTCTAAAGCACTGAAAGCTTGTTTTACTTTACAGGCAGCTTTAGAAAAATAACTATAATAACTCCTACTAAGGACTTGTTAAAAGGTCACAGATTCGTAGTAACTTATTAGCTGAACGTACACACTACACCTGCAGAGATAAAAGTAAAGGCTTTTGGCTGTCGGCTAAAGTTGACACTCGGCTGTGCGCCTTCATATCACGGCTGTCGGCTAAAGTCGCTGTGCGCGTTCATCTGTGGTTGTCGACTATAGTCAACGCTGGTACCGAAGTGGTTAAGCATGAAACAAAATGTTCCTACATAGTACTCCCTACTCTACAAATGGCTTTTACTCACAGACATCTACTTTAGAGATATTTTAGAAAAGGGCTTCCAAAGATATTCTGCCCATGCTAAATGGACTATTGAATGTTGATGAGGAGACACTATGTTATTTCACAAAATGTTTCTGAGTTTCTGATTGCATTGGAACCTCTTTTCCACCCAGGCAGGTGGGGGGGGGGTCTGTGATTCCAACTTAAGGCTGGGGTGCTAATGGCCCCAGCTTTTAAGAAAGAGTTGGGACTGGGATTTGAAAGTTCTTGACTCTTTGAAAACTTTACTTCTCTTTTATGAATGACCTTGACTTTAAATCAAATCCCTCAATTTCCCCAGGCCTCGGTTTTCTACCCCAATATACTTAGGTGCACTTGTAAGATGTTCTATGAACACCAAGCGGCAGCACTACTTCCTGCTTTCTCCCCTTCACCCTGAGACTGTCAGGTTGGCAAAGTCCCGCCAGAGTCTAACTCCAGGGGAAAACTTCGTCAAGGGCTTTAGGCATTGAGGCCAATCTCAGCCAGACCCTGGAATTAATGACACTGAAGAATGACCAGGAGAGAAAAGCCTTCCTTTTATGTACAACTTTCCCAAGGAGAAAGCACGAAGAGAAACGCTGGCAGTCGGAATGTTCACATTATGGTGCATGCTTGGTGTGGTTGTTTAAATGAATCAGACCATTTCTCTTGGAAGTCATAAATCTTTGGGAAAATATTTCTCCAAGAAGGGGACATTCATACTTAATAATTTTAGGGGAGCAGACAGCAGGTCTGAGCTGGCCTCCACCCATCCATTTGGAAAGTTCTGAAGCAACCTCCTCTTCTTTCTCCCCTCAAAGAGGCCTCTGCCTGAACTTGTGCCTTATGGTAAACTGCGAAACCAGGGAGAGGACAGGCAGGGTAACACAGGGTTGGCAGGAGACCCACAACCTCACCCACCACATAATGAAAGGAGAAAATACACACACAGCCCCTAAGCGAAAGGCCTGATATGTTTGTCCTGAGCATCGTTGTATTTTTAGTTGTGGTTCAAGGACAATTTGAGTGAATGATGGTTGTTTTCATTGCTAATGTGTCTCTTTCTCCTGGCAGCCTGAGAATATCCTGTGTGTGAATCGGGATGCTAAGCAAATAAAAATTATTGATTTTGGATTGGCCAGAAGGTATGTCTATTTGAACACAGGGGAATGAATGGATTTAAGGGACATGATGGGTGCTCTTTCTTTGCAAAGATAAATCTGATATGCCCCTTGGTTTCATGCTGTCATTTAGAATTAATTTAGCAAAAATTACATTCAGCCTTACCTTGCTAAGTTTGAGATTTGAGTGTTTAGAAGTTTCTAGAATGCACACAATAAAAATATGAAAAATTAAAACTTAATACAGTAAAGTTTATTGCATTAGAAGCCATTAATTTAAGCTTTTGTAAGAGCTTGTCTTAGTCTTTTGTATTTGTTCCGTCTGTACAGAGAAGAGTTACTTTTAAAAAATATTGATAGCATAAATAAGATTGCAAAGGGTTCTGGCACGTAAAAGCTGGTTCAGGGAACAAAGAGTTTATGGAGACACATTAACAATTGAGCACATTAACGATGCATATAAAATGGATGTTGTAAATTATCTTGGCATCCTGTTTACTTGTTTAATACAGGCTTCTTATTCAAGCCATCTCCACGTCAAGGACTGTATCAGTTTCCTTTTGTCATCTTCTGTAATTCAGATGTTCTAATTATTTGGCTTGGCTTTTCCCACAACTGTTTCAGATTATTAAGGTTTTCTAGTATGAATTTCGACTTGTAAAATTCCTGGGACCTCTTTACAGCTTTTTGACACTATTGCTTAAATTTGTGATTTCCTTTAAAGTCTATCTGTTTGCAGTTCTTTTTATAGCTGAAGTTACTTTGTATCACCGACTGCAGCTTTTAAATTTTCACTATGTGTGATTGCCACTCTCCAACCTTCCACGTTGTCTCTTAAATTCCAGTTACAAACCCAGAGAGAAGCTGAAGGTGAATTTTGGAACCCCGGAATTTCTCGCCCCTGAAGTTGTGAACTACGATTTCGTTTCCTTTCCCACTGACATGTGGAGCGTAGGGGTGATCGCCTACATGCTGTGAGCAGCTCTCCCGCCTCCCTCCCACACTTGTCTCCATCTCCATGCGTCTTCCATGAGGTTTTGCTATTTTGAATAAAAGCCCCAATTTAGGTCTTTTAAAAATAAGTAACACCGTACTATACTCAAGTTGCTTTCGAGGTTCTGTTGAGTCTTGTGAGTGAAAGGAGGGAATTCTTTCCCTACACATCATCTGAAAAAGTAAAGTATGTCCTCTTCGCTAATCACTTTAACTGCTAAATATCACTTAATGCCCCAAAAGTATTATAATTAAAAAACAAAAACAAAAACAAAAAAATCATACCCTGATCTCCTAAATTACTCATTTGGGCTCCTCAGAGATGACATGCCTGGCTTTTGCCGTCTGAGTATGTGACAGTACTTTGTCATCTGTAAAACAATTTCAAAAGGAAGTTGTACTATTCTTTGAGATTCATATTCGAGTGTAACTGTTGCCTCTATTGCTGTAGTTGTTTAATTAGGACTGGGGGGGAGTGCATTTTCTTGATTCAAAATATATTATAAAATTATGCTTCATTATTAGGTTATTTTCCTCCTCTCACTTCTAAATGGCAGAAGCAAAAGGGCAACCTGTCTGTAAAGGGTTTGAGGCTGTTTTAAAAACACTCACTCTGGATCCTATGTCCTGTAGTCTTAGCGGTCTATCCCCGTTCCTGGGTGACAACGATGCGGAGACGCTGAACAATATCCTGGCCTGCAGGTGGGACTTAGAGGATGAAGAATTTCAGGACATCTCAGAGGAGGCGAGAGAGTTCATCTCCAAGCTCCTGATTAAGGAGAAGAGGTAACCCAAGTTCATCCCATGCTCTGGGAGAAGTAGGGACCATCAGAAAGCAGTATATACCACCAGGGTTCTTAAAAATTCATCTTCTTAGTGACATCTATGATGCTTATGCAAAGCTGTAAATAGATTGAGGTTTGATCCTCCCAACCCAGTCTACTGAGATTTAGCATTGCTTTGTCATGAAGCTTGACACCTCTATTCCTCTGCCTCTCAAGATGAGGTTCTAGCAACCATAGATTCCTGCTGGGCCTCAGTTGACTCACCCTCAAAATGAAAGGTTTGGGAGAAGTTATTTCTAGGATCCATTTATCCTTTACAAATCATATATATGTCTCTATGTGACTGAATGCTTAACTACCATTTCATTTGAGAACCTACGGTGGGCCAGGCTGTGCCAAGTGCTTTGTAGACGTTATCTCTTTTAACCCCCACCGCCACCCCCAACTCAAAGAGGTAGAAATGATTACTATTACTGTTTTAGGAAGAGATTCTAGTAGTTTGCCCATGATCACTTGGCTAGTAGTGGCAGAACTGAGACTCAAATATGAGTCCACCTTCCTGCAGGGCCACATGCTTAGCTGTTGAATATTACATGGTCTTCTATCTTCTCTTATGTGAAAACCACATTAATTCAAAATTCAGTGGGCAAAAAAGAGTAATATTGAAATAGAGGGGCTTGTGTTTTAGAATCATAGAGGGGGAAGGGCACTGTGATTAACCCATGAAATATTACACTGTTTCAAATGGCTTTATACCCAAACCATATGATGATATTAATAGATAGTACTTAAGATTTTCAGGGCCAATAATACTTTCTTTATTGTTTTATTATCTTTATGGCTTGTTTATCATTAATAAACATGACCAGGAATCAGTAGAAAGGAGGGTGTTATGGGAGCAGGGCAACGACATAGGAGTAGGTCTGGCACAGGACCTGACAGGAGAGTCTTTCAGTCAAGCGTTTAATCTGTCAGCTACTAGCGTCCAGGAAAGGTGTCGGGCATTCAGCATAGATGCATGAAGTCCAGTCCTTGCATTTAGTGACTCACCATCTAATAGACAGGATAGGCATTTTTAAAAAGATGTAATACAGTGTGGTTAAGACAAAGACAAGGCCAGAACTGAGTTCCTAAAGGAAGAGGAGGACCTAGCCAGGCTGGGAGTATCAGTCTGAGAGGAGGAGGAGCAATTCACAGACGGTGCTTTCTTTGTCCTTAATGGAAAGGCACAATAACAGCCAAGGGTATTATTATTTGCACATTGCTGTACCCAGGCAGTGAACAGATGGAAATGATCCTATCAGATCTCTGGAAGGTGAGAAATCCACATGTACTGAGAACCTATTTTACATGCATACTTTTATGTGTTGTCTTATTTAACCTCCGTGTAATCTTGTGGTGTACGTATACTCTCACCATTGTTTCACAGACAAAGAACTGAGCAGTCACATGGCCAGCTCAGAGCAGGGCAGAGGCAGGTACTGGACTTGTGCCTGTGCCCTGCCCACCACATCAGTCTGAGGGCTTCATTAATACCCAAGGAGTCATTAAAATCCAAGGAGCATCACCTGGGTGGAATGGAAACTGGCTTAGTATTCAATTTATCCTTAGTCCTCACCTGGATGAAACTAAGACCAAAAGCCAAATACCACTATCATAGAATTAAATTTCTGGAGTACAAAAATAAACTTGAAATGTTATTAAAAGATTAATTATTAGTACAATGTTATTGTTAGCTTTTTAATAGTTGGATTTTAAGAGTTTGACATTAGAGTACAGGAATCATCATTTTTTGGCCCTGTCAGTTATTAGAATGCTCTGGGAGTCCAATACTGAACATTCATGGTGTTAAGCATGACCATACTTCCAGCTGAGGTTGGTGGAGGCCGAGAGTTTATTTTAGTTACCTCTGCCTATTTTGGGTTCTATAATGGTGATGTTGTTATCAAGTTCGTTGACAATAATAAAGCCTTATCTCATCTTCAAGTCTTATACTTAAATATTTGGTCTCTGATGAAGAGTTTGTATTGAAGCAATCCTACAAACTGAAGCTTCATGACTGCTTGAAACTACGTCTTTGATATTTTTCAGAAGCATACTTCAGATTGTTGCATTCACTTAAAGTTTTTATTTTGAAAGGTTATCTGTTGTAATATGATACATGTTAGCACATCAAACAAGTTCATAGAGCTTAGAAATATAACATAATGTAATATAATCTGTATTAATCTTCTACATATTATTTTCTAAAATTGTATAAACTTTTGTTAGCTCCAAAAGGATATTGTTTCCTCATAAAGGTATCTAATGGTCTCTCTCTTAATACTTGCATTAACTCTATTTCCCCATCAAAACTTCTTAATTCAAAAGTTAGCAATACTTATTATTCAAAAGTTGTAATACATAAATTGCTTTTATAATCATCAAGAATCATTGTAGCATTTTGTTTTTACAATAATGAATATACGTTTATTCTTCCACTGACTGATAGGACTTCAATTTATGAAGCTCAAATGTTATATTACAAGAATGGTTGCTTATATTTGAAAGTAGGTGTTCAGTTTTTAACATTAACAAGAATTTCGATTATCTGTCTTGTTGGTCTTATCAATGTCATTACTTTGATTGGATTTTATGGCCACCTGTGCCATCATAGATAGCACACAATTCCAGAACAGGCAGAGTTGACCATCATTTGGCATTTGGCCATCTGGTCTCCCAAAGACAGAGGCCAGAACTGAGGCTGAGCAGCAGCTGCAGGCCTCCTCTGATGAGTCTCTACTAATTGCCCTCTGTCCCCTAGCTGGAGAATAAGCGCAAGTGAAGCTCTCAAGCACCCCTGGTTGGCAGACCACAAGCTCCACGCCAGACTCAACGCGCAGGTGACCAAGGCTTGTTATTTCCTCTTCTTTTTCTGTTTGCCTGTCTTTAATGATCAGATACTAGAATCATCTTAACCTGAAATGAGGCCCTTTCTAATTCCTTTTCTCACAGCTTTCAAATCTTGTGCTAGTGTTAAATTGCTTAAAATGCTTTCATTGAGCAGTTTGCATTTTTAAAAAATAATGTAAATTATGTTGTTTAATAGAGTATTTTCAACATATGCGTTCATTATTAAATCTCAAGCATTAATAAATCTCTGTATCCTTTATAAAATGAATCATATCATTGTACTATGTGCACACACTTATACACACATGTATATAGCCCATAAACATAAAGTTTTGGAGAATATATGCTAATGTTCATTTGGGAGCAATACACCTCCTTAAAACAGAATTCAGAATTCTCAATTCTATGCTATAGTCTGCTCTGGGCACCACGCCTTAACTCTAACACTCAGCTTGGTGAGGGAGACACTGGCCAGAGACTAAAGGCCGAGTGTCGGGAGTGACCGAGCCCATGCTTCTCCTGATTCCCATTTACGTTCTAACTCCCTCACCTGTCTCTTTGGCAGGCATTTCTTTCCCAAGCTTCAGATCCATATGTCCGCCTGTGTCTAGATGTTTCCACCTGGATCTTCTCAGCCCTAACAGACTCATCTCCCCCCACCGTATTTATTCTCAACCAGTCTCTGGTGACGGCTTAGGGTGCTGGCTGAGGGGCCTTTCCCCCTCCCCGGGCATCTTCTTTGCTTCTTTCCTCTCCCGCAACCCCTGCCTCACATTTAATTTATCCGTAAGCTCTGCACGTTATAACCCCTGTCCGCCTTTCTTCACTCCCTTGCCTGTCCTGGCTTGGGACGTCCGTCACCTGAGTTACGACGACAGCCTCCGACCTGGCTTCTCTGCCTCCTTCATGCTGTCTCCATCCAAACAACTGCGACTGTGTACAGACACAGAAACAGATACACAGTACCTACGTAACGCCCCAAGCGTTTAGGATGTTCGACTGGGTGAGCTACACAGAGAGGTGACAGGCGAGCTCTGCCTCCGGCTCGCCGGCCCGCCGCATGCCCGCGCAGGGGCTGGTGCCATGCCTGGCACGGCGCTGCCCTGGGCGTTTCCATCTCTCTCCTTTGCGTCTCGTTCTCTTTGCTGCCTGGGGTTTGGGAATGGAGCTCTTTCACTGACCAACAAACCGTGGAGTGACTATGCTTGAGATACTCACTTTTTCCACATCCAGTTTTTATTGAAATTAACTTTACTTCTAAATTCAGCATCAGCACTAAGTTTTATTTGTGTCTGAATATACCTTTCCTTGATAATTGGTACCAATGTCAAGTAAAAATAGACTTATTACCTAGTCAGTACCTCACCCAGACTACATAAACTGCTTATTAGGGTCACCAACCTATTTTGAGCCAATTTTCCACCAATGTATTTTTATCCAAGCTTATTGGTGTCCAAATACACTTTGACGTGGTAGGACAATATAGACACCACAGAAGATAATTAATAACATTATACAGTTTAAAAAGTGTTTAAAATATTTTTTAAACCATATAACAACAACAACAACCTTTTGTTATTCTACCCAACTGCCAGTACCTGAGGTGAATAGATATTTCAAGAATGGTGACAATTTTCTTTTTTTTAAAAAAAACAAACTGCATTTTATAAATCTAGGTATCAGTAAACTTATAATTATATAGCACTGTGGAGGCGCTGTTTTAACTGCTTTACAAAAATTTACTCAATCCTCATACTAACCCCCTGAAACAGGGGTCATGACCCCCGTTATGTGACTGAGGACACTGAGGACAGGGCTGAGGGCTGGAGTCCAGGGCAGAGCTTTCCCACTTTGCTATCCTGCCAGGTGACAGGCTGCTGAGTGCAGGGGACCTAAATGATGTTTCCAGAACCATTCTTCTACCATACATTTCTGGTGTTATTGAAAGCCAATCTTCAAACTTAATATATCTTATTTTTCAATGAAATATTGAAATGAAATTTTTCCATAAAATTTATTTTTGGAATCATCTTGGTTCTGATATGTGCTGTTAATATAAAATCATAATTTACCTTTATGTTGAAAATTTAATGCTAATCTAAAACTATTTGCCATTTCAATCTAAATTCTATTTTAAAAGTCTTTTATACATTTTAATTTCTGTTTTGCTTCATGCTTAAAAGCACTTACTATTTCTTAACCACTTGAGCATGCCTATAGTTGTCAGTCACTAAATTTAAGAAGGATTTTTTTTTTCTTTGAAATTAAGGCCCTGAAGTTTTCTACCTTCTGTATTATGCTCAAGGAAACATGCAGTGGTTCCCAGCCTTTCTTATGTCCCCAACCATCATAAATAACCCATCTACCATCAGAAACAGCCCTCAGCTGGGGTAGGGGCAAGGCATTCTCAAACTATGACTCTACTACAACTCAGCAAGCACCTACTGCAGAATTAATCAATGCTCTAGGGCCTGAGGAAGGAAAATTGGTGGCATTAAGGGCGAGGGGACTCTGAGCTGGACTCTGAGGATGGCCAGTGCATCTGCTAGGGAGTCTTTGGCAATTCAGGCTTCAAGGACTTCTCTTGAAGAGCGTTTTCTACTCAGTAGCAAGTTATTGACTCTTTGTGTGTTCTCATACCATAATTCAGGAACTAATAAAAACAGTCCTAATCCTTCCAACATGTCTTCTGCTTTTCCTAGAAGAAGAATCACAACTCTGATGCCCAGAACCTTGGGACCAAATAGTCTACAGGAGGCACCCATTTGAAAGGTTGGTCTCAGGTCTTTTCCTAAAGAGGCATTTGTGCAAGCCCTAAGAGAGAGGGATAAGAAAGCATTTGAACGTTGTTCACAGACCATGTGGGAAGCAGAGCAGTGTTGTGGCTAGGGGCACAGCCTGAAATCAGACTGCCGTGTTTGCACCCTGACTCTGCCATTGCCTGCTCTTACTGGAGAAAGCTCAGCTGCCTGGTTTGTGGGTTGCGCATAGTCTCACTTCCTAAGCTTGCTGAGTGGCTCCAGTGAGATCACCCAGGCAAAGCCTTAAGTCTGGGCCTCGTACATACGAGGTACTCAGTAATTAGCTCCGCAGGTGCCAGTAACTGAACAGACACTGTCTCGGGGGGTCCTTACAATTGTGTGATATCACTAAAGAAGGAAGTCATACCCTCTTTAGTACAGGTGGGGAAACTGTGTCTCAGAGGCTCAGAGATTAAAGGCCATGCGGCTAGCAAATGGTAGAGTGTGACTCTCAGTCATCTCTGAATTCAAAGCTCATTGCTTTTCTCTCCTAAGCTGCCTCCTGCCCCTGACCTGCTCTCTGACCCCAAGGAACACCACTTCACATACCCCCTAAGCTCTCCTCTACCCCACTTAGGGTTTTGCCAGAATTATTAAGAGATGAGTACCTTCTTTTATATCAATAATCTAGTACACATGAGTACCTTCTTTTATATAAATAATCTAGCTCAATGCATGACCTAAAGGAGATGACTAAGGAAGTAACATGCACTTATTATGGAGGATTTTTGGAAGTCCCAACATTCACGTCCTTAGTGAGGGCCACTGACTGCCCAGAAAAAGTTAGCTCCCTGATCTTGGGCAGTAGGTAGTAGTCCACAGCCATCGGCAGCCAGCACCATGTTCACAACTGCCCAGGAGTATGGGTCGCCAGTCTGTGTTCTTGCTGCCCACTGGTCTTAACCCTTTCTTTGAATCCACATTTTTTTTGGGCCTGAGGTTTTTGTTTGTCTGTTTGACTATGTGTGTATATATATATATACACACAGACACACATATATATACATATACATATATGTGTGTGTGTGTATATACATATATATATATATATATATTTTTTCTTTCTTGTAAGCAGCCTTGAATGTTTGTAGAGCAAGATAGGGTAGAAGGCGATTGGTGCGTATCGCAGTGAGGGTAGCCAGCCTTTGGAGGAAGGCTCATTCACTTCTGTGTCTATCACATATTTAGAAATCAATGAAAAGTCAACAGGAAGGCTTGTGCGTTCTATTTACAAAGCCATTCTTGTTTGTCAAAAATAGCAAGGACATTAAAGTTTTGGGAAGAGCAGGGGGTAGTTTTGTTTCTTGTGATGACGTGGAGAGAGAAAGGATGCCCGTGTCCCCGCCTGGGTTATGGCACTCAGTGAGCTGCTCTTGCCCTGAGCTGGGAGTGCCTGGGTCCACGGGCAGCTGGCAGCACCCACTCCTTCTCTGTCCCCTCCCTCGCCCTCTCCCCCAGAAGCAGTTTTGTCCCCAGTGACCACAAACCCCGAGGGTTTGCCACAAACAACCTTCCCACCGTAGGACTGGAGCCACTTTGAGGCCTGGTGGGAATGAATTCACTGGGTGCCGGGATTGCATTCCAAGCAAGGCAGGACTGTCGCCAGGGTCTGGCTGGGGAAGATGAGGAGGAAGTGGCGGTGGGTGGGGGTAGAGGCCTTCCACGCCAGAGTGGGTGCTTTGAACCCAATGTGATGGAAGACAGCGGCAGCCCGAGTAGTGCCAGTTGTGCGGAGCATGCAGAGAGGGCATGCAAGCTGGTCACGCTGGCGCAGTCGCACACGGCCCCTGCGGGCCCTGCTCGGTGAGGCGTCTGCCGCTGCGTCAGGTCACACGGGCTGACTGCCTCCCTTTCCTGGGCTTTTCTAGCACCACTTGGCCACAGAAATGCACCTGGGTCCCACCGCAGGCCAGGGAAGAATTGTTTCAGATCCATGTGATCTGGACAGTTCCTAGTTTACTTTCTTATTTTTAAAAAAATTAAAATGAAAATTTAAGATATTAACTCTGGGAGCAGCTTCAGTTGAGAAGTTTAAAAAAAAAGAGAGATTATTTTGGACAATAATATTCCCTGCCAAAATGAGATGGGGTTTATGGCAAGATACTTTATGTGGGAAACCAAATTTGAGATAATATTGATTTAAAAAATCTAGTGGTTGAAGATGATTCCTGTGGAAAAACGAGTTCCAGGCCCTATGAATAAAGCATAATCCACAATGTAAATTGAGGCATAGAAATCTCCTGCAATTTGTTAGAGGGTTTTTGATGCGTCAAGGAAACACTCCCAAGATCAACCCGGTGGTGTTTTGTTTCCTGTTACCTCTGTTGTATCTTTTGCCAGCTGCGAGATGTAGATTTAGGGCATCTCCTCAGGTCCCCAGTAATGACGCAGAGCAGCAGACAGTGTGCAGCCGGGGCAGATGTGGCTGTAATGCAAATGGAAATAATCCCGCACGTGACCCCGGTCCCACTGCGAGGCTGGGATCATGCTGCCCAGGTGGACAGAGCTGCCGCGCGTCAGAGGAAACAGAGAAGCCTTGTCCTTCGATATTGCAAACAGCACTGAAATGTCTTGCATAAACTAAAAAAACCCAACTATGGTAAGCAGTGAAATCTGTCAAGAAGTTTCTTTTTTCTTCTCTCACATACACACATACATTATAAAAAATCATCTGTGGTTTTCCTAAGGGGCACAACCAGCTAATTATAATTTTAAAAGCCCTGCTGAATTAACAAGATTCATATTTTGTTTGCTTTGCAGGAAAACTGCTGTGGTTGCTGCTACTTTGAGAAGATTTTTGGAAAAATCAGCAGTTCTGATGCCTTGACCCCTGTGATGACTGGTGGCCGCTGTAGCGGGGGAGTCCTCAAACTTGAACTCAGAGCACCTCACACTACACACATCCCCCCGCCCCGTGGTAGTGCACATTGGGAAGATGTTTTCCTGCCATCTTGAGTTTTCCAATTTTATTTTTTATTTTTTGGTCTTAGTCACTGGGGCAGGGGGTGCATTATACCTGCTATTTCTCAGATTACTAACAGCAATCATATTTGAGATTTATTGGCGGTTTTAAAACCTGGAGGATGCATTTAGAGGGAGAAAACAGCTTCTGGTCATTAAACTATACCTTTTGAAGGGGTTCCTGTATTACCAAAACAATTCTAAGTTGGGTACACCCTTGAATACTTAGTTTGTCAGACTTCATGATTTTGATTTGGTCCAAAATCAGGTGAATTCAATGGATACCTACCTTGATAGCTGTAACATAAGGCTTCTATGAATTCTGAGCAAGAGGCACCAAACATTGTATCTTCCATTTATTCTGAGCTGTCCCCCAAGTGCAGCATTTTCTTACAAGTAGCCAGTTCCCTTCTCAAATCTGTACTCCCTGCTCCCTTCTGACTGACAGTTCGTCCCCATGAAACACACTGGTTTTCAGAGGTGGTACAAAAGGTATCTGTTTATGGTTAGTCTTTAAAATTACAGCCTTTGGACTAATGTCAACAGTCACGAGAGGTTCCTGAAGCCCCAGCTGTCAACAAGCAGAGGCTGACCTGTGCCTCCCGGGAAGGACAGTGAGTGCTTGGCTCCCCACGTTGAAGTGATTTGGGGAAACAGCACTCAAGTTTCCAGGTCAACTCAAGCAAACATTCACGAAGACCAAGAATCTCACCTGTGCCGAGTCTCAGTGATGCAGTGTTGTGAAGAAACAGCAGTCAGAAACCAAAGGTGGTGGGGACTCTGCTCAGCTCGCCCGTTGGGCGTGAGATTGTCCCATTGGAAGCTTCCTATTCCTGAGCCTGTGTGCGCCTACTGTAGATGGCGTCCGGGGCCCAAAAGGCACTGGGCTTAAAGATCCCAACCTGCGTGTCCTTTCTGCGAGGAGAAGAGACCAGGCGAAGGCCCACAGAACTCTCCGTACACACCGCCACCACGCACCCCACTCGGCTTTGTAAACTTCCCTCACTTTTCCATTTCCAAATAACTGTTGCATTGAGATCAACTGCACTGATGTTTTTATTTTTAGCCATAGATCATTCTAGGCTACTGTTGTCACGATGGCAGTGGAAGGTAATGAGGGTGGGTTGGTGGCTGTAGCAGTGAGGGCACGCTGAACCAGCATCAGCTTCTCTCCATTTCCTCCTCTACCCGAGGAACAGCTGTGGCGTGCCCACGAGCAACTGCACGCGCCCGTCCCTGCCGCATATTGAAGGTGAGGGGAAGTGAGATAGAAGGAAATGTGTCATTTGGTGAAGGCCAAATGCCAATTTTGTGGTCATGCTAGCTGTGAAACTGACTCCTTTCTCCTTTGCTCTTACATTATGTTGCGTTTCTTTTTTACCTTTGGCCTGTGCATTTACCCAAGGTTGTTTTCTCATGTTCCTGTTATGTGACTATGCTTAAAATGTTTAATTTAGTTTCCTTAAAAAAGAGAGAGAGAGAGAGAGAGAGATGAAACAAAACACACGCACACACAAAGCCCCGTGACTGAAGTGTTCCATTACTGTGCTATCTTTAGGTGATGCTATTCATTGGCTTGGGAAGCATGCGAGCCAGTGCGTGCATTAATACTTACTTAGACCACGGAGAACTGGCATTCACTCAAATGCTAAATAGGCACAAGGGTCTGATTTGAAAGCCCTCCTGGAAGGGCATTCCGCGCCCTGCGGCATGGGTTCCTTGCCGAATCGAGCAAGTCTTGCACACGGTGTGCAGCTCACATCCAGCCTCCGTCCAACTCACGTCGGCAGATAGCTTTCCCCAGGCCCTGCCACAATGGAAAAGACAGCTTAGGCCAAACACAGGCATGATGTCTTTGCCAGATTAATCCACTGATGACCCTGCAGTTAGTGGGTATGATTTTGTTTTGTTTTGTTTTGAGGTTTAGAAAGGAGACTCTACTTTAAAAATGGATCTTGTTTGCATCTGTAAATTACCACATTTGGGTGGGAAGACATCTCCATGCCAGCAGGGTGCCTTTTATATGAGAGCTGAGGATAGTTCCCATTGCAGAGTTGATGATTACAGTCTAGAGTTACGTGAAATGGGGGGTTATCAGTCTAGTCTTCATCCTGTCCCCTGCCCTACTGTGAAATATTGGGCTATTTGGCTAACAGCTATCTTCTAGCTTCTGTTCCTTGCTTGCTTGCTGACCGCAGGGCATTATGGGTTGAAATAAGATGCAGGGAAAAAGCCCTGAGTCCGGAGCCTATCAGCTAGGACCCGGAACAGGTTAGAACCAATCAGGGGCAGGGTGAAATAAAATGCTGGGGAAAAATGGTGGATAGGGGGGCTAACCAATCACTGTAAAGGGCAGATGCATGATCAGTGTATAGAACCAATCACTGTAAAGGATAGATGCATGATTAGCGCGTGGACAGCTTGTGCACGTCAAGTATAAAAAGCTTCCCCCCCCCGCACGGGGTCCCTGCCCGAATGAGAGGCTACTGTGTTGGTGCTCTGGGGCTTGGACCCTAGCTCGAGCTAGCCAATAAACTCCTTCTGGTAATTACAGCCTCGGAGTCTCCTGTCTCTCTGTTTGGAGGTGCTGCGGATTCCGGTCCAACATTTTGGGGGCTCGTCCGGGATCGTTCACAGACCGCCTGATAGAACTCAGGGCCGAGGAAGGAGTGAGAAGGTCGGAACCCCGGACTAGTAGACTGGCATAAGACCTAGGCGGACGCGCCGGCAGGTCGTCAGTCAGGGCCAGACGGAGATGTCCTCTGGCCTCATTGGAAACCCCATGGCTGAGCTTGGAGCTGGAGGCTCGGTTAGAAGGGAGTCGGGAAGTAGGTCCGGACTAGGTTAGTCATTGTTTACCAGTTTGTTGTTTGTTCCTTGTTCAGTCGTGTCACCTGTGTGATTGTGTGAGTGAGTTTGTTTCATGTCTAAGATTTCTTCTTTTCAGGAATGGGGCAAACTCTGATGACACCGTTGTCTATCCTTGTGAGCCACTTTAAGAATGTGAGGGCGAGGGCACACGATCTGTCCTTGGAGGTTAAAAAGGGAAAGTTTATCACTCTGTGTGAGGCAGAGTGGCCCACGTTTGGGGTGGGATGGCCCAAGGAGGGCTCTTTTGATGCCTCCCTCATTGAAAAGGTGAAAGGGATAGTGTTTGGCCACCACGGCCATCCCAACCAAATTCCTTACATTGTGGTCTGGCAAGATTTGGTTCAGGATCCACTACCCTGGCTAAAGACCCTCTTGCCTGCCCCTAAGGAGCAGGCCAAGATTTTGGTCACCAAGGGAGTAAAGAAGGGTGAGAAACAGGACCCATGGCCTGCTGGGTCGCCCTCTGCTGGCCCCACCCCTGTGTTGCCGGACTCCAATCTATACCCTGATTTAACAGACTTGGAGAGGAATACGCCCCCGCCCTATAACCCTGGGGTGGCCCCTGCGGTTCCTGCAGTCCAGGGGGATACAGGGCCACCAACAGAGGGACCAGCCTACAGGACTAGGCAGTGGACTGGCCGGACTCCAGATCTGGAGCCCATGAAGGCACTCCCTCTGATAGTGGTGGGACCCCTGGAGTGGATGGGGAGCAGGCATACCAGTACTGGCCCTTCTCCACTAGTGACCTCTACAATTGGAAATCCCAAAATGCAAATTTTTCTGAAAATCCGAGGGATTTAATTAACCTTTTAGACTCTGTCCTTTTCACTCACCAGCCCACATGGGATGACTGCCAACAGTTGCTTAAGGTACTTTTTACAACTGAAGAGAGAGAGAGGATCCAGGGGGAGGTGTGGAAGCTGGTTCCGGGAGAGGACGGCAGACCCACCATCAACCCCCGGGTCATCGACCAGACCTTTCCCCTTGAATGGCCGCCCTGGGATTACAATGAGGTTGAAGGTAGGGAGCGTCTCCGGGTCTACCACCAGACTCTGATGGCCGGTTTCCAGGCAGCGGCACGGAAGCCGACCAATTTGGCCAAGGTAGGAGATGTTCGTCAGGGGCCAGAGGAAAGTCCAGCAGAATACCTAGAGAGGATTATGGAGGCCTTTCGGCAGTACACTCCCATAGACCCCACTGTAGAAAAGAGCAAGGCAGCTGTTATGATGGCCTTTGTCAACCAGGCAGCCCCAGACATTAGGCATAAGGTGCAAAAGATAGACAGGTTATGTGAGAAAACTCTGAAAGACTTGCTGGAAGTGGCAGAGAAAGTTTACAACAATAGAGAAACGCCTGAGGAAAAGTTAGAAAGGATGAGGCTAGAGGATAGGAAGTTCCAGGCAGGTGAGGCACGTAAGGCAAACAAAGAAATGACCAAGATCCTACTCGCAGCTATGGGAGGAGGTCAGCTAGGGGCAAGAGGCCGAGAGCGAGCCCGGAGGGAGAGGCTAGGTAAGGATCAG
>VBSM01000373.1:2124901-2175714 GCA_008086735.1 Cheirogaleus medius | reverse complement strand
AAAAAAAAAGAAAGAAAAAAATCTTCCCCAAAGATGCTTAAAAGAAATCACTGACATTTCCTAACTTCAAAAGAACAGAAAATCTAAAAGGGAAAAAAGAAAATCACAATCCTAGGCCCAGGATGTAGTAAAGACATATCAAAATGGCACTGCAAATTGTGACAAAGCGGGAATAAACACACAACCCTTGAGGTTGCATTTTAATTTACTGTTTGTTTTTGTATGGACTTCCCTATAAAAAAGGAGGAAACAGAAACACACCTGTACGGTCTGAAGTGCTTCCCTTTCGCTTCTGTCATTTGCCTCTTTTCTTTGCAATTCACAATCGAGAACAGAAAGAATCTAGGAGGTGAGGGTGTGTCATTTTAGAGATGGTTTCAGAGAAGTTCCTTGCTGATAAAATAGATGGTTTGGAGCTGAGTTGCGTTTTTGCATTTTTATTAAACAAAAGGCAGCATGGCGCCACATTCATTGCACAACACACTCCAACAGGAGTAGAATTTCCTGGGCAGCTCCAGAGGCAGGTTTCCCTCTACAAAGATGTGACTGCGTCATGTTCACCTTGTGAGGGGTTGATATTCCATCCCCCATAGGACCCCCAGCCCTGCCTCCAGGCCCATTCAGCAGGATCAGGGAGCCGCATTTAGCTTTTCTTTCAGGAGCAGGAAAGAAGGGCCTGTACCTTCCAGGCTGTGGACACAGAGACGCAGAGGACCCCAGGTGCCCCACTCAGCAACAAGCCCCTCCTAGACCCTCGATGAGCAGGTGGCCTGTTCTCACTGCACCATTCTCTGGGGTGGAAACCTGCAGTCAGGAAGCTCGAGTGGAAGTCCCACGACTGGGGAAACCCGCTGACCCTCCGAACCTCAGCTTACAGGCGCATCAAAGGGGATAAAGTGTCCTGCCTCTTGCCTGCAGGCCATAGGCACCTGTGAGACTGGGTCACAGGGAGCCATGGGGGTGGGGCTGCACCAGCCAACCCCCCCAAGGCCTTTGCTGTCTTTGAAGGAAGGACTTGGGTTCTGAGAATCCCAGAATAGCCACTTCTGAAAATATGACAAAACCCAGCTTTCCCTTTTAATTTTATCCCAGGCAGGCCAGGAAAATGCAGAACATAAAATATTCCATTCTCAAAAGGAAGTCTTAGAAGATTGCAATGAATGCATTGTATGACTTGACTTCATTCACAAAGCACCTGTGTCCCTTCACACACACCCCACTTCGTCTCCCCGGGCTTCCCTCAGTTCTGGGAAATCCGACCGTCCAGATGGCCGCGCGGGGCACAGCCGGGCCGGCCTCCCACAGGCTGGGCTCGAGCACTCCAGCGCCTGCTGCCCGACTTTGAAAGTGCCTTCAATTCTCTGAGCGCTCGTCTCCTTGTCAGTAAAGTCCAGAGACTAATCCTCTCTCTGCGGCCCACATGAAGTCAATGCCAAGCGCCCATGTGAGGATGCCAGGGACACAGGGATGCGGCCCTCACCTCCCTTTTCCGCAGAGGAGCTGTCTCCAAGGGACAGCCTGCAGAGGCTGATGCCCCTGGGGAAGGGTGAGGATTTTGTGCCCCGCCGGCCAACCTCATGAAAGGTAGGAAGAGATGCAGGGTTTTCACCCATAACTTTGCTGAGACCCTTAAAATTAAAGTAGCCTCTGCTAAAAAAGCTGAGCGCTGTTTCCAGAAGATCAACAATGACAGTGATCTAAACTCCTTCTTAAACTGGCGCACTGGGAACAGACAAGCACTCGTCTTTCCTGAGACCCCCATGGATCTATCCTTTCGATACCTTTGGGCATATTCCCTGGGACAGGAGGAAGTGTTTCCTCACCTCTGGATGGGGAAGGGCGTTTAACGGCATCCAGCCATTCTGTGAGGGACAGCCCCTCTCAGGGCCCTGGTCCTGCCTTGCCCTGCCCGAGCCCCAGTTCTCCTCCTGCCCCCACTGCAGCTGCTGTCAGACCTGGGCATTTCCTTCTTCACCCAGGGATCCCACACCCTCCGAAACCAGCGGTGGTGACCAGGTCACTCCCTGATGTCTGAGAAGCCGAGAGACCCTCTCCTGTCAGAGGCAGATTAGAACGAAGCTTTCTGGCGTTGCTCCCTGCACCAGGCTCAACAGGAATTTCAGCCTCACCGGCCCTCACTGCACTCATTAGAGACACACGGCCTGATGACCCACACCCCACTTGGGGGCCATGGCCTGTGACCAACTCCCCCCACTCCCCGGGGGGTCACCCCAGACTGAGCCCCTCCTGGTCACGGGAGCACCTGCCAGCGTCAGCAGCCCTCACTCCAACCTCACAGCACCCTTTGGGTGGGGAGAGGGCGGGGCAGAAGAGCAGCTGGCGAAGGCACAGGAACTTTGCCTTTTCCCCAATCACTAATTCTCTCAATCCTGAAAGCACTTTTGTGCTGAAATGCAGAAAGAAGTTATTTTGAAGTCACGCCAGTAAAAGCTCTGGAAACTGTGATGGGAGCTTGTGCTGGAAGCCGCGGACACAGCTCTGTGCTGATTCTCCATTCCTCTTATTTATTTGCGTGATCCGAGCTAATTTTTCGGCTGTAATCTACACCACCCGCCACCTAGGAGCTTCCCAGAAACGTCCAGCAGAGGAGGGGTGGGAAGGAGAAGGGACGCACCCCATGCTCAGGCAGGGTCTGTGCAGCCGCCAGCCTCTGTTTCCTTACGGTCGTGGCCCACTTTGTCATTCACTCAGATGACCTCTTCAAATAAGCAAAAAACGTTGGCAGCAAATGGTCAAAGGAAAATGGCCCAATCTCATGAGAGGACACAATGCTATTTCACTGGATAGCAGAGTGAGTTAAAGTGTGAAGATGCAGGAGCCACTGATGGTGATCCGATCTTTAAATTTTGGCATTTTGTTCATCCTGGATATTTTTTGTATGAAATCTCTCTATCTTTTGCTCAGTATTGCAGTGCTCTCAAAAATAAAGCATAATAAGAAATATTGCATTAAAACGTGTTTTTTTTTAAATCTGGGGAGTTGTTGCTTAGTGGGTATAGACTTTCAGTTTTGCAAGATAAAAAGAATTCTAGAGATGGATGGTGGTGATGGCTACACACCACTGTGAATGCACTTAGTGGCACTAAACTTTGCACTTAGGAATGGTTAAGATGGCCAATTTTATGTTGTGTATGTTTCACCACAATTTTAAAATGTTATTTATCTTGATGACTGAGTTTTGGGCGCCCCCTTAAACTTTGCACCTGAGCAAAGGCGCTCGCCACGCCCTCATCCAGCCATGCCTGTCCTGACTCCTAGGAGCTGAGGCCACCAGATGTCAGGGTGGGGATGCAGCCATGTCACCAGGAACCACCTGCCTATGCTTGACACAGTCCACAAACTGCTTTGTTTTGTTTTTCTTAAGACTTAAAACCTTAAATGCCAAAATGTTGTTACGGAAATACTACTTCCACTTTAAAACATATAAAGGGCTCTCCTCTCAGGACTAGACAGATACAATTATTCTCAGATGTCTGGCTTCCTTTTTATTTTGTGTTACATCAGAGATAGAGAATGAGAGAAAGAGAGATAGAAGGGGAAAGACAAATGCAGAAAGATACACGGGTGTCTTTGTTCGTTTTCTATTGTGCAGTAATCAATGACCACAGACATACCCATGTTTCCCCGAAAATAAGCCCTACCCATAAAACAAGCCCTACCCCAAAAACAAGACCTAGTGATGGGCGTGGCTATGCAGCACATCTGCACAACCCATGCATTTCGTGGCGGAGCGGTAAAGAAGACGAGCAGCCCTTCTCATCTGCCCCATCGTGACAGCTACTATCCCAGAGGTGACCGGAAAGGTGCAGGCAGCCCCACCAACAAGGTTGGGTCCCCCTATCAGGTCCCGGCCATCCTGTGCGTGCTGCAAGCTGAGGCTTTGAGGGAAAAATAACACATCCCCTGAAAATAAGCCCTAGGGTGTCTTCTTGAGGAAAAATAAATATAAGACCCTGTCTTATTTTCGGGGAAACACGGTAGTCATTATCCAAGCAACACACATCTATTGTCTTACAGTTTCTGCAGATCAAAAGTCCACGTGGCAAGGCTGGGTTCTCTGTTCAGGATAGAGCTTGAGGTCAAAGTGTCGGCTGGGCTGAGTTTGTGCCTGAAGGTTCCGGGAGAGTCTGCTTGCAAGCTCATTCTCACAGTTGGCAGAATTGGGTTCCTGTAGTTGTAAGGCTGAAGGCCCCATGTCTCTGCTACTTGTCAGCTGGGGCTGCTCTCAGCAATTAGAGGTCCCTGCCTTCCTTACCACGCGGCCCCTCCATCTTTAAGTCAGCAATGGCATGCAGAATCCTTCTGGAGTTCCCTCTGTCTCTGACCCTCCAGCTTGGGCCTCTAGACCAAATGTAAAGGGCTCATGGGACCAGGTCAGACCCACCAGGTAATCTCCTATCTTAAGGTCAACTGATTTGGGGACCTTAATGACATCTGTAAAATCCCTTCACAGTGGTCCTTAGATTAGTGTTTAACTAGTAATTAAACAACTGGGAGGTGCGTAGTATGTACACCAGGAGACAGAAATCTCGGGGCCATCTCGGGATCCCACCTACTACAGGGGTCTTTGAAACATAGTGGGCTTCTGGGTGCATGGCTTTTGAGTCTGCAGGTCCTATGCTTGCTCTCTCCACGTGGACAGCACGTCTTCCACACTCTGCTGGCCACAGGGAGCCCTGGACCTAGCCATGCCTCTGAGCACGAGAAGGAGGACCGTGGATTCTGTCTCTGATCCTGGTCAGTGTGAACCTGGGCCAAGACCACCAGCGTAGGTGATAATTGTGACAATTTCTTTTGAGATCAGATTACTGGTTGACCCCCTCCCCTCCTGTCAAAGTCAGCCCCCAAACCTTCCTCAGATGGAAATGATTTTCCGAACTTGAGTAACTGGGCTCTAGAGGCAAAACCCTTACCAGCGAGTTACAAATACCATTTGGCATCAATTCCCTCACATTCTCCGAGCATGCAGTGTACCTTAGCGGCATTTGTGATTGCTGCACTGAGACGCAGGTCACAGGTGCGAATCCTTCTAATGGAAATACTACAGAGAGAAAGAAAAGTGTGTAGATCGCCACATTTGAGTTGGCTTGGAAGCATTAACTAAAGTTTATTTGTGTTCTCTCCAAGGAAAAAGGCTATGCTAATATTGCAAATAGAGTAGAATATCTATCTACTCACAGTAATAAAATATTCTAAACAATTTAAAACCATTTCTAGGTATTTCATGTGCTAAATATAAACTTTTTACTTATGAAATGAAGTTCTCCTTGCTCCCTGACTACTCAGGCACCAAGAAGGGGTGCTCAGCCCTCTTGATTCCTAAGTAGTTTATTTTGGATAAAATTGGCTACTACCATTCAGAAAAAGGATAAGGGAAGGTTTCCTTTCCAAAAACAAGGTCTGGGATGGGATTTATGATCCCTTTCTTTTCTTATTACCACCAACAGCCTGCCCTGACTCCAGTGTGACGCAGGCTGGGAGCTGCGTGGGTGCAAACCTTACTACTGGGTGCAAACCACTGGGCGTGGCTGGTGCCCTGGCATTCACCCGGCAGGCACGTGCTGTCCTTCAGCTGCCCTCGCTGCTGTCCCTCACCCTCCAGCTAAGTTCCCCACGAGCCCCGGCCCTTCCTTCAGGGTTCTTTCCTGGCCCCTAACACCCTGGGCAAGGAGGCTCTTTCTGGACAGCGCCTTATTTCGAACTGTCTCTTCAAAATATTTGTTAGAATTCCCCTATCTCACCGCCCTCCCTCCTCCGCTCCCACCCCTCCCCCTCTCGAGAGTTTCTCAGCACCTCGGCAGTTCTGAAAGGAGCCCCATCTGGTTAGCACATTCTGGCTCTCCCCAGCCCTGCGTCTCATTACTTCTGTGGCCAGTGGGTTCTCTCATCCCAGCTCATCCTGGTGTCTCTTCCTTTTACAACACTGAACGTCTCTGGATGTTTCAAGGTCCTTGAACACCCTGCTCCAAGTCCTCACAGCCTGCCGGGTTGGTGCGTGGTCTGCTGGCTCGCTGGCGTCTCCCCAGTGGAACATCCCGTGGTCTGGAAGTGCGGCTCCTGGTGTGGCCACGGCGCAGCGTCCTGGCCACGGTGTTCCCTCTGCGGGAGGGCCCCACACCGCTACGCATCGGGCGTGTATTTTCAACAGTTAACCTGCACAGGCTACTCCCCTCTACATGTGTTCTCCTCCTGCCCTCAGCTCTGGCACGTATCTGTCTGGGCATCTGCATTGTCTTGAAGGGTGCAATGCCAAGCCACAAAGAAAAATGATGTAGGAACATCTCTGGCTTTTGAGTATAAAAATGTCAGTCATTACAGAAGAAAGGATTTAGGACACAGAGCAGGAAGGTGTGACCTATGGATTTTCCCCACCGCCTGGAAGTGAGGCTCCCCAAGGCTGAGGGCACAGCAGGAGGCAACGGGGAGGATTCCTGGGGGCCTCCAGGTGGAGGGGTGCATGTGGGCCACTGAGCCATTGGCACCCCACCAAGACTCCTAGGTCCCTGTCATGGCCAGAAGAACTGGAGCTGATCAGCGGTCCCAAAGGCCAAGGGGAGACTCACCAATTCCTTCCCAGTGGTTTTTATGGAAGGGACATTTGATGCAATATTTAAGGACTTAGTTGGAATGTCATTAGTCTCTGTCTAATGACTGCTCTTGCTTGGAAGTAATAATATTGCATTTTTATCAGGCTATAATTCAGAATTTTCATTAATTTAAACCACTCTTTCTGCTAATTATTTGGAAACAATGTATTTTTTGTATGGTTTCCTAGCAGCAGAATTTTCTGAATGCATCGATCAACTTTCATTTGTACACTGTGTAGTGCTGGCGTTCGCAGGAGCCCTTCTATGTGATGTTAGGATTTTCTTGACATTTCTGTAGCATTGGTTATATGGCATATTTGTCTAGAGATGTGTTTCAAGCCAGTAGCTTGCTCAGAAACAGAAAAATCTACTTCATGACTATCACCAGAGTACTCTCTCCAGTTTTCAACACTTTCTACACGCCAGGTGCTGCGCTTCACGTCTGACCTGCACTTTCTCAGCACTCACAGCGAGCACTCGTTTCAGAGCAGAGAAACCGGAGGCCTGGAGAGGCTGCACATCAAACATCACACGCTCAGCAGGTGGCAGAGTTGGGACTTGAACCCCGGTTAGTCTGCCTCCAGAGTCTACGTGAGTAACCCCTATTCACTTATCAAATATGTATAGGAAACATTTTTTTCATACTCAGAAATAGAGCTGAGGAATTCCTGGAGCCTGCGTAGATCTTAAGTATGTGGAGTTGCTCTGGCAGTTCTATCTGCCGTCTTCTCATAGAATTCTCACCTAAGCTTCTGCGCCCCCAGCGTTCCCCACCCGGTGTGTCTCTGCCGTATGAAAACACAGGGATGTGTAAGAGCTGGGAAGAACAAAGCATGAGAAAGTCCCCACACAGACTCACTTCCTCAGGATGTTGTTTCCATTTAGAAATGTCTGGGGCCCAACAGTGCCCACCCCCGGCTGCACTGCAGGCTCCCTGAATACCCACAGCCCAGGGTTACGCACTGCACGACGCTCTCGGAAGTGGAAAGGCCCTCAGAATTAGCCATGCCCTTTGAGGGCAAGGACGGCTTGTTCAACTGGGGCGATTTTTGTCACTGCTTCCTGCCTCAAGTTAAATTCCGAAACCTGTAGGTATTCAGTTACCTACCAAACCTGCTTTGCGGCCCTCTTTGTAGCAGAGGCTGAAGGACATACAAGTAAACAAACAACCATAATAAAAGGCCGGGAGAGCTATAGTGGAGGTCAAGATGGTACGTACAATGGTGGTAAAAGGGAAGGACTGATTGATTCTGTCTGTGGGTTAGGGAGGCTGCACCAAGGAGGTGACACTTGAGCTGGAATTCAGCAAACGTGGAAGGGATGTGTGACTTCGGAGGGCGGAGAACATGCAATGACACGTGAGCGCAGTAGGTGCCCGTTTGCAGAGCACTGCCCTGTCGGGTATGGCTGGAGCCTACGGTCTGACGGGAGAACGGGAATACGGGAATATGAGAATGGAGAGGCTAGGGAGCAGGACAGGGAGAGAGGAGAATGGAGTTCATGCACATTTAAGATTTGAAATTGAGAAGCTGGGCGCAGTAGCTATAGTCCCAGCTACTTAGAGTAGCTAAGTACTAGGCTGAGGCAGGAGGATCCCTTGAGCTCAGGAGTTTGAGGCCAGCCTGGGCAACATAGTGAGACCCGCATCTCTAAAAAAAAATAGTATTTGCATATTTAAGCCTTTACTTTTATCCAGAATGTTATCAAAATTAATTTTAAAAATCCTTTACTCCTATTCTTGTCCTTGATATCATCATCAAACTCATAAATGGTGTGTTGTTTATACCACTTTATCTTGGCTACACACACGCACGCACACACACATACACAAAGTGTTATTTTCCCTACAGATGCAGGAAGCTCGGTAGTTTTGAAACAGAAAAATTTAACTTTCAAAACAAAAAGTTTCCTCCACTGAGTTCAGAACCCAGGAAAGTGTGAGTCACTGGTCTCAGGCACATCCTGACTCTGCCCCTGACTTGAGGGTGGCCCTGGCAGGTCGCCTTAGCCTTCTGGACCCCAGTTACTCCATTCAGAAAATAATAAAGTCAAGGAAGACGATCATTAAGATCTCTTCTAGGTCTTTAACTGAATGGCAATTTCACTAAATCTATTGATCCACACACTAACTGCCCTTGAGAACGAGCTGCTTTCTCGGTTTGCGGGTGTGTATTCTGTGGGTTGCAGCCTTTTACTCACGGCGCTGGGCTTTGTCAGGATACAGCCCATTCCCGTGGCCCAGGCGCCTCAGCTCCGGATGGGAAACTCCAGTGTGGTTAAACCTCTGGGGTGCTGCATGGCATGCCTGCGTCAGGAAAGGTCTGTCCACTGTCATTTAGTGTGCATGGAAAGCAAAGGTCACGTGCTTCATTTTTTCTTTAGCAAGAATGTTCTTTTTATTTTTGGTTGTCAAAATATCATATCAACTGATAAACAAGGAGTTACATGAAGTATATGTAGGCAGAATTGAATGACCCTGGCTTTGCAGAGAAGATCTTAAATGGCAGCAGATGGGCTACAATAGTAATTACAAAGTACAGCAAGGTCAATGGCTTCTCACTTTTTAAAACTTTAATGTTTTTAAGTCCTGTTAGGATCTAGGTATCATTAACCATCAGCCTATGACATATTGTTTCTTATGGACACTCTGAAACTTTAAATTTCTGATGCATGAGCTTATTCACACACAAATTGAAGGGAGAAGAACTTTTGTTACAACAAAGAGCTTTCTAGAGAGCTCTGTCATACAGAAAACACGGGGGCTGGGTAGGTGACATCTGCACTTAATCAGAGAGATTCTTTCACAGTGGTAGGGCCAAGGGGTTGGAACTGACTTTGACTAGTACCAAGTAGAACATTTGTATTGTGAGAGCAAATTTGATGAACTAGAGGAACAAAGTTAAATAGCTCCAAAAATCTCTCTTCAGATGAAGAACTGTAGTTACATTTTCAACGTATGCCTGGAGCGGCCCCTCCAGAGTTAATGTACCAGGACCACATTAATGCCACATCTTGAGTATTAGCGAGATTTTTAAAAAATATAAGTAACTGGAATATCACATTAGATATCTTTAACAACATGGATTTTCTTTCTTCTCCTTCTTTTTAATCTGATGTGTTATTGTATTGTTAGAGAAGAATCTTGAGTATTTTGTAAAAAGTTCACTTTCCCAAAATCCTAAAATAGTATCTTGACAATGCTCAGGACCACAGCCTCTGGGAACCACCTCACCTCTACCACTAACCTTTCTCACCTAGAAATGGGATCATAGGTAAATTTCATTAAGTCAAGGACTGTGTCGGGTTTACCATTTGTAGCGGGCAGAAGAATGGCCGCAAAGATGTTCACATCCTAGTTCCAGAAACCTGTGAATATTTTACCTTTCCTGGCAAAAGGGACTTTGAAGGTGTATTTAAGCTAAAGCTGTTGAGATAGGGAGATGATCCTGGATTACATGGGTGAGTCCCATGTAACCACAAGGGTCCATAAAAGAGAGAGGCAGGAGGATCAGAGTCAGAGCAGGGGCTGTGATGATGGAAGCAGAGGCTGGAATAATGGGATATGAGGGTGCAACCTGCCATTGTTGGCGTTGAAGATGGAGGAAGTGGCCCATAAGCCAAAGAATTCAGGTGGCCTTTAGATGCTGGAAAAGACAGTGAAATGGATTCTCCCCTAGAGCCTCCAGAAGGAACACAATCCTGCTGACACCTAGACTTTTGCCCAGTAAAACCCATTTCAGACTCTGACCTTGCGTTGCTTTAAGTCACCAAACTCATGGTGATTTGTTACAGCAACAATAGGAAACTAATACAGCACTGTACCCTCAGCAAGAGCCTCGTGCCAGAATAGAATATATGCTCTGTGTTTATCAAAAGAATATATGGTCCAAAATGAAATAATACCTGACATTTATTTAGTACATGGCAAGAACTTTGCATAAATTATGTCATCCAATCAAATCCCTTTATGATAGATGCTATTATTATCTTCATTTAAAGATGAGGGGACCAAGATAAAAAAGGTTAGATAACTTTTGCCCAAGCTCACATAGCAAGTAAGTGGCCAAGTTGCGAGGTGGACCCAGGCAGGGTAGCAGAGTGGGTAGGAATGCAAACTCTGGAGCCAGACAGCGTTGGGTCTGTTTGATTTTGGGTGAGGTGTTCTGCCTCAGTCTTCCCATCTATAAAATGGAAATAGTAATAATACCTGCCAGAGGTTATTATAAGAGTTAAGTGAGTTAGTGCAAATAAAGGTCTTAGAACAGAATTCAGGACACAATGAGGGTTCTATAATGTTAACATGATTATTAAAAGAAAAAGTTTGTAAAAAGGGTCTCACACCAGATTAGAAAACATGTGAAGCCACTTTGTGTGTTCTAATGTGCAATAGAAATATAGATTGTCACTATTATTCTTCTTAATCAATCATTCTTGTCATTACGAATTAGTAAGTGGCATAGGAACTTGTCCCCCATGATCAGGAAAATGCAATTTACAAAATTCAGAACTAAATCTGAAAAGGTACTCAAGTCGCCCAGGGAGGAGGGACAGCTGATCTCAAGCCATCCGGTAGCTGTGTCCAGGGGTTTGGTTCCTTGAAGTCACTCCTATTCGCTGCCAACAGCTCGGATGCAGGGTGACAACTGGGATGGAGCCCAGCTTCCCTGGTCCCCCCAGGGCCACTCGGCTGGCCCACGTGAGGCCAGCAGGACTAAGGGCAGGGATGTCATGGAATCATCTATCAGCAGGTTCAAGACTCTCCCCAGGAGGGAGTTAAGATATGAATACCTCGACAGTGATCAACCACTCGGTGGCCAGAGGCTACAGCAATGGTTCTGGGCTGGGACTGAGAGCAACACACTGCTCACATTGCCCCATAAAGCTTTGTGTGGTTCCAGACGTCTTGTTATAGTAATCTACAAGCATTTGTAAAGCTCTAAGTGAAAAGGCTATCATGAAAATGAGAAGACAAGCCACAGGCTGGGAGAAAATATTTGCAAAAGACACATCTGATAAAGGACTGTCATTCCAAATACACCTAAAACTCAACAATAAGAAAACAACCTGATTAGAAATGAGCCAAAGACCTTAACGAGTTCCTCACCAAGGAAGGTACACAGGTGGCAAATACGCATATGGAAAGACGCTCCACATGATAGTTATCAAGGAAATGCAAATTACAACAATGAGATGCCACTACACACCCGTTCGAATGGCCAAATTCTAGAGCACTGACAGCACCAAATGTTGGCAAGGATGTGGAGCAACAGAAACTCTCATCTATTGCTGATGGAATGCAAAATAGCGCAGCCACTTCAGAAGTCAGTTTTGCAGTTTCTTACAAAACTGAACATGCTCTTATTATACAATCCAGCAATGGGGCTACTTGGTATTTACCAAAAGGAGATGAAAACCTAGGTCCACACCAAAACCTACACACAGATGTTATGGCAACTTTATTCGTACTTGCCAAAACTTAGAATCAACCAAAGGTCCTTCAGTAGGTGAATGGATACACTGTGGTACACACAGACAATGAAATATTATTCAGTGCCAAAAAGAAATGAGCTTCCAAGCCAGGAAAAGACGTAGAGGAACCCTAAGTGCATATTGCTAAGTAAAAGAAGCCAGTCTGAAAAGGCTGCATACTGTGATTCTAACTGTATGTCATTCTGGAAAAGGCAAAACTATGGAGACAGTGGTTGCCAGGGGTTGGGGTTGGGGAGGAAGGGATGACTAGGTAGAGAGCTCTAAAGACTTCAAGGGCAGTGCAAATGCTCTGTATGATACTAGAGTGGTGGATAATGTCATTATATATTTGTCCATACCCATAGAAAGTCCAACACCACAAGTTAACCCTACTGTAAACTAGTGACTTTGGGTGGTTATAATGTGTCAGTGTAGGTCCATTGATTGTAGCCAATGTCCCACTCTGATGGGGGATGGTCACAGTGGAGGAGGCTGTGCATGCGGGGCGGGGGGTGTATGGGAAATCTCCGTACCTTCCTCTCAATTTTGCTGAGACCTAAAACTGCTCTAAGAAAATAAAGTCTTAAAAAAAGACTATACTTTAGGAATTTTATATCCAGTATCTGTTTGGTGGAGTCAGAGGGAAGGGAAGCACAAGTAAGGATAATCTTGGAGAAAATAGAAAGAACCCAAGAAACTTGGACTTGGGCAAGGAGAGATGGATTTCACACCTGTTGAAAACAGTAACACCATCAAGGACTCCATTTACTTTTACTTCAGACTTAACACTAAAACATCTATCTCTTCAATCTTGTTTTTTTTTTTTTTAAAAAAAAGCATATCCCAGTAAATGTACACAAAGCAATGTATGAGGTTTGATAAGCAAGAAACCATTGTTAGGAGCTGTGGTGCCTGAGAACATTTAAATCACGCAGTTATTATTCTGATATTTTTCTTTCAACCATTGAGCAAGTATTAATCATATTAAGAGTTCAACATATCAGATCTCTTGGGAGCAATGGTAGGAGAATGGTCAGTAAAATCTGGTGAACTAAAGGGAAAAAATGCAACTTTCACCATTCACGAACCACCACAGCAGCTCAAGATTGGACTTGCGGAGTTATCCTACCTGCTTCTCCCTAAAACATAATGAGACTTTGCTAAGACAGTTTCGGCACACCTGGCCTATTCTGCCTTTCAGATAAGGCATACCTTTTTCCCTTTGCAGCATTCCTTCAGAGGCCTGACAATGCACATTCACTTTCACACCGAATATGAATGTTTTTCCTCCAGATTCATTTCTCCTTAAGCACACCAGACAGATGTTGGTGTTTTGGTCTGTCTTTCCTCTGTACCTACTTTTCCCTCTAGTCTTCTGTGAGTCTGGGTGTGCCTCTTGCTTGCCCAAATGCCTGTCAGAGCTTCTTGGGGACAGGAATGATCTTGCCTCTGCTGTTGTCCCAGATTTTCTAGTGCCCCGCTGTGTTCACAATAAATTAGCCAAACATTGGGCTGACAGTCCCCCTGGGCAGGCAGAAAGTCTGTTCCCTCACTGCTGTGCACCGTGCACCAAGAACCCGGCACTGCGAGGGCATGCCGTGCACACTTGCTGTCACCAGTGACTGAATGACGGAAACGTGGTCACTGTGCGAGCTCACCAGACAGAGACCACTGTGGCACATAGTTGTGTGATGAGCTTTGGATTCCAAGCCGATTCGTACATGATGCCAAAATAATCATTGTATTTAATCAAAAACTCAGCTAAGTAAATATAGTAGCATTGGATTATAACCCAAAGTATAAAATAAATATCCATGAACCCATACTGATAAAAACAGGCCATTGAGTAAATAAATAAATGGGAGAAAAGAGACAAATCTTCTGAGCAGAAAATTCCAAATAATTTTTGTAGATGTCTGCCCTCAAGGAGGGGAGAGTGTAACTTCCCACCCTGTAAATGTGGGCTGAAGACAGCGACTTCCTTCCAAAGGGACAGTAAGGAAATGGGGGAAATAGAGAAACTTTTCCTCTAGGTGAATATATTTGTATTAATAGAATAAATTCTTGGAAAATAACTTTGGGTCAAAGGGCATATGCATTTATAATTTTAATAGATATTGCCAAATTCCCCATAGAGGTTGAAACTAATATATGTTCCCATCAGCTTTTTATTATAAATGGCTTTTTACCCTACTCCCTTGCCACCACGTCATATTAACCTGTTGGTTTTTTTTTTAAACAACCCGGGAGTTAGAAAATGGAATCTCAGTGTAATTTGCATTTTAATTATTAAAAGTGAGGTTGAGCATGGCATCTATTTAAATTTCTGTAATCTTGTCTGTAAAGTATCATTTTCCCAATTTGTTACTGGGCAATTGATCTTTTTCTTATTGACTGTGGGAGCTATTTAGGTATTAGGAATATCATCTCTTTGTGTACGGATTACAAGTATGTTTCTCATTTATTACAGCCTTATGAAGGCTACTGTGATATGGAATTTGGATTGTCAACTGACTCTGGGATTCATTTAAGCACTTCGTTTTTTAAATTAGAAGTAGTTGCTAATTTATACTGTCTCATCTCCTCAAATGGCTTGGAAAACAACAGTATATTGAGATATAAATATAAATATTATTGTGATTCTTTTGGTAACAAATAAGTAGGATTCCTCCTCCCATGTCTCCAATTTGTAGAGTGCCTGCAATCCTTATGGAGTGCCTGCAATCCTTTCAATTATAAAAATAGAATAACAAGGATAAATTTAAATATTTTCTCTGCATAAACCTATTTTTATTACTATAGTCAGATCTAAAGTTTGCTAAAAAGCCTTGGTAAAAACAACAAATTAGGCATACTTCATGAATATAGTTTTCACAGACTCTTTTGGTCCAAAGGGCAAAACAAGATCTTGTACTAGGATTTAACAAAATTTTACTGAAAAATATATACTGCCCTTTCTGGTATCAAACGAGCACCTGGCAGCTCGGTGACACTTCATGGGACGCCCCCGTCAGCTCTGTTCTCTGACACTGGTTAGGAGGAGGTGTGGGGCTGAGCCTCCACCCCTGAGCTTGAACAACACGCAGTTTGACAGCTGTGTCCCCAGTAGCTGACACCAGAAAGGGAGCGAGGGGGCCTATTCGGTCGGTCACATCATGGCATCTCACCTGCCCTCCTGCTCTGAACCTGGGTCGAGGAGCCTCAGAGGAGCCCATGTGACATTAGCCTCGGCTCCTTCCTGGGCAGGCACCCCATCCCCTCACGAGAGGGGCTGCAGAGTTAACATTTTAAAAGTGGTTTTCTGCTGCTTAAAAATGTGTGGTTTATCACAGCCCTAAAAAATGTCCAGTGACTGGGATTATCCCCTTTCCCCTTTCCTGTGTGCCTTCAATTAGCCGAATGAAAGCAAACCCATGGCTTTAGAACCCGAAATAGCTGGAGAAAAGTGACGCAGATTTCAGGCGAGATGAAAGAGTGGAACCCAGAAGCCTAATTAAAAGCAACTGAGAAACCAGTATTCGATACAGAGTTTACTCACCTGAAAAAATAAACCAAGAGCTCCAGCCAGCTTTGCTGGAGGGTTGTGGGAGAGGGGCTGAGACGTTTCACGTGGGTCACAGGAAGGCCCGGGTCTCGGGACACAGAGCCTCACTATTCCTTTCCTCTTGCAGTCAGGCGGAGGTCAGCCAGAGGGCGGAGGCCACCGCCACCCTGGGCCTGCTGGCCTCAGCCAGTGAGCAGGAGCAAGAGCTCTCGTCTGTTCCGTCGCCGTGGCAAGGCTGGTGCCTGAGATCCACAAACCCCAAGCTTTGCTTTTTTTAAAACCTTTGAAATATGCATGATTAATTACACATCACTTTCCCCTGGTTTTCCAGGCTTCTTTTTTGTCTCCACTCCTCCTCCTCCTGCTTTTACCACTGCCACATCGCCTACCTTAAACGCAGAGCGTTTCTGTGCATTCAGCATGCGGGGAGATTTTGATGGCAGGAGCTATCAAGCACTTACTGACAGAAGGAGACCTCCTCCACCAAGGGGGAAATTTTCTTGGTTTTGAGACAAATCAAGGCCCAAGGTCAGTCAAGAGAAGAAAGAAAGAAATGAGTCCCTCTTTCCACACACTGCATATTTCTAACCTACAAATCAGCTCCCCGAATGGAACGCTGGCAAACACAAGCAGCTTTCGTGATCACCCTAAAGCAATTGCCGTCTTGTCCAAGATTTTATGTGGAGGCAAGAGAACGGACTCAACCTCATTTTCTTGGCCCTTAACTGCTGGGGGAGGCTTGTTTCATTCTTTTGCTTTCCAAGTTCGATATTCATTTCCTGTGGGACGACGGGGCAGGTGTGGAGAGATGGATATGGCGTCCCCAAGCAAGTGCAGTGGTTTCGTGACCACAAATAACTGAAATGACAGCCCTGTTTTTGGAACTGACTGTTCAGGCAGCGAGACTAGATGCTTCCCCCTCTGCGGGGTCTCACACAGGCAGCTTCTGGACTTTGTGCGTTGTCAGAGCCATGGCTCCGTGGGATTATCAACACTGGGTATCAGCTACCATTTCACAATGCAAGGGGGACTTCAAGTGAGAGGATTTTATTAATGTCACTGCTGTCGTCTCTTAAATACTTTGGGAACACCAAGCACCTCACACTGTGCTGGATATGGCAGAGAGGTTTCCATAGGAAGAACTGAAGATCTGGCCCTATCTGTCAGGAGTCAACCCCCCAAAAGGAACATGTTTACATGAACACAGAACCATTGTTCCCAGAGTTCTATTCCTTCTTCTCTCCTTCCTTCCTTCCTTCCTTCCTTCCTTCCTTCCTTCCTTCCTTCCTTCCTTCCTTCCTTCCTTCCTCCTTCCCTCTCTGCCCCCTTCCTTTCTCTGTCTCTCTTTTTATCTTCTTTCTTTCTCTTTCTTCTGATGAAGAGAATCCTCTTTTCTGCTTTTGTCTTCCATGCTGTGGTTTCCCATCACAAAACTTCTCTGCCTGAAGCTTAGGGCCAGCATTTGAGGACTGTCATCGTCTGTCCAGTACAACAGAGGGTACTTGCTTTGTCAAATGATTTTTCGCTCTTGTTTATTTCAGGGACCTCACAGACAGCATGGCCTGTATGCTTTCTCCCCCTTATCCCTGATTTCCCAGCTCTTCCCTGACTCCTCCCCCAAGGCCTGGGTACAGTGCTTTATATAAGTCCTTAAATAATCAGATAATTGTGTATTCATTTTATAAAATATCTTGGGTTGTTTTGTATGTATATGTGCTTTAATTTACATAAAAGGCATTGTGGTGTAAATTGCATTCTTTTTTTAAAATTTTTCCCACACAACACTATGCTTGTAAGTTCTGGCCACGTTGCTTCATGTTGCTGCATAGAACATCACAGTGCACACTTTGGCCTCTGCCACTGCTTCACGTGCACACAGGTGGCAGTGGGAAGGGACTACCTTCCGGAGAGAGGAGATGGAGAAATCAACAGCTACATAAAACAGCAGATAATGTTAGGGCAGTCTGCCCTGGAATGAATTTACATTCCTGGTGGGGGATAAGCTAATGCCCTTGGGATCCTGCCACATGCTCATGTGGCTGCTGGGGCTTCCCTTTTTGATACATGCCACAGCTGTAATTATAAGTTATTGGGTGATTATTGGTAAACATCCAAGTGCTCCTAGAGGACAGGACTATGTGCCCTTGTTCACTGCTGCATCCTCAGTGCCTGTCGGCCCAGCATCTGGGGGATAGCAAAAGCTCCAAATTTATTGGATAAGTATAGGAATTAGTGGGTAAATTAATAATAATGGTGACATAATGATTCAAAGCATCAAGTTGGGAGTCAGAGAAACTTAGGGTTCAATCCTGGCTGTACCACTGAGCAATGCAGTAAACCTCTGAGTCTATCATCTCTTCTGGAAAATGAGATGATAGAATCGTCAGGAATATTCTGTGATATGACAAGGACAGAGCAACTCACAAGATAGTCTGTCCTTCAGATCCCAGTGAAAGGAACTGTTCCAATGCAGCACTCTAAGGGTCAAGTGTTATGCAAGGGCTGTGGCATTGCGTAACAGCAAAGGCTAGAGGCATTAGGGGATCACAGGGCTTAGGATGGTTTCCTACTCCATGTGCAAATATGCTAAATGCAAATAGCAGCTAAAAATTGGATATAAATGCTCTTAATCATGGGCTGCAAAGAGAATTCAGCTCAGGGTACTTACAAAATTAAGACCATAGGTTTCAGATCCCTGTCTCAGCAACACCACTGCATACCAGACTGGGAAATGCAAAAGAGACATTTAAAGAAACAACCAGAAGTACTCATCTTGAGCACAGGGACCCAGAGGAAGGGGCATATTTAGCTGCACCAGGTACTGAAATGTTCAGATCCCAACTTTCTCCCTGTTGGTTGTCCATGGGCTGATTATATTCCAGATGTTAAACGAAACTTGGAAGAAGCAAGGAAAGGAGAGGGACTAAGTGGGAAACAGGATGTGAAGTTCAGTACTTTTGACTAGAACAGAGATCAAGAAATGATGGCCCATGGGCTAAATCTAGCCGCCACCTGTTTTTGTAAAGAAAGTTTTATTGGAACACAGGCCCATTTGTCTGAGGAGCGTCTATGACTACTTTCTGATGGCAGAGTTGAATGGTGTGAGAGAGATAGATCCTTGCAGCTTAAAATATTTACTAGCCCTTGACAGAAAAGTTTGTTGACCACGAGACTAGATGGAAGGAATACAACATCCACGTTTACTGTGATTTACCCATGAGTTGTGTGCCTCGACAGGTCAGGCAAAAGAGTCTGAGAGCAAAGAAAGAGCTAGGGAGGCAGTACATAACCTCCTCATCTGGGGTCTTGACAAGCTTGTACCCGAAGATTTTTTTTCAATCTCTCAATAACTCAGAGCATGGGCTCAGGCCTGGTAACTCATTCCTGACAAATGTTTGTTCACAAAAGTCTCTGCGGAGGCACTCAAGGTTCTCAAAGGCTGACTTTCCACCACCTGGTAAAAAACAAACAAACAAAAAGAAACTGATTTTTAAAGAATTTGGGGGGCCTCTGTGTACCCCTAAATCACCGATCACTGGCCTCTGTTCACAGCTAAGTGGCAGGACTTGTAATTTAGCTGCAAAACTGTGACGTGAAATCTGACCTTGAACGCACAGAGCTCCCCTTTCCAACCTTTCAGACCTCTTGGGTGCATTTATGGAAACAGTTAAGAACACAGTCCAGAGGCTCATGAAACCGCACACCGCTCCCCTCAGAAAGTGTGGTTTACAGGCTGTCACACTGACGTTTCCCACAAAAATACCTTCTCTTGCCATGGTTCTGTAAGAAAAAAAAGCAGCAGAAACATTTGTTAAGCCACCCAAGAAAGAATACAGACTAACAGCAAGGAATTTAAAGACAGACGATATGGGTTTGACCCGTTTCCTCCCTTTCAAGAATGAAAGCTTGGGAAACAAAATCTTTCTTAGTTTTATTTTCCTGAATTTTAAAAAGGGGAGTCCTAGGGTTGTTTAGAGCTGCAGCTCCCAAGCGCCAGCACACAACTGGGCCGCACAGCAGGAGGTGAGTGGCAGGTGGGCGAGTGAAGCTTCATCTGTGTTTACAGCCGCTCCCCGTGGCTGGCATCACCGCCTGGGCTCCGCCTCCTGTCAGACCAGCGGTGTTAGGTTCTCACAGGAGCGCGGGTCCTGCTGTGAACTGCCCGTGCCAGGGATCTCAGCTGCGCCTCCTCCTGAGAATCCAGTGCCTGGCGATCCGAGGTGGAGCAGAGGCGGTGATGCTGGCGCTGGGGAGCGGCTGCAATGTAGATTGTCATTAGCAGAGAGGTGTGGCTGCACAATAAATGTAAGTGTAAGGTGCTTGAATCATCCCCAAACCATCCCCCTCTAACCCAGTCAGTGGAAAAACTGTCTTCCATGAAACCAGTCCCTCTTGCCAAAAAGGTTGGGGACCACTGGTTTAGAGGATTATTTTCAGTTTGTTATGCTACTCTGGCTGAGTGTTGCCACTTTGTACTGGGCCCCCAAAGAGGGGATCTTTGTCTTTGGATTCTGACACTCATCCTGGTGCAACACCCCTTTATCTGATGCCTTCTTTGTGTTCCCTAAGTGCCCCATTCTCCAGCACTGGCAACGTGTGGTGTTGCCCTCATAAGCACCCCTCCCTGTTGGCCATGGGGTCCTGCCCCCGTCTTGCCTGACGTTCCTTTGCTCTCTTCTAAGAAAGGTGGGTTCCTCAACCAACTCCACAGCGAGTTTGAAAGGGCAAGTTCTGTGATGACCACCTCTGGGCTTATTTCCTCAGGGTGAATTTCAGAAAGTGGGATTTTTGGTGGAAGAGCCTATCTTTTACATGCTAAAGTGCAAGAGCTTTTTATATATAAAGGACACTGGTCCTATATCTGGAATATATATGGCAAATACTTTTCTACTTTAAGAAGTAACATTTCATTTTGCTCAGGAGCTATTGATTATTTACTTTACAATTCCTGCCTTTGGTGTCATTTTTAGAGAGTGCCTTTCTTTGAAACACCAAAATTACATAAACATTTACCTAAATTTCTTCTACTACTTGTAAGTTTTCATTTTTAACCTTTTATCTCTTTAATCCATCTGGAATCTATTTTGCTATTTGGATTAAGGTAAAAAGCTTACTTAATTTTTTCCAGATAGGTAAGTAGTTTTCTCGATACATTTAATAATCTTTATTTTCCCTGCTCATATGAAGTGCCACATTTATCATAAGTTAAATAATTATATACACTTGTTCCTGTTTCTGGACTTTGTATGCTGTTTCTAAATCTGGTCTGCTTCTTTTTGCGTTAATAGAAACCTATTTTAACTGTGTAGCATAATACACATTAATATGTGATAATAAAAATAAACTCTCAAAGTCATTTTCAGATATTACTTTCAATTTTTCTTATGCTTCCCAAGTTATTCCTCCAATTGAAATTTACAATCACTTTTTAAAGTTAGAAAATGTATTGATGTTGTAATTGAGATTGCATTAACATTTTATGCCCATTTGAGAATAATTTACATGAGTATTCTATGTCTTACCATTCAGCAATGTGATCTGCTTTTCCATTTATTCATATTTTTTTGTCACTCAATAAAGTTTTTAAGGCTTTTTTCCCCTAAATATATTCTTCTACATTTCCTCAAGTTTAATTCATAGATATTTAATATATTTTAAGGCTATTGTGAACATCTTTGCAATTCTATTTAATTATTTTCAACATATTTGTTTTTTATAACTTTCTATTGTAGCTGAATGCCTCGCTACAATTGCTGATTGGTTCTATTAATAGTAACAAAATATTGCAGGCCATTTTCAACTGATTTTTTAGTCTCTGTGAATAACTCTGAGTTTCATTATCTCTGAGGATAATTAAGTGCTGTCCCTTCATCGATGTTTATTCTTCTCTCATCACCCTCCTTTTTCTCAAACAGTGAACAGCAGTGGTAACCACGAGCCTCCATCCTTGGCTTTAATAGAATTGTTGCCTATTTATACCATTAAGTATGATGTTGGTTTGAAATAGGCATTCCTTATCATATTAAGGATGTACCTGGTTTTGGTTTTCTGAAAGTTTTCATTAGAAATAAATGTTGAGTTTTACCAAATGCCTATTGTCTATCTACTGATATAATTAATGAGAACATCCTGTGTTCATCTGTTTTGATGCAAAGATACAAGTAGATTTATTACTACGAATCAGCCTTAATTTCTAGAATAAAACCTACCTAATCGTGAGATTTACTTATAGATTTTTTTCCTTTTCACTCTCTCTGTCAGTAAAATCACTTTATATGACTCTCCTATTTCTATTTGTTCTAAAATTACTTATTATCATTTCTTAAAAGTGCAAAAGGACTTGTCCATAAAAAAATTGGTTGATAGAATTTTTTGGAGCTATTTCTTTGACAACTTTTCTCAATTTTTTCCATGGTATTGGTCTGTTTTAATTTTCCACATCTCTTTCTTCTCAATTCAATTGCATTGCAAATTTTCATTTTATTAGTGCAGAGTTATCCCTAATATAATTCTTTTTCTTAATATAATTTTTAAAATGTGAAAGCCTACCGCTGCATCTGTGTTCATGGATGTCTGTCTGTTCATGCTGCTATAACAAATTACCATAGACTGGGTGGCTTATAGACAACAGAAGTTTATTTCTCACAGTGCTGGAGGCTGGGAAGTCCAAGATCAAAGTGCTGACGGAACCTCTGATAAGTGTCTGGTGAGGGTCCTTTTCCTGGTTTGCAGATGGCCGTCTTCTCCCTGTATCCTCAGTGAGAGCTAGAGAGCTCGCTGGGGTCCCTTTTATAAGGGCACTAATTCCATTGTGAGAGGGCTCCATCCTCATGACCTAATCACCTCCCAAAGTTCCCACCTCCAAAGACCATCACCTAGAGGTTAGGATTTCAACAGATGAATTTTGGCGGGGCACAAACTCTCAGACCATAGCAATAAAAGACACAGTTGACATGACAGAAGCAAGAACAAGACAAGAAGGTGAGACATCCCCACAGGCCTCAGTGCGATGCAACTCAGAGTCTTGAGAAACCTGAGGAGCCGAAGAGTTCTAGTTGAAGTGACTTTCCCAGAAGTAGAGAGGGCTGGGAATAGAAGTGAGCTCTCCTTGCTGTTAGTGGAGAGTGAGCGCCCCGGGCAGCTGCACAGGGACGGACCTATGCTGGGGTTAGTGCTCTGCTGGTCACTGTCTTGAAACTCTTAATAATGTTTGAACAAGAGCCCTGCAAGTTATGTAGCTGGCCCTGGACCCTCTTGTTCTTCTCTGCATCCGAGCTCAGCAATTTGTAGATGGCAGCGAGCAGTAATTGTTTAATGTTATTATTGAATAAACTCGCGAAGCTGAGCTGGGATAGCAAAGACAAACTGCCAAGCTAGATGTTTTAGTTAAGGTGGGTTCTGGGAAACGGGAAGGTGAACACTGCTTCAGGCCAGGTTCTCAGGAAGCTGACTCTGAGGTGGAGATTTGTGCACGGGGATCCTTAGAGAGTCCCTCTGGGAGAGCACCTGTCAGGGATAAGGATAGGAAGGGAGCAAGTTGGGCAGGAGGAGGGGCTGTGCTGGGCATTAGTCACAAGGAAAGCCCCTCAGCCCCCCACAGGTGCTCTGAGGCTGTCAGGGTCCTCAGGGTTGCCCCCCACTTGCAGGCTCCAAGCTCAGGTACCAGATGCAGACTGTCCCGGGAAGGAGGCGTGAGCCTGGCCAGGTGGCTCTCTTTGGCCGGGCACATAGTTCTCAGCTGGGGTCATTTTGACCCCCAGCAGACATCTGGCAATGTCTCTGGGTGTTTTTGGCTGTGAGGACTGGGAGAGGAGATGCAGTGGGTAGAGGTCAGGGACGCTACTGAAACCCTCCAATGCACAGGCGGCCCCGTAACAAAGGACGGACGACCAGCCCCAAATGTCAGTGGTGCCAGGTTGAGAAGCCCCAGCCAGAGGCAAGTCCAGGGAAGCACGGGGGCTGTCTGCAGGCAGCACTGCCAGCACTAGGGAAACGTGCCCTGTAGACCAGAAGGGGCCTCTGCGGGCAGCCCAGCAGTCTGTGCGGGGCAGGCTTGCATGGCTGACCTTACCTTCTCCAGAGGTTCGAGAGCTTCCATGAGCCTGTTGGGCCTGATTTCCTGGGGGAAACCTATATGGGGAGGGCAGTAGGACACACTACAGCCCTTGCTGCTGCAGAGGGTTGGGGCAACGACAGGATGCTCTCTATTCTAGACTTCCCTCGAACTCAGCAGGCACCTCTGCAGGCCCTGGTGGCTCACCTAGTGGCATTGTCTTTCATGCCAGCCCCCAGTGGGCCATAGCGCTGCTGCAGTCCATTTTTGGCTGACACTCACACACTGAGTCGACCCTCTGCGAACAAATTTCAGCATTGTTCCTCCTTTCTGAGCTGACCGGGAAAGAATCCCTCCCCATGAGGGTCTAGGAGTGGTCGAGGGAGAGGCATTGCTGCCATCCAGTGGGTGGCATGAAGTCTGGACACCTGCTCATGTGGCTCACCTGTGCCCTCTAGCCTTGCACATGCCCGATCCCCAAAGTGCCACCTTCATGTTGCGATGGGTGGCTTGGCCAGGCCCACCCACCCTTACAGTTCAGTGGGTCTGATGGAACTCAGCAGTGATGCGAGGTTGTGGCTTTGAGGTCACTTGGTGACAAAATTTTGGCACTCTGGCTCTCGCAGGGTCTAGTAGCTCACTCGGAGTTGTTTTCTGTGAAGTGTATAATTGTCCTCTTCAGATGGCAGGGCCTGGTTCCAGACTCTGGGGACTGTGTTGTAACTCTCCTGCTGGAGCTTGCTGAGTGTTCCACACAGCATCTTTTCCCCGAGGATGCCTCCTATACTGCAGAGTCTGCTGGGTCTTACAGCCACCTGGCAGGGCAACCTCCTTGCACCACAACCTGCTCTGCACCCACCCAAGGCTGACAGCCTTTTGTGTCACATGGCAAAGTGGATTGAATTGTGTTGCCCCTAAAAGAGATATCCAAGTCCTGACCCCCAGTACCTGTGAATGTGACCTTCTTTGGAAATAGGGTCTTTGCAGATATAATGAAAGTATGGATCTCGAGATGAGATCATTCTGGATTTGGGGTGGGTCCTAAATACAATGACAAAAGACCTTATAAGAAAAAGGAGGGGGAGGTTTGGAACATAAGGAAATACACAGGGAGAAAGATCATGAGAAGACGGAGGCAGAAATTGGAGCGATGCTTCTATGAGCCAAGGAAAGCCAGGAACCGCAAACCTGTCGCCGCAGCTCTGGAGGGAGCACGGTCCTGCCAGTACCTTGATTTTAGATGTCTGGATTCCTCAGCTGTGAGAGAACAGATTTCTGTTATTCTTAGCCACTTGGTCTGTGGCGATTTGTTATAGCAACCCTAGGAAATCCTGTGTACCTGGGCTAGGTATGGAATATGCTCTCTCCAAACTTCTCAGGCACTATGTCTCCTTCTTTGTGGCGGGAGGTGTAAGAAGCAATAATGTGTCCTTAACTTTGGGGGGATGTCTTAGCATGCCCAGGCCCCTAGATCCTAAAACTTTTACCCATGTGGTGGCCCCTACATCATCACAGAATTCACGGCCCACCTCGTAGAGTGCACGGCCTCCAATATACTTGCTATGTCTTGCTTGCTGGCTCTAATCAGCAGGAATTCATCCAAACGGTGGGCTGGTGTGAGGTTCTGTGGGTGTCCAGGTGGCCTGGGTCTCCCCAGGATGACATCGCCACAGAGGGCGAGGAGCCATCATATCTCTGTGGCAGAACTGTACACATACACTATTGTCTGTCCTGAAGGAATGTGGATTGTTTCCCTGAAGGATGGGAAAGAAGATCAGTGGCCACATTGTTAATCTGCCACACTGGGCACAGCCGCTGTGCTGGGCGGTGGCTGGGCTGAGTTTGCAGGAGTCCACTGCCGTCTTCCAAGACCCATCTTGCTCTTTGAGGGAACACCTGGTAGAATACAGGCAGATGGGGTGGAGGACTACCAGCCCTACAACCTTTAGGTTTCTAAACCTCACCTCTGCCATTCCCCCAACATGCAATATTGTTTCTGATTTACTCTCTTCACTAGGGGTTGGGCAGTTTCCGAGGCCTCACCTTGGCTTCTCCCACTTTTATAGCTTTTACTCTGCAGGCCGATGAACCAAAGTGAGAATTATGCCAATTATCAAATATGTCCATTCTACTGATACATTCAGGGATGGGAAAATGACTATGGATGGGTGTGTGGGCCCCGTGGACTCATACAGGACTCCACTCAATACCTGGCCTGCTCCATTCTACTGAGGTGGGGCTGGAGGAATAATGACATTTGGGATCCCAGGGTATTAATATCAACTTGGATCTTGTGACCAACCCTCCTCAAAATATTTGTGCATTCCCAATTCCTCAGTGTTCAGTTGTCTGAATAAAGGCCCATAGATCCCTTTAGAGAAGGACAAGGAATCACCATATGTGCTTGTCCTGGTGCTGCAGGTCTTCATCCTGGTGGCCTGGCCCTTCCTCAGTCAGTGGGAGCAAGACTTGAAGGAGGGCAAGGGGACTGCGACTTTTTATGGGGACAACTGTCCTTAGGCTCCTGTGCATCTCTCCTGACAGCTGTTGGTTATTGATCGATGGCAGTCTCTTGCTCGCTGCACTCGTTCCTGCCCCAGGGGTGTTGCACCTGTTGTCCCCCCACAGCTGTCTGCAGGACTCGCCTTCTGGCTGCCCCTCCAGTCTTGCCGCTCCTCAGGATAACTCATGCTGACATGCTCTCCCCTGGCCTCTGCTGTTCTGGGCCTCCTTGCCACTGTCATCGGGGAGCCCAGTTCTGCAACAGCCTCCTGGAGACATTCCTGCCCTGCAGGGGAGGCTGCCACCAAGCTTCTCAGGGGTGCTGGGGCCCGTCACTCTCAGTGCTGAAGTAGACAGAGACTCCTCAAATCCCTCCTGCAGAACATGGTTGTCTGGGGGGTTTCTGGCCTTGTCTGAGAGAGCCGCTCTAGTAGGCCCATTTCCTGAACCTTCCGATCCTTTCTTCTGCCATGTGCTATGGCAATTCCGGCCTTTCTACTTCACTTGGTGCAGACCGTTGCTTTTGCAAGCTGTTGTGCCAGCACCATCTCTGGGGCCCTGGACTGGGTGTCAAGTCTTGCATCCCTGTCTCCATAGGGTCTCCTTTTCTGGCTGTGGCTCCAGCCCCCTCAGCATCCAGGCCCAGCTGGTGTCCCCCAACCCTGCCAGCTTGTCTGCCTGCATCCCACAGCTGTCTTCAGGACAGGCCCTGACCTGCTCTCCCAGGCCCAGCATACTGCAGCCAGGCTGTGCTGCGACTTAACCCCAGGGAGCGGTCCAGGGTGGCTGGGTTGGGGGGCAGGGCAGACCCAGGGCAGGCGTGTGTGGTCTCACAAGTCAGAGGCCTCTCCACTGTCTACACAAGGGGCAGGCATACTAGCCTCGAACAGGAAGAAACAGGTCGCTTCTGGTAGCCCAGGGAAATTCAAAATTTCCAAGTGCCTCCAGCCAAATGTCCCTAACCTACTTCCAAGAGTCCCATTCCTTCCCACACAGGTCCCTGGCCTGCTTAGCACACCTGCCTGGGTTGACAGTCCAGCTTTCTCTCATAATTCTGATGTTCAGGCCGGAGCCTGCACTGGCCTCTGCTGCCCTTTGGCCTCAGCACGTGGCAGTCTCCTCTCACTTCACCAGGGCGGCCCAGGCCCAGCCGTGCACCGCTGAGTGATCCTTTGCAGCTTTTCAGCTTGTGAACAACAACCGCCCCTCGAACAACAGCCTGTCTATTCCACTGTCCTTGTGAGTCCTAGTTCCTCCATATTTTGCAGACACTTGCTACGTGGTGAGCGCTTTGGGGCTCTTCTTTCCACTGCTGCGGTGTCCCTGCCACCACCCCACCCTGTTCCGAAGCCCACCCACGACCAGGGCGGGTCCCGCTGCCGCGGCGTCTGCTCCCTCGGCAATCTGGGAACCAGCAGCTGCCAGTTAGGTCCCCAGGAAGCAGGCGCTGGGTGGGAGGTGTGCAGGAGCCCCTTAGCAGTGCTCTCAGGGGGGACACCTGCGAGGGCAGGGGAGGGAGCAGGGCAGGGCAAGGACGAAGGTCTCAGCCCACCCCACAGGAAGCTCAGAGGCTGGGATGTCCCACAGAGTCCCCCCAAGTTGGGGTCAGGGGATCAAGCCTTAATACCCCACATCAGCAGTCATTTGGATGCAGGCTGTCCCCAGGAAGAGGGCAGGAACCTTGGGTGAGGCGGCTGTCTTCAGCCAAGTGCAATTCCTGGAGAGGGCCGATAGCTGGGCTGTGCCAGCCAGCAGCACCAACAACCATGATAAAATAATAATACATATATTATATAGAATGTAATTATATATTATATATCATGATGTATATATTATGTGTATACTATAATATATGATACTGCATTTGTAAAAACTGATATAAACAGAAGTAGAAGCTGTATAATATTAGATATTGCTGTGTACTGTGTAATATATATTATATTTTAAATTACATTATATATCATGATATGTTATATGCCATTGACTTTTATTGGTAAGTATTTAGTTATTAAAAACCAGATCTCTCCAAGATCTCAGGATGAGGGATGTCCTCAATTTGGAGGAAGAATGACCAGCAGCTGCATCTCACTGGCCAGAGTCAATAGGAGCATCAGAGAGTATTCCCCCAGCTTTCATTAACTGGTTACTGAATTCTGGCGGGAAAACATCTTGTTCCCCTACCTTAGGCAAAGCCTGTGCCAGGCAGTCAATGAGTACACACTTTTGCGCATTTTTCAGACACCCTTGTTGGCTCTAGCACTGGTAGCACATGGCTGGGGCATGGCAATAAAAGTCTGGCAAGCTCCCAAGAACATGCTCTTCTCAGGCCCAGGGAAAAGCACAGCTTTATGGTCACCAGCAATGATCTGGAGACTGTAATTTTAAAACACTGTATAGTCAATTCTCAACACCCATGGGAGTGGAGCAGGTTGTCTAAAAGGCATTGATATTTGGTTCTATAAGGCATTGTGTTTGGGGGGTAAGGGGAAGGGATTTTGGTTTTGAGTTGTTTTAATTTTTGTTCTTTGCAGACTTGCCATCTCAATTATATTTTGTTTAGACGAATTGTGAAGTTGGGCTTTGTTCCCTCAGTCCTCTCTGGCTGAAAGATGCAGAGCGCGGCCAGAAGCGAGCCCAGAATTAAAGTTCGATAAAGAGCAGATAAGAGTTCTGCTGATAAACAAGACTTTGTTATTGAATTTCTGGGCTTAGTTCTCTGGCACAAGGGGAAGACTGTTTTATTTTAAGCCCACCAAGGTGCCTAGGTCTCAAGACTATCTATTAGTAATATAAGTGTTGCAGGGTTGCCAAACAGTAAGATTTAAGACTTTGAAGCCTTCCCCACGAGAGGCGCGGCGTGGCGCGCATGCAGTGGCGGCAACAGCACCGTCGTCCCTCCCGTGCAGGCTGCCACCCACATGCAGAAGAATGACGTTAGGCCCCGTCTCTTACAGACACAAACATCAATTAAAAATGGATCGAAAACCTAAATGTAAGATCTGAAACTATAAAGCTACTAGAAGAAAATAGGGAAAATGCTTCAAGACATTGGTCTGGGGAAAAATTTTATGAATAAGACCTCAAAAGCACAGCCAACAAAAGCAAAAATAAACAAATGGGACTATATCAAAGTAAAAAGCTTCTACACAGCAAAGGACAACAATCAACAGAGTGAAAAGACAACCTACAGAATGGGACAAAATATTTTCAAAGCATTCATCCCACAGGGAATTAATATCCAAAATATACAAGGAACTCAAACACCTCAACAGCAAACAATCAGATCAAAAAATGAACAAATGATTTCAGCAGACATTTCTCAAAAGAAGAGATACAAATGGCCAAAAAATATATGAAAAATGCTCAACATCACTAATCATCAGGGAAATGCTAACCCAAACCACAATGTGGTATCATCTCATCCCACCTAGGAAGGCTATTATCAAAAAGATAAAAAAAGAAAAAACAAAACAAACAAACAAACAAACAAAAAAACACAAAAAATCCCCCAAATTCTGGCAAGGATGCAGAGAAAAGGGGACTCGTATATGCTGTTGGGAATGTAAACTACTACAACCACTATGGAGAACAGTATGGGGGGTGCCTCAAAAACCTACAAATAGAACTACCATACAATCCAGCAATTCCACTACTGGGCATTTATCCAAAGGGAAGGAGATCAGTATATTGAAGAGACATCTGCACCCCATGTTTATTGCAGCATTATTTACATTAGCCAAGATATGGAATCAACCCAAGTGTTCAACAATAGATGCGTGGATAAAGAAAATGTGCTTTTTCTACATACTGAGACACTATTAAGCCATTTAAAAGAATGAAATTCTGTCATTTGCAGCAACACGGATGGAATTGGAGGCCATTATGTTAAGTGAAATAAGCCAGGCACAGAAAGTTAAACATCGCATGTTCTCATTCCTATGTGGAAGCTAAATAAAAGTTGACCTCATAGAAGTAAAGAATAGAGCAGAGGACACTAGAGGCTGGGAAGGGTAGAGGGAGGGAGGGATGGGGGAGATTTATTAAAGGATACAAAATTACAGCTAGATAGAAGGAATAGTTCTAGTGTTCTATACCACTGGAGGATGACCATAATTAACAATAATATAGTCTCAAATAGCCAGAAGGAGGATATTGAATGTTCCCAACACAATGAAGATGATAGATATGCTAATTACCCTGATCTGGTCACTATGCATTATATGTATTGAAATAGCACTATGTACCCTATAAGTATGCACAATTATTATGTATCTATTAAAACTTTTTAAAAATAGAAATTGAAAAAGAAAATCATTGAGGAGAAAGGAAATCCGCCTGCACAGGTTTCCAGTGCACATGCAAGTGCCCTGTTCTGACTCTCGATTCTGCACGTGGGGCAAGGCAGCAGCCCTGTCCTGACTGGGTTCTCACTACAGAGGCAGCAAACGTAATTTTGAAGGCTGACATCCTTAAAGGCAGGTGTGACCCTGCAGCCTGCCCTGGGACAATCATTTATGTTTCCTTTTACTGCTCAAGGGTTCATTCTGACGGCGCCTGCGCAGACTGCACGGGCCAAGATGCAAACGTGCCCGCTTCCAGCTCACACCAACCTCTACCTCCTGCTGGGCACAAAAACCAAAACACTGAGTTTAGCTGAAAAGCTAACCTCTGCTATATCGAGTGCCTAATTATTTCACCATTCTTGTTATGTTTTGTTTTATTGTTGTTGCCATATTGTTTTGCTTTTCTTTTTAATGCAGGGACCTCTCCTTTGAAGCATCCTTTTCTTTTGCTTTTCCAGTGGAAGCCAAGATTTGGGGGTCTTTCCACCCCAAATGTGCCTTTCTAATGTTTTTTTTTACTTTTTGCCCCACTGTGGCCTAACCCCGTGGCTGATAGGGATAGGACTGAGCTGGAGGATATATGAATTGCAGACTGGGTTTGTTCATGGTCGCCAGGTTGGAGACAGGAGAGAGGAGACACAGGATGAGTTGTGGGGTAATCTCTGTAGCTGTGCCCAGATTCTATACAATGGTGCATTTTAGAGATAGGAAAGCAAATTAGGAAGAAATGAATCAATCCAAATCGATAGCATCAGGGCCCTGGGGCTTGAGTAAAACAAGAACAGGACAAGCAGGAATTCTCCTGTAAGTCCCAGATGAGAAAGCAGCTAGGGCTGTTTTTGCTTGTCCTTTCATTCAGCATGACGCACTAAAAGAATTTTAGAGTACTTTGGTCCACTTTTGCTGCCCTTAATTCCCTTTTATTGGTTTCTCCTTTGACACCACTTTAGTTCAGTTTTGTTTGATGAGAAATGGTTTTGGAATCATGACTCAGAATCGAAGGGATTCTCTATATGTTTTGTTCCTGGATCAAATAAAATCAGCAAATGTCCAACACCAAGAGCTACTGTCTGGGATCTTTTCTGTCACTCTCCTTTGATTCCTTCTTGCGTGGGATCTGAAATCCCGAATCTAGGAGCTGTTGTTTCCCCAATGGCTCTTCCCTCGCCTATTTTATAAATTCCCCAAGGTCAAACCACATTATCCCATCCTTCCCCAAGCTGAGAGTTGATTAAATGACAGTGTCTCCTGGGAAGGCCCCTTCACTACCTGTCCTGGTGATGGCGCTTCCCTTTTCTCAGGCCCGGGGTCATCATTAGAGATGATGAAGGCCCCATTCCTCCCCCTCCCCACACACAGATCAGAAGTCACCAACCTACAGCGGTTTACTCAGCGCCCAGGATTTGTGCAGCAGTGTCCTTTGCGCATGTGTGTCTGGTGGGGAGGCGGGCGGCACACGATAGAAGGATATCATTGTCTTTGCCCTTCACGGACTTCCAGTTCAAGAAGATAGACAAGATGGCCACGTTTAAGCAAACAAACCAACAGGGAAAGGTGAAATGGGAGAATAAGAAAAAGTATAGCAATGACAACAAGAATTTGTTGCATGAATCTTCATTAATGGCCAGGCACTATACTCACTCCTTGTGTGAGATATCTTACTTAACCACTTCGGTACCAGCGTCGACTTTAGCCGACAGCCAAAAGCTTTTACTTTTACAGCTTTTATCTCTGCAGTTGCAGTGTGTGCGTTCAGCTAATAAGTTACTTCGAATCTGTGACCTTTTAACAAGTCCTTAGTAGGAGTTATTATAGTTATTTTCCTAAAGCTGCCTGTAAAGTAAAACAAGCTTTCAGTGCTTTAAAGCTTTCCTCATCACACAAGAGCAGAACGGATGCATCGTCAGTGCACAGCACACACTACCGTGCGGACTGTGAGTGCCGGACTGTGGGCGAGGGTTCGCGGCCGGTGAGCGCCGGACCGAAGTGGTTCATTCTCTCTGCAACCTTACCAGTTAGGAGCTATGATTAATCCCCATTTTACAGATAAGACAATGAAGGCTCTGAAATGTTAAGTGAGTTGGCCCAAACTGCACAGCTAATACTTACAGGTGACATCTGGTTCTGGGGCCTGAGCTTATAACCATGGTCATGGCCTTGCTGGGGGTGCAGTAGAATCTCAGAGCAGGTACCAGTGAGGAAGACCCCTGCGATTCAGAGGTTGTACAGCCAAGCTGGGCTTTGAGGGACAGGCAGGGTTCAGAGGCACAAGGGCATAGGTGGGAGGATGCAGTGAGAGCACTTTGAAGGGGTGTAGCAAAGGCCAGCAAAGGCAGGGTGGGGGGCTCGGGCACAGAACAGGCCCAAGACCTGGGAATCGGCGTGGCAGGCCCCAGGCCACAGAACAGGCGGTGGGCTCTGGCTTGGCTGTAGCTCAGGAGCCACGCGGGCCTGGCCATGTGGGTGCAGCCCTGGTGGGGCTCGTGTCTGCAGGGTGAAGCAATAGAGAATCCCCCAGGATAGCCCAATTTTTGGTTTAGTTCTCTTTTTTGAAATTTCTTTTCTTTTCCAGTAACTTTAATTTGGTTCACTTTCGTGAGCAATGACTTTGAAATCATGACTCGGAAAGGTCAGAGAGAGAGACATCCGGAGACCGATGATCAGCAACAGGGCTGGGACAGGTTCCACACGAGGGGAAGAAAGCAAAGGCCCCGCTCTGGGTGTCTGCTAGTGTGGTTTTGCTGACAGAATTAGGACAAGGAGCCAGTTTGGGGGAGGATGACCTCAGTTTTGGATAGTTCGAGTCTGAGGTGACATCAGGGGAGCAGTCTAGTCAGCAGCCTGGGGTACAGTCAGAGTGTAACTTCCTTATTACTCTGACTCAAGTAGACTGGACTCTCTCGTTTTCAGGAAATACTGGTCCATGTTTGGATCTACCTGCTTTCTTAAAGTTTCAGTTAGACATTGTGGCACTTAGTGTGAGCAACTCCATTCTGGTTTGGTCTGGTCCGCAGGGCCTCATGTGGGAGCTTGGGCCAGAACGGGGGCCTCCATCATTTTTGTTTAACACTGGGTTTCTCTAACCTGCTTTCAGAGGTGGAGCCCCAGCCTTCCCTGGGCTGAAGGGGTTGGTGGGAGCTCTTGTTCTGTTTGGTAGAACAGAAGCTGCCCTGATTCATGAATCATGAATAAAAGCCAATTTGGTGTATAACTAAATCTGTCATAATTTTGTCTTTTGAGAATGGCTGGGTTTTATGTGGGGACCTGGGTTGGTGGTGAGGACAGGAGCAGGCCCTGTGGGTGAGGCCCTGCAGACCAGGACAGGCCAGAGGGGCAACACAGTAGCTGCCCAAGCTGCTGGGTTCCTCTAACCATGACAGGACGACAGGACACTGAAGTGGGAAGTGGCCCCAGAGGTCATTTCACCCAGCCCTCTGCTTATAGAGGCAAAGTTCTGAAACTCAGAAGGGATCTGCATCTTGTCCTAGTAGGAATAGAAGAGAGAACTTTGACCTAAGTCTCTGCAATCCCTTCAGTGCCCCAACTTCCTTTTCAAATTGTTTTCAAAAGAATCAGGAAGTAAGGTTAATAATTTGTCAGAGGTTATGATTGCTTTATGAAATACAACTTCAGATTTCTTGGTGGCGGTGGAGGAGATGTCACCCTCCCCTTCTCACAGTGCTGAGACTCCTCCATGCCAGGTTATTTACAAATAGTAGATACCTATAGGTTCAGAAAGCTGAGAAAACTCCAAACTGGGTAAACTCAAAGGAATCCACATAAAGATATATCATGTCAAACTTCTAAAAACTAGGAGCAAAGAAAAAAACCTTAAAATCAAGAAGGGAGAAGTGATACTTTACCTATATGGAGGAAAAATAATTCAAATGTCAGCAGATTTCGCATCAGAAACTGTGGCTGCCAGAAGAAAGTGGCACAACATTTTTCAAGTGATGAAAAAAAGAACAGTCAGCCCAGAATCTTATATCACCAGAATCATATCTGGTGAAAGCTTCCTTCACCTATGATGGGAAAATTAAGATATTTTCAGATGAAGGAAAATGAAGATAATTTACCATGAGCAGACCTACCCTAAAAGAATAGCTAAAGGAAGTTCTCAAACAAGTAAAAAAAAAAATTTTTTTTGAAACACCAGGAAAGAATAAAATACAGGTAAAACAATAATTTTTATACACGTTATCTCCTTTCGAGTTCTTTACATTATGCTTTATAACTGATGTAGTTCTAAATATTTTCTGAAGAAATATTTAAGATAATTACAAATGGGGGAGGATAAAAGGTCATAAAGGGAAATAAGTTTCTCCACTCATTTAAACTGGCAAAATGTAGACCAGTAGACTGTGATGTCATGCATACATAATCTAATGCCTAGAGTAACCACTAAAAAGCTACACAAACAGATACATTCAAAACCATGGTAGATGAATCAAAATGGATATATAAAAAATGTTCAAGTAACTCCGCAGGAAAGCAGGAAAAAGAAAACAGAGAAATGAAAAACATAGTAAACAAACAGAAAATGAAACAAAAAAAGGTACAAATAAGCCCTAGTATATAAAAAATTACACTAAGTGTAAATAGTTTAAATATACCAATTAAAAGATAGAGATTGGTAGATTGAATTTTAAAAATGATTACATATGTTGTCTAAAAGAAACTCACTTAAAATATAATAAGAGGCAAATTGAAAGTAAAATGATGGAAAAATATATCACACAAACATTAATAAAAGGAAATCAGTAGTAGCTATATTAATATCAGATAAAGTAGACTACAAAGCAAAAAAATTACCAAAGACAGAGATGTTGAATAATGATAAAAAGGTCAATCCACCAAGACAACACAGCAATCCTAATGTATGCACCAAACAACAGAGCTGTGAAATATGTGAAGGAAAAAATAAATAGAATGGGATAGACAAATAGAAAAATCCACAATTATAGTTGGAGACTTTAACAGCACTTCTTTCAATAATTGATAGAACAATTAGATGGAAAACTAGTAGGGATATTAAAAAAACCCTCAATAACAGTATCAACCAACAAGATCTAATTGGCGTTTATAGAATACTCTGCCCAACAACTGCAGAATACACATTTTTCTCAAGCATCCACAGAAATATACCAAGATAGACTATATCTGGGGCCATAAAACAAACCTCAAAAATTTTAAAATGCTTTAAATCATGTAGAGTGTATTTCTGACTACAATGGAAATAAATTATAAATCAGTAACAGAAAGATAACAGGAAAATCTCCATATACTTTAAAACTAAAGAACTAAATAACCCATGGATAAAAGGGAAAGTCTCAAGGGAATTTTAAAAATATACTGAACTGAGTGAAAATGAAAATATAACAAAATTAGTGGGATACAACTAAAACAGTGCCGATGGAAAATTTAGATTACTGATGCTTAAATTTAAAAAGAGGAAAAGTCTCAAATCCATAGTCTAAGCTGTCAACTCGAGAGCCTAGAAAAAGAAGAGCAAAACAAACATAAAACAAGAAGAAAAAGGAAATAATAAAGACAAGAGCATCAATCAATAAAAGACAGAGAATAATCAATGAAACAAAAAGCTGATTCTTTAAGAAGATCAATAAAATTCACAAGCCAGTATGAAGAATGACAAAGAAAAAACAGAGAAGACACAAATTACCAATACAAGAAATGACACAGATTATCACTAGAGACCTTACAGATATCAAAAATATGAGATGATACTTAAATACATAAATTTGACAACTTAGATGAAATGAATCAACCTGCTGAAAAGCTCAAACTACCATAACTCACCCCAAATAAGTAGATCATTTGAATAGCACTATAACTATTAAGGTAATTGAATTTGTAATTTTATAAAACCCCAGCAGTAAAATCTCAAGGCCCAAATGGTTTCGTTAGAGAATTATACCAAATGTTTAAAAGATTAACACTAATTTGATGCAATCTCTTCTGGAAAAGAGAAGGAAACACTTCCCAACTCATTTTACGAAGCTAGTGTTACTCTGGAAGCAAAACCAGAAAAAGATAGTATAGAAGAAGACAAAGACCAATATAGATGCAAAAATTCTTAACAGAACATTAGCAAATAGAATTTGGCAATATATGAAAACACACACCATGAACAAGGATGGTTTATTCCAATGGTGCAAAGCTAGTTAAATATTTCAAAATCTATCACTATAATCCACCATATTAACATGCTAAAGAAACACATGATTAAGTCAATTAGTGAAGAAAAAGCTTTTTTAAAAAAAAAGCTAATAAGAAAATTCAGCAAGGTCACAGGATAAAGAACTAACATACAAAAATTAACTGTATTTTTGTATACTAGCCATGAAAATGTGGACACTACAATTTAAAATACAATAAAATTATAATCACTAACAAATAAGAAATACTTTAGTGTAAATATAACAAAATGTGTAGAATCTGTATGCCAAAAATGACAAAATGATAATAAAAGAAATCAAAGGAGATATAAATATTAATCAATAGAAATACACATTATGGTTGTGGATTGGAAGATCCAACAAAATTAAAATGTCAATTCTCCCCAAATTGATATACATGTTGTGGTAGATTAAGTAAAGTCCCCAAAGATATTCAGATGATAATAATTGGAACCTGTGAATTTTACCTTATATAGCAAAATAATTTTTTTTGTGTGTGATTAAGCTAAGGATTTTGAGATTGAGCGATTATCCCAGGTTATTTTCTGGGCCCCAAATGTAATCACAAGTGTGCTTATGAGAGGAAGCCAGAGGAATATTTGACACAGGAGGAGAAGTAGGAGAAGTAACAATGGAAGCAAGAGGTTGGAGTAATGCACTTTGAGGATAAAAGGAGTTATACGCTGAGCAATGCAGAAGCCACTAGAAACTCAAAGAGGCAAGGAAACAGATTCTCCCCTCAGAGTCTCCCAAATCAACCAGTCTTGTTAATACCTTGACTCCAGCCCCGTGAAGCTGATTTCAGATTCTGTCCAACATAACTGTGAGAGAATAAGTTCATGTTGTTTTAAGCCACTAAGTTTGTGATAATTTGTTATAGCAGTAATAGGAGTTAACAGGAAATTAATACACAGGTTTAATGAAATTCCTACCAAAAGCCCAATAAGATTTTTTATAGATATAGACAAGCTTATTATAAATTTATATGAAAAGGCAAAGAAACTAGAATAGCTAAAAACAATTTTAAAAACAAAAGTAAAGTTAAGAAATCAGTCTACCCAGTTTGAAGATTCGTTATATAGCTACAGTAATGAAGACTGTGTGGTATTGGGGGAGGTGTAGGCACACAGATCAATGCGCACAAATACGCTCAAATGATTTTTCACAAAGATGCAAAGGCAATTCAATGTTAGAAGGATAGCATTTTCAACAAATAGTGGACAAATGGACATCCATATACAAAAGAAAAAGAAAAGAACCTTGACCTAACCTTTATACAAAAATTGATCAAAATTGATCATAGTCTTAAATGTAAAATTATGAAATTTTTAAGATGGAAAATCTTTGGGAACAAAGGCTAGGCAAAGAATTCTTAGACTTGTCTTAGATTGTCCCCTTGACACAAAAAATATTATTTATAAAAGAAAAAAGTACCAAATTGGGTTTTAGCAAAACTAAAAACTTTTACTGTGTGAAAGCCCTCTTTAGAGAATGAAAAGACAAGCTATAGACTAGGAGAAACTATTTGAAAACCACATATCTGACAAAGGAGCAGTATCTATTAAAAAAAACTCTCAAAACTCAACACTAAAAAATAAATGATCCAATTATAAAGTGAGAAAAAGTCATAAACAGATGTTACAGAAAATGATATACAGATTGCAAATAAGCTCATGAAAAGATGTTTAATATTATTATCCATTAGGAAAATGCAAATTAAAACTACAATGAGCTATGACTATACATCTATCAGAATGGCTAAAATAAAAAATAGTAACCAAACCAAATAATGATGAAAATGCAAAGAAACTGGATCACTCATACATTCCTTGTGGTAATATAATATGGTACAGACATTCTTAAAAACAGTTTGGTAATTTCCTAAAATCTGAACATGCAACTACTATACAAACCAGCAATGACTGTCCTGAGCATTCATCTCAGAGAAATGAAAATTTGTGTTCACACAAAAACCCATACATTAATGTTTATACAGCTTTATTCTTAATAACTTCAAACTAGTAACAATTCAGCTGTCCTTACATGGGTGAATGGTTAAACAAACTCTGGTACATCCTTACCATGGAAAACTGCTCAGCAGTAAAAAAAGAAAAACAACTATTGATACATGCAACAATCTAGATGCATCTCCAGAGAATTATAGTGAGTAAAAAAAAATCCAATCCCAAAGTTACATACTATATGATTCCCTTTACATAAAATTCTTGTAATGACAAAGGTATAGAAATAAAGAACAGACTGGTAGTTGCCAGAAGTCCAGTGGATGTAAGCTATAAAAGGACAACATGAAAGATCTTTTCGGTAATGGAAATGTTCTGTATCAGACAGTGTCAAATGTCAATATCTTGGTTGTAATATATAGTACTATATAATTCTGATAGGTGTTATCTTTTGGAGAAACTGGATAAAGGGTACATGGGATCTCTGTTATTCCTTACAACTGCATATGAATCTACAATCTTCTCAAAATTAAGTTTAATTAAAACAAATAAACAGTGTCAGGATTTTCAGTTTCAGTTCTGACATGGAAAGACTTTGGAAATCATCATTCTCATCATGATACCAAGAAAAAGCTGAACAATTGAAATCGACCACTTTTCTTGGACACATCAGAGAACTGTGGTTACAAGGCAAACCACCACCCCAAAATCTGAAGAGGAAGGCACATGCAGAAAAACACACTCAAGATTTGCTTACCAGAGTAAAAGCTGCTAAAGCCATAAACTGGTAGGAACACTTAAATAGTAATTTTGATGAATTACTGGAAGCTGAGTGTTAGCTAGCAAAAGAGTGAGAAATTGCTGGGAGTCACGGTTTTAAGTTGGCCACCACATTTTTATGGTTTTTACCTTCAAGAATCTCACCAGTTTCTCAAGGTGAAGATCCAAGAAAGATCCTCTTGTGGATGGGTAGGAGAAGAGCAATCATGGTGCAATATACCCATAACAAAGGCCTAATCTCCTGGGGAAAAGACTTTGCAGGAGCTTTATCCCACCTCAGGGAAAGGAATTCCTCCCACTTGAACCTCCTCAAGCTTTCCTATCTCACCTGAGGGGGAAACCATAGTCAGCAGAGGTACAAAGTACAAATGTAATGACTGGAAACAATTACGAACATGATAGATACTGATCCAACTAGATCAATGGCCACTTTAAGTGTAAAAGATCAAATATAACAGTTGTCAGAATGGTTTAAAAAAATTGGACCCAAATATATGTTGTCTATAAGAAACCCACTTATATATAAAGATTCAGATAGGTTAAACGTCTAGGGATGGAGAAATATATTCCATGCTACTACTAATCAAAAGAAAGCTCAATTAGCTATATTAATTTCATTCAAACTAGACTTCAAAAGGAGGAACATTATCAGAGACAATGAGGAGCATTACATAATAATAAAGGGGTCAATTCTCCAAGAAGACATAACAATCCTAAAAGTTCATGCACCTAAAAAAAGAGCATCAAAACACATGAAGCAAATGGGCAGAACTTAAAGGAGAAATAGGAAAATCCACTAATGTAGTTGAAGATTTCAACAATCCCCTGTCAGTAATTGATCATTCAAGCAGGCAGAAAATTAGTAAGGATATAGATCAGGGGTCCCCAACCTATGGTGAGTTGTATAATAATTTCATTATATATTACAATGTAATAATAATAGAAATAAAGTGCACAATAAATGTAATGTGCTTGAATTATCCTGAAACCATCCCCCTATCCTCCCCCACCCCCGCGCCCCGCCACTGTCAATGAAAAAATTGTCTTCCATGAAAATGGTCCCTGGTGCCAGAAAGGCTGGGGATCACTGATACAGATGACCTGAATAGCACTATTAATGAACTTGATCAAATTGGCCCTTATAGAAGACTTCGTGCAACAACCACAGAAGACACATTTTTCTCAAGCTTACATGGAACATTCACCAAGGTAGATGGCATTCTGTGCTATAAAGTACACCTTAACAAACTTAAGAGGATAGAAATTATACAAAGTGTACTCTTAGACCACAGTGGAAAATAATAAAAATAGCTGGAAAATTCCCAAATACTTAGAAATTAAACAACATACTTATAAATAAACTGTGAGTCAAAAAAGAAATCTCAAGACAAATTTAAAATTTTTTGAACTAAATGAAAAGGAATATGAAAATGCCACTTATCAAAATTTGTGGGAGGCAGTGAAAGCAGTGCTTAGAGGAAAACTTACAGCATAAAATCATATATAATCATACATTCGAAAAGAAAAAAGTGTTAAAATCAAAACATTAAGATTCCACTTGTGAAAACTAGAAAAAGAAGAGCAAATTAAGCTTACAGCCAGCGGAATAAAAACCCACTCATTCTGAGGCCAGCATTACCCTTATTCTAAAACAAGATAAAGATATTACAAAAAAAAAAAAAAAGAAAACTACAGATCAATATAAGTATAGGCACAAAAATAAAAAAATCCTCCACAAAATCCTAGCACATCAAATTGAGCAATATATAAAAACAATTATGTACTAAGTGTGGTTTATTCCAGGTACACAAGGCTGGTTCCATATTCAAAATACAAGTAATTAACATAGCCCACCATATCAATATGCTAAACCACATGATCATATAATTTAAGACAGAGAAGCATTTGACAAAATTCAACATCGATTCATGATAAAAACACTCAACATACTAGGAACAAAAGGGATTTTTCCTCAAGAAAAGTCCTACAGTTCACATTATGCCTATTTAGCATGGTACTGGGAATCCTAGCTACTGCAATATGACAAGAGAAAGAATAAAAATTTCCATAGTGGAAACAAAGAAACAAAACAGATTTTATGTGTAGATCACATGATTACAAATGTAGCAAGATCACTGGATAAAAGCTCAATATATAAAATCAATTGCTTTTCTGCAACTTCTCTGCAATAAGCAATTGAAAATTGAAAATAAGGAAACAATACCACTTACAATGGCACCAAAAAAATGAAATACTTAAGTATAAATCTAACAAAATATATACATGACCTATATGCAGAAAACTACCAAATACTGATTAAAGAAGTCAAAGATCTAATAAATGGAGAAATATTCCATACTCATGGATTGGAAAACTCAATATTCTTAAGATGTAAATTCTTCACAACTTGATCTATAGATTCAATACAATCCCAATAAAATTTCAGCAAGTTATTTTGTAGATATTAGTAAACTGCTTCTAAAATTCATATGGAAAGACATAGGACCTGGAATAGCCAAAGCAATACAAAAAAAGAACAAGTTGGAAGACTCAACTATCTAATTTCAAGATTTACTATAAACTACAGTAATCAAAACACCATGGTATTGGCCAAAGAACAGCCATATCAATGAGACAGAATAGAGAACCCAGAAATAGAGCTACACAGATACAGTCAACTGATTTTTTTATCGAAGGCAATTCAGTGGTTAAAGGATAGTCTCTTTAACAAATGATGCTGAAACACTTGGATGTCGACATGCAAAAACAAAACAAAACAAAACAAAAAACCCCCCACAGCCTGTGTAGTTCAAGGTGTTAGGATATGATCATTGTATTTGGAAACTCAAACACATGCATTCATTTCTGGTAAGGATACACTCCTATTTGAGGGTTATCTTGTAATGTTTGATGCACCACAATGTAATTGAAATAGAAAAGCATCTCATTTTAGAACCACAAACCAACACTGACACACATTATCCTTTATACCAAACGAGTGTGGAGCAGGACCTCCTGTTGGCTGTGAGTGTGCCCCCACTGCCATGTGAAGCCTGGAGCAACATGCCCCACATCCTGCTTTAGGCCCAGGCAAAGACCCTGGAAAATGTACTTCCATGTACACTTTGAGTTTAATGACAACAGTAATTAGTGCTTAAATGGAAGCAGCAAACACTGTTTGTTTGAGGATTGTTTCTTCATTCCTTTTTCATGTCCCCTAATTAAGAAACACTTATGGGTGGAAAGTGCTTTTGCTTTAAGGAATTAGTTAAAAACAAAAAGGATCATTTTGCACACAGCAAACAAAAGCAGTTCCTCCTTCCCCCAACCCTCACTGCATACATTCCCATTGCTGTCTGCTGGGATCGCAGCAGATTATGCCAACTGGCAATCTCGGGTGTGCATTTTCAACTCCCTGGGGAGTGAAGTAAGGAAAATATTTTTGTAAGACTGTTTAAAAATTATCTGCAAGGAAAACAATTAAAAAAATGTGTGGCCATTTTCTTGATGTCGAAGAAATGCTGTATCCAACTTCCAATTCCAGTGGGCCAATTTTCTCCTGCAAGATTTATGAAGCAAATGCTGCCAAGCAGACAGAAATCTAAATAGTAACATGTTTCATTTTAATAGAATTTTAATTTAATAAGAATAATACTAGAAATACTCAGACAGTTTTATAACACTCAGGGCACAGTATCTCGCGTTCCCTCTGAGCCCTCAGGATGATCAATGTGCTCTTGTGCATCACCACCAGCAGCTGGACAGCCCTGGCTGGGCCTTCCATCTTCCAGAATTAATTGGGATTTTCACTTCTCAACAAGCACACATTTGCCACACCTCGAGGTGGATACTATGGTTTCTACTTAGAAATTCTCACTTCTTGTTTGGAAAATCTGAAGTTTGAGAAAATCTCCTAGAGTCTATACCTAGTGACAGGCCATAGCTCATTTTCAAAGCAAAGTTGTGGGGTTTTGTTTTTCCCCTTTTTGGGGGGATAGAATATCTAAATGCAGTAGAGATCCTTTATAAAATCACAGATTGGGGGAGTCTACATGGACATCAATGCTCTGATATATTACCGTATCTGACTTTTTCTCTAAGCATTTTTATATTTCAGGAACTAGCATTTGACCTACAGAGCACACAAATCAGTGTAAAAAGGACCCCTTATAAGGGGATTCTGCTGTAGCTCACAGCTGGGACTGAGGGAGGCAATGGTTGAGCCCTGTGCTACTTCTGCATTGATTCATCCTCAGACTGGATCCACTTCAAGACTGGCATGTTTGTGGCATGCATGTTGTTTCTCCCTCCACACAAGGCATCGATAACAACCAGCCAATCACTGTGCCATGTCCTGTTGAGATCAAATACACCCTCAGAATCTTTCTCAACACAGTGCTCCAGAGAGACACCACCAATCCTTTAAATGAGCTCAGCAATGAAAACCTACCTACCATTCCCTACTCTATTTAGATCATTTAAAATTAGAAAAACAACTGGAATTTGGGGGAAATAAATTTGTAAACTATTATTTAAAAAATAAACAATTATTAACTCTTTATGCATCTCCACCACCTCTATATGCTCCCACTGTACTTCATCTGAGCTGTTAATGTACATGTAACCTCATATGGAAGTGTGTTTTCCCTTTCTGCCAGATTAAGTCCCTTGAATTCAGGGATATCAGGCTCCATCCCCAGCTCCAAGCACATGACAGGGATATTGCTGATATGCAACAGATGCGGATTGACTGAGTCAAAAAACATAGATGATCTACCCACTTATATGTCAGAATTTCTGGAAGGGAAGCTAAACGCTTTAGGGAGTCCAGGAAGCACTTATGCTACAGGACAAAACCGGGGATGGCAAAACGCAAGGGTAGTGGGTAGGGCTTCCAAGTTCTTTAATTGCAATTAGAACCAGAAACAGCGTTTCAAAGTGCGCTTCTCTTTCAAGGTTTATCTGAACCTGGGAAATGCTTTGGCCAGCAAAACTGGACAGGCAAACCTCCTGAGAACAAGCTTTCTCATAAGATTTCCGTTACCTGCTGCTTCCAGTCGGACTGAAAATACCTCCGGGGCAGCCTTTCATATGGTGGTTTTGGCACTTCTTCCCCCAGATGGAGCCCAGAAGTGTAGGAGTACACAGAAATCAAATGTGTCTTGGGAGGGGAGTTGATTAAATGCTTTCAAACCTCAAAAAAGGAAAAAGAAAAAGAAAAAATCAGTTCAGGTAGAGTTCAAATTTTGGGGTCAAGCTTCAGGGTCCCCTGGGACTCTTTTGTAGTTAAGACCGTTAACTTACTCCTTGAAATCGTACCCCGGAGAGCTTATCAAGAGCAACAGTGTTAGCTCACAGCACTGCCCCTCTTTGTTTTTGTGTGGTCTGTTTGTCACAGAGTGAACCCAGAGTCATGCTGTACTCTGTCTGCTAAGGGAAAACACGAGCCAAGTCGCAGAAGAATTAGCATTCATCCAGAGGCAGATGCCGTCTTTATTTTCCACACTTCCTTCTACTTTCCTCTTGAAAGCAGAACTTCAAATGGCTGACCCTTGCACAGATCTGTTTTTCCTGTGGAGATAGTATCATTTCAAGCTTTTTTTTCACATGGAAACCTTTAATGGCTCTTGATGACACTACCATCACCCTCCCAAGATGCTGATGGACGAAGCTGGAAAAAAACAAAAAACAGTCCAGTGTGTGTTTGAAAACCGAGCAATTTAAAGATTTTTATTCAGTTTTGAGCACTTTCCAGATGTTATCTAGTGTAGTTGACTTTAGGGATGGATTGCTATTTTTCTGAATAGGAAATCAGGCTTCATTTTCATTTGGGTGAAGAATAATTCATGAAATGACTGCTAGAGACATCTGAACTGCCCCCTCACCCAGGGGTTCTCCCTTTGGTTCCCAACATCTTCCCTCCTTGTGATACTGTCTGCTTTTTGCTCTCTGAGAAGGAGTTGTGGATTTTGATTAATCATTACAAAAAAAAGCCAACACCATCCTCCAACTGAAGGAAAACAATCACATTTCAGAGCAGGGTCAGCAAATTTTTCTGTAAAGGAGCAGATAGTATTTTCAGCTTTGCAGTCTCTGCCACAACCACTAAATGCTGCGGTGGAGAAAGTAGCTGTGGACAAGATGCAAACAAATGGCATGGGTGTGTTCCAATAAAACTTTATTCATAAAAACAGACTGTGGGCCAGATGTGGCCTACCAGCCAGTTTGCCCATCCCTGCTTTAGTTGATTCAACTTCTGTTTGCTCACTTGACTCATCATTTTCAATAAGAAAAAGTAACTGTGATGACAAATTACAGTTCCCAAGGCTGCCTGTAGTGTGTCTAGATAAAAGAATATTCTTCCTCTTTTTAGATCAAATATTCATATATTTAATATTTATCAGGGAATGGACTTCCTAACAAGCAGGTGTTTCATCTTGGCCATATCTCCTGCTCAGATGAGTGCTGTTTTCAAGACTTGACCTTGGAAACAAGGGGCAAAAGTGTACATAAGCCCCCAAAGGAACATTTTAATTCGAATGGCTCACACTTAGGCATACCCCCCGACCCAGCAAATTAGATACAAAACCTCTTTCTCCCCTGATCCTGTTCAGTTGGGACCTGGGACTCTATTACAAATGCAGAACTGCCCTATCTGAGCCTGGCCCGAGGGCCCATACAGGCCCCACAGGGCACAGAACCACTATCCCCACCAGGAAGAGCGGGCCCAGAGGAGGTCAGGGCGAGGTCAGCACGCCCAACCCCCCACCTCAGAGCGCGCAGCCGCTGTCTGATTGCGCCAGTCCACCATCAGGTTCACACGCGCACATTGGCCAACAGGTGAAGCTGATTTATGCCAGGCTTCAAGGGCTGCCCAAGCGGACTGGGCTTTGTGTGGGAAGCCTGGATTCTTCTGGGTTGAAACCTGTGAGAAATTCAATTTGAGTGCGCACCCTTTTCACCCCTGAGGCAAGCCCGAAGCCACCTGAATCAAAACCAGATGGCTTCTCAGGACTAAGGACAACAAACAGCAGTTCCGAGTCCTGCCCGCCAGAGCCGCCGAGCAGGGTGGGCCGGCGCGCAGCGGCTCCTCTCGGGAAGCCGCCCTGGGCCCTGTGTCGCCCACAGCGCGCGGTAATCTGCGCCCGGCCGCCCCCGCGGCCGTCGGCTGTGTCGGGCGCGCCGGTGCCGCGGCGCGAGACCGGAGCTCCGCGGATCAGCGGGGACCGGGTCCTGCGTGGCCGCCTGCGCCCGCGTTCCGCCGGCTCGGAGCTGCCACCCACACCGCGGGGCGGAAGGCAGCTCTGCCCTGGCGTCCGGACGCGGGTCTGGGACAAGTTAGCTTCCAGCTCATCGTGAAACGGGGCCCTGTACGCACATGACGACTTAGACGTCAAGAAGTTCCTAAAATCACCTTTGAAGAGAGAAGAGGGACCCACGGGTTATTTTTTCAGAGACTGGATTTGGGGACCCTAAGCACAGGGGCATTACCAGAGTGCACCTTTTTCTGCCCACCTTATTGTTAAATTTCCGTGCCTCATCCTGGAAGCCCAGGAGGGCCCTAAGCAGCCCCGGGAGTCCCCAAGCTGCCATCCCCACTGCCATGACGACAAAGCCGGGGGCCCATGGGGAGTCGGGGTCGGGGCAGGTGGCTTCCATTTCTCTCCTGGAGACACAAGACATCCACTCAGATTGTGGAATAAAATCCCTCTGACTCGCATCTGTTTCTACAGTGCTAGCGCTGACCTAGTCCGGCCTGTACGTCGCCGTGGAATTCCTGCTGATGGCACGTGAGCCAGCGAGCAGCGCCGTGCACCCGGGTAGGTGCCCGCCCCTCCAGCCCAGACCACCCGCGGTCTGCTTCCCCCAGGAGGAGGACGCAGGTCGGACTGGGACTCTGGGCCCGCTCTGTCCCAGTCACTGTATGGTGAGAAGCGAGTAAGGGAAGCAGGCCCTGGCCCACCCAAGAGGGGGGTGCGCTGGAGGGCACCGAGAATCATGGGCGGCCCCTCCCCCGGGCGGGCTGTGGGCTCTTTCTCACGCTAGGCTTTACTCAGAGTTGGAGCTGCAGTCGCTGGCGGCATCTTTCCTTTGCACAAAGCATGTACATCATCACAGAACTAGAGGCCTAGCTAGAAGTTCCACTGCATGCGGATGACCAAGGAGGGGCCACGAAGGGCAGTCCTTTGTTCTGGTGACGGGTGAAGTGAATTCCTGTGAAAGAGTTTATGAGTCTCTCTCTGGCTCATGACGTCTATTTAATGCTTACTGCATGCCAGGCTCTGCTAGACACTTTATAGACATCGTTACACTGGATTCTCACAGCAGCAGCTATGATACTCACTCACACAGGGTAACTGAGGCTTGGAGAAACGACTTGCCTAAGCTGGGAGCTGATCTGTGCAGATGAAGGAGTTGACTCGAGACTGTTCACCCTTCTCTGCAACCACATTTCTCAGGGTCCATCTGAGGCAGCCAGCAACATCTTGGGTGGCTGTATGTGCTGACCTGATTTTCTTTGTGATACTGGGGTGCAGGGGGAGCCCAAGATGCTGGTCCAGGAGTTAGAGGCTGTGGTGAGCTATGATCATGCTACTGCACCACCGCCTGGCCAAGACTGAGGCCCTGTGTCTTTAAAAATGAGCTACTGGCTAGTTCTTACCACATTTTAGGTCCAAATGCACCCCACGACCTACCAGGACAAGTTATAGAGAGGTTTTAAACTAAGAACTCAAATGAGATATACTCTGTAACAGTAGGATTCTAAGCTAAGGGACCTTTTGGGATTGGGCTCAACTCATGCTGTGACCCACTGGGTAGTTTGGACGTGGGTTTTGGGTCATCCTGACTCCAGGTGCACTGTGGGATCTGGCAGCATCGCCAACACTCTCTGCCTCTCTGCCTCTTCTCCTTGGCAAACCTGTTACCAGTCTCTAAGCGAAGGTTTATCCAAGTGATCATTGGGGAAAAAAAATTTCAGGACACACTATGCAAGCCAAGCAAGAGACAGCTTTTTATTAAAAGCAAAAGTACACTCTCAAGAGAGAGCACAGGCAGGCTCCAAAAAGGGCAGCTGCACTGGGAGGAAGTGGTTTTAGATCTTTCCTAGTTTCATTAATTGAGGGGAGGAATATTCAAAACCAAGGGGTTGGCTCTTACTAAGAATTTAGGTAGTATTCCTAGAATTGGATTCCCTCCCATTTTCATACTTTATATGGTTGTCTTGGAACTGTCATGGTGATTTCAAGGGTGGAGAAATTTAAAAACTATAATTTAAATGATATTGTAATTAGTCAAAGTTCATGTAAGGCAACACAGCTGACCAGGCGGTTGAAGCTGGTTCTTGCCTGTGGTTATCAGCCCCTCTAGTTAGCTTCTGCTTGAGGGTTATTTACTTTAACACCTGCACCCACTCTGCAAGCCCCTGCAGCCTGTCGCAGCCCTGTCTCCTAGTCTCCCGCTCTCACAAACCTGCAGAGGCCTTGGGAATCTCCTGGTCCTGGAAGCAGAGTCTGAGAGCCACCCCACGCCCCGGACACACACGCTCCCCCTTGCCAACCCTAGCCCAGCCCATCCTGCGAGCACTGAGTTTACCTTGATTTTAAGTCCCCACTCTTCTGAGAATATGGCCTTTCAGGGCACTTGCTCCATCCTCAACATTCCCCACACCTTCCCCTCACCCCTGTCATGCGGGGGAGGTGTGACATAGAGGGGGGAGAAAAGATAGACCATTGTTTCAGTAGCCACCCTTGCCTCCATTACCGATCCCTCAGGATGTTAAAGCAACCATTTGGGGATGTCTGTGTGTGTACATGTATGTGTGCATACATGTGTGTGTGCAGACACATGTGTGCATCTGCATGCCTGTTTCCTAGCACTCATGCTCTGGTTCTGGGAGTGCCTGTTATCTCTGATATGAGCTGCCCCATGCCAGCCCCATGACAAGGGACTCCGACCTGGGCTCAGGCTTCAACATTCTTAAATGTTTCCCCCAACTGTGGAAGGAGCAGCCAGAGCTAAGAACCACTAGCTTGGTTCATGTCTGTAATCCCAACACTTTGGGAGGCCAAGGTGAGAGGATTGCTTGATGCCAGGAGTTTGAGGCCAGCCTGGGCAATATAGCAAGACCCCATCTCTATAAATGTTTTTAATAAGCTGGGCTTATTACAGGTGGCACAACCTGTAACCCCAGCTACTTGGGAGGCTGAGACAGGAGGATTGTTTGAGCTCCTAGGCAATTTTTTAAAGTCCCCACCCCATGATGCCATTGAGCTGCCAGGTTAAAACCTATTGGACAGCACAGGGAATGGAGGGAGTCCTACAAATGGTACAGCAGCTCAGGAGCCAGGTCACACCTGAGCATGAGGATGAGGAAAAGACTGGATTTGTGACAAACCTTAGAATTTAGCCGGAAAACCTGATCTGGGGAACTGGAAGAGACCTATTGAGAGTGTCTATTGAGTGTGTGTGTGTCTCTGTGTGCGTGTTTTTTGTGGGGATATTTAGCTTTCTTTATTGACTAAAATTAAGTGCACTAGTTAAAATAACTTTTCTTGTTCTACTACAAGTGGGAGGCATTAGCATAACTGGGCAACCACCCTGCTCTAGCTACAGAGGGTACCAGCGATCCTACAGCAAACAGCAAGGACAAAATGATTGCTCAAGTGATCTGCTATTTTTCACTTTGGAAAAAAAGAAAAGGAAGGAAGGGTGGAAGGGAGGGAGGGAGAAGGAATTCGCTTTTAGAACTTAAAAGCAAGGTGTATCCAGAAATCAACGAACTTGGTGAAAATGTAAGCCCCAGTGTTGGTGGCATAGGATCTTCCCTAAAGAACCTTTAACATAGATGCATCTGGAAGCCTTTGAGAAAGCTGCAGAGAGTAGATTTTAGGTGTTCTTACCAAAAAAAAAAGGTAACTTTGGAAAGTGATGAATGTTAATTTGCCTACCTGACATCATATCGTACATTTTAAATGCTAAATATATATAATAAAAATAAATTTTAGAAAAGTTGCTTTGAGTCATGTCTTCAGCTGAGCGGGATGAAGTTGCCCTGCAGAAAAGGGGGCCCCATTCTCCCCACGAGGCTGCAAGTGATCAGAGGAGTGGCATGTTGGTTTCAGACATGATAGCTAAGAAGCCAAATTTGTCTTCACATTATTTAAGACTTATGTATCAGGTGTTGCTTGGAGAGGTAACATCTGTCAGAAAGGGTTCTATGTTCATTTTTTTAAAATCTGTACTTTGCAAGACTAAAGTTGCCAAACTCACTCTGTAGTGGCTCAGTCAGAGGTAGAACTGGCAATCTGTAGACATCATTTGTGTTTTCTTTTTTTTTTCTTTTCTTTTCTTTTAT
>VBSM01000373.1:2083063-2124801 GCA_008086735.1 Cheirogaleus medius | reverse complement strand
GGAATATTACTCAATTCTAAGAAATGACAGTGAGCTAACACCGTTTATGCTATCATTTGTGTTTTCATCACCCCATCAGGAAGCATTTACATTGCACTTTATATTTGCTGTGTCATTCACATTGTATTCGTTTTCTGCAAGGTTTACTATTTAAAAGATCTTGCTGGATAAAATTGCCGAAGTAATTTAACAAAGCATGTAACCTATCACACACGTAACCTATCCACATTCTGAATAACAACCCATTATATATGTTTGCTTTTTTGTTATGGATAACAAAAATCGAGATTCGGGAAAATTCAAGCTTTCAGTAGCATTTACACATACTATGTTTTGAGCTGGACTTTAGAAACATGGACCTCTGAGTTTGTACTTACCTTGTCACTCACAGAGTCATTCCTCTTCTTCATCCCACGCACAGCAACCCTGCTTTGTTTTGGTTTTTTGGTACCTCTTATTTCACATTTTTATCAATGCATGACACTTTACATTTTTGAATGAGTCTTTGAAGTGTCACTGATGAGAAGAAAAATTCCCATTTTGATATTATACCACAGTTTGAACATGCAGGATGTAATAAAGAAATCGTGGAGATTCTGTCATTTTAATTTTGAAATCTTCATTTGTTATCCTTTTTGGTGAAACTACTGTCCCTAATGTGGCTATCAAACACTTTGGTCCCTTTTTTAAATAGGACATGAGTGCATGCATGTGTGTGTGTGTGTGTGTGTGTTTGTACTCAATTTTCAGACTGATTTATTGTTGTTATAGTATCTCCATGAAGAGTAGGGTAAAAGTCACCTTCCTGTTCTGCAAGATGGAACTGAAACCAAGATTGATGGATCAGTTACCGAGTTCATGAAGGATCTTAGGGAAGCTGTGTAGCAGCGGGAGTGAGGGGAGCCATCTAGGAACCAATAAATGAAGGTGACCTTGGAACTTAACCTTAAGCCTCATTATTTCAATAGCAAAACTGAAATAATACTGATCAGCCCAATGTTCTGTTATTATGACTATCAAAAGAGGTCACCCTTGAAAGATGTTTTATAAACTTCAAATTACTATCCACTTGTGTATATCATTATACATTATTATGTATATGTTTGTATATATATTAGGTCACTAAATATGAAATGTCCAATGTGGAATCAAAAGTGAAGTTTGTTATATCTCAAACAAGAAGCAGTACAATTAATCAAAGTATGTGCCTAAACTATCAACATAATTTTGTCATCTGAATGGTAGCTGGTTTATACCAGCAGCGAAGAAGCCTGGAGAGCTAGTGGCAATGAAATTGCAAAAGGTGTTTTCCACAATTTGTTGAGAATTGAATATTTTTCCTTGTAAGAAGTGGTCCAAAGCCTGGAAGAAGTGGTAGTCAGTTGGTGCAAGTTCTGGTGAATATGGTGGATGACAGAGAGTTTCCAAATCCAGCCTCTGTAGTGTGAGCAGCGTTGTTTGTGTGACATGTGGTCAAGCATTGTCTTGCAGGAGGATTGGCGTATCTCTCTTGACCAATCTCGGCTGCTTAATCACAAGCATCCTCATCATTTCGTCCAGTTGGTTGCAGTAGACATCTAGGTTTCATGAAACTGTAGTGGATAATACCAGCACTGGACCACTGAACAGACACCATTAACTGTTTTTGATGAGTATTCAGTTTTGGACTGTGTTTCAGCACTTCATCTTTATCCAACCATTGTGCTAAACCATTGTGCTTGTGATTTTCAAAAAGAATCCATTTTCCAACACACGTAACAATATGGTGTAGAAATCGTTCGCCTTTATGTTGTAACAGCAAAGAAAGGCAAGCTTCAAGACAATTTCTCTTCTGATACTCATTTAATTCATGTGTAACCCATCCGACTTCTTTACCTTGCCAATTTGATTCAAATGGTCCAATATTGCTGGAATAATAACGTGAAACTTTGCTGCTAATTCACTCATATGTTGAGATGGATTTGCTTCCACTACAGCTTTAAGCTCATCATTATCCGCTTTGGTCTCAGGTTGCCCATGTGGCTCATTTTCAAGATTAAAATCACCAGAATGGAACTTTTCAAACTATCCACATACTGTGCGTTCATTAGCCACATCCTTCCCAAACTCATTATTGATATTTCGAGTTGTCTTGTACTGCATTGGTTCCATGACAGAACTCACATTCGAAAATAACAGTAATAATAACAATAAGTGAAATGACAGAGATGTCAACTGTCAAACTTAGTACTTAAGGGAATCGGACATTTCATACTTAATAACCAAATACATGCATATATATTTAAGTAATGCATTCTTACTAAAACTGGGGTTGAAGTCATTTCATTTCAGAAAGGGCAAATGTGTTTTCTAACTTTGGTAAGCAAAATGCTTTTGTTCTAGGCCCCTTGACACAATGTTACTGATTTTTAAAATAATTTTATAATGAGTTCTCATTTAAGTAAAAACTGTTTATAAAAATAAATCTTAAATACCTTCAACAAAAGGTTGTTGTAAGGAAAAACACATTTTATGAACTTGAATAGGCTTCAAATTAATAGGAGTCCCTCAAAGATGTATGGAATAAGATCACATTGCTGAAAATCATATTACTTTCTCTTTCAAGGAATAATATACTTTTTCCTCCTTTTTCCGTTAGCTTATGGAACAAATATTGAAGAAGTTCTTTCTCCTTCAGAAGCCAGGAAGTCTAAGAAACTCTGAACGAGAAGCTCAGTGGTTTGACCGGCCTGGCTCCAAGGTGTCGGGGACCTGGGGGGCCTGAGCCACTGCATGGATCGTACCCCTGGCAAGTGGGATGGAAGCGTGCCCAGACACAGCTCTTCTCTGGCTTCACGCGAGGGCATGAGTGTGGTGCTCTTCTTTTGTAAGCCTTTTCTGTTTTCTAGAAAACTACCCCAAGAAAATAATTATAATGTGGACAAGATTCATGTACAAGGATAGTTATCAGAGTATTGTTTAGAAAGGCAACAATAGAAAAATGCTTAAATATATTTTATATGTATATGTGCAGTCATCAATATGGTATTTTCAAGGAATGTTTATTAATATGGTAAATACTTCATGCTACAATATTAGATGAAAAGAGTTAAATATAAAATCAGGAATATAATGATTCCAATTTTACAAATGTATTTGCACATAGGAAAAAAAGATTAAAAGAAAGTATGTCCAAATAATACCCATGGTTATCTCGCAGGATGGGTATGAAGAAATATAATTTCCTCTTATGCTTTGCTGTATTTTCTACATTTTCTATAAGAAACATACATCACAATTAGGAAAAAACAGCTTATTTTTATCTAGAAAGTCTTTTCCAAAGATGTATGTTCTGTTCTGACTCAGCAATAAATACATGTAGAATAAGAACTTACTTTTTCAACATTTGATTTATCTTTGGCCCTTACTTTGAGAAGACAGTCCAGGTCCTGGCTGTCACTTCTGCAGCCTCTGCATTGTGTCTGCAACTAGCCCGGCAGCCACACCCACAGGACTCCACAAAGGGGGCAAGAACAGGGACTTGAAAAGATCAACCCACTTGTTCACTGGCCCAGCAAATACCTAGTGATTTTGCTGTTCTGCCGGGCACACTTTTAGGTATTTTACAATCAGGAGCTCAGTATAATGGGCATGGAAGAAGAGATTAGGGTCATGGTTTTAGGCTTCTTTCCTTTTGGAAACTGTGTCCAGCTAAACATTTCTCAAATATGTCAGTTCTTCTCATTTTTGACAAATTAGCAAAGCTCTCTGAAATATGACTTTGAGTCCTTAAGTTCAAAAAGTATTTAATGAGCATGTTCTGTGTGAAAAACTATGCTACGGTCTTGGCTATGGAAAAGAAGTGAATGGTCCCCACCTTCAGTCAAGGCAGCCGTGTTTTCGATTGCGTGGACTGCTCGATTTGAGCGTCATAGGTAATTATTGTTTATTGTGTAGATAGAAGGCAATGTTATTTGATTCCCTGTGGATGCTTCGAACTATGCCATTATGAATTTCCACTCTGTCCATCTATTTGATAGTCAAGTACCCTCTTCCTAATTCTTTTTGTAAATTTTAAATGTACCCTGACAAATAAAAACAATGGTCTTTTCTCTCTATTTGTAAATTATGTGAAACCTATGTGGACAAGAGAACATCCTGAACATTTTCTGGCTGATGTAAATGAAGCTGCATTCATTTAGCAAGTAGTATTTTTCTGTATATGTTAATACTAGATGAAGCAAGATCACTCGGGAATTAAAGTATCCCAAACAATATGCAAAATCAGCCCATCACTTCCTAATACTGCTACTTTTGGACACTCCTTGAGGTCCAGCCACTGATTCTAGGGTTCAGAAACAATGTCCTTTATGGATCAGAGATGGATGTCAGTCAGTAACAAAAACCCTCTCCCCAACTTACTACAAGTTTAGAAGTATCAAGAATATCAGTTAGGATTCAGTAACCTAGCAAAGCTAACAAAATATATTTGATGAATACTTGTAACAAACACTGGGTTTATCAACAAAATCTGAAAAAGCAATCTTCCCTGTGTATGCTAAACATTTGTCATATATGTACTATGTACAACCACTGGGACAGAGCTTCTCAAGCGTTAGTGTGCACAGGAATCCCCTGGCACCATGTCGCAATGCAGGTCCTAGGAGTTCTGTGTGGGCCCTGGAAGTCTGCGTTTTAACAAGCCCACTGGTGATGCTGATGCTGGCCCATGGACCACACTCTGGGTGGCAAGGGTCTTGAGATTTATCTCATAGAGAGAAATACGAGCATTGGAGGGAAATTCTGAGCCATCTAAAATAAAGAAATCTTTTAGAGCAAGGTAATATGCCTCAGGGAATTCTTTGAGGTGTGGGTTGGGACATTGCCTTTGGAAGGCCATGCCTGGTTGAGTCACTGGTACAGCCGTGAGCTGAGCACATTACAAGGGGCCTCGAGGGCGGGAGTTGCAGTGAGTAAGGATGGTTGGCAGCCCAAAGCCGGGCAGGTGGGGCATGGGGGCAGCATGTCTTCAAATACACAGGTCAAGTGAGAGATGAAGTGTGAAAATGCTTTGCAAAGTTCAATATAAATGTCGGGTGATATTATCATCATCATAATGTTGCACAAAGTACTTTTTCCTGAGGCACAGTCTTGGTGGGTGTGGAAAATAAAAGAAACAATTCCTGTTCCAGAAAGCACTGAATGGGACTAAGGATCACTGAAGGTTTCTTGAGGCTAAGGCTTGGGCCACGGTGTGGGGAAGGGATCAGATGGCTTATGCCGACCCTCAATCTCTTCCTTGCCTTCGTGTCAGCTCATTTCTTCCTCTGCTGCAGGCTGTCTGCACCCTTGTTCCTGCCCACAAGCCCCAAGCCTGCCCCGGTGCAGAAGAGTGGAATGAGCTGCTAGGTCTCTCTTGCTCACTCAGATCTTCCCTGCAGCTTTCATTCCACCTCACCCGACGCCTCTCACTGCCTACCCATCCTGGAGCACAGAGCAGTGTAGCACAGAGCAAATTAGCTCATCGCATCATGAGCCTCAAAACAAAACGAAAACAAAAAAAACAAGCTGGCTTCCCCTATTATATTTTAAATTTGCCATCCATCCATCTGTCCATCTATCCATCTATGTATCTATCTATATGTGTATGCATATATACATTCTTTCTGCATTTACATTTTTCATTAGATTGAAATGTCTCAGTCTTGGTTGCTGCATGTGGCTCATGAAATTATTTTATTTTATTTTGTTGCTTTTATCTATATTGTCGGTTGATCTTGGACAGTTAGCATTAATATGATGCTTCACTTGTTGGTGAATGTGACCTATTTATGTTCTTGTTGACCTATCAATATAAACAATGTTTGCCCAAGAGTGGGAACTGTTTGTTTTTTATTTGTTTGAGTCTCTGATAGAAACTCTTCAGGGGATGGAATTACCTTGCTCTTAACAGCCGCCTACAACTTTATCTGATTAGGTATATTTCGGGAACTAGGGAGACGTTTTGGGGCTTCAAAGTCCAGGTTTTTATCAGGGGACTCTCAGCTAGATTCAAGATGAACAGAAAATTCCTAATCAAATGTTTAACAGCAGTTGACCATAAGAACTGCGAACTCTGGCGTGCTATTCCTCTTTTAACATTTATGCAATAACTATTTATTGACCACGTACTATGAGCAAGAATCTTGGTTAGAGTAGGGAACACTATCTTGGCCCTGAAGGTGCGAACAGCTGTTGTGTCTGTGTGCACCTGTGTGTGTATCTAAATAGGCATGTCTGTCCTAATGCACGTGTGAGCAAGTGTGTGTGTTTGTGTGTGCATGCGAGTGTGTAGACAGGGAGAGTGCTCACAGAATGGACAGATAAACACACTTCCTCAAAATTGCACATCAGAGGACAGTGGAGGTAAGCACAGAGCCCTGAGGGGTGCATAGGAGGGGCACCTGACCCAGTCTCGGAAGCTAAAGGAAGGCTTCCCACAGGAATGACACCAAAACTGAGATTTGAAAGTTGACTAGGAACGGAGCTGTGCAATGTGTAGGAGGAACGAAGGTGTTTTAGTCAGAGGAAAAGGTGTATCAAAGGCCCAAGGTGACTATTTCAGCATGAACACAGCTTTGCGTGTGGGACTCGAGGAGCTGTGAGCATCCGCCTCCCTGGCCCGAGTGTGGGATGGAAGCTCCGCGCCGCCCCTCCCCCACTCACCCTCCGCTAGCACGGCAATCGCTGGAATAGTCTTCAGTGGTTTGTTCGCTGCTAGAACCTGAAAATCCTCCAACTCTGCTTTCACCCCACTTCTTCCTGCTTGGTGCAAACACTGTGAAAGGCCCAAAAAGACCTAAGCGTAGTAGGTATGCGACAAGAGAGCTTGGCTGCTTTCCGCTGAAGCCATGAGCTCTTTGTGAACAAGAAGTGTTTCTACCTCCAACTTGTAAGACATTCATTCAAGCACCGTGAGGCATCTGAACAAACATTTTAATAGATATCGCACTTCACTCCCCTATGGTCATGCAAGAACATGAAGGCCTCTTTCCTGCAGCCAACGGTTTGGATGGTAGATTTAGGCGAGTTAATGTAAAAGATCTGATGGGGCTGCTTGGACTGATTTCCAAATAAGAAATTTCTCCCGAACATGGAGCACAGTGATGCAGGGACCACAGCATGATGAAAAAAGTCCAAGGCAGCATCATAAATGGCCCAACAGAGGGGACTGGGACAGAGGTGATCAGCATCCCAGCTTTTGCTAAATGTAACGTGACTAGCCAAGTCAGAGAAGTCATTTGTTGAGAAAATGTGGAAGTCCAGCCAAGAGTTTGGGTGATGGAAAATCAAATATAGTTGAGACATTAAATTTTACAACATAGGAATTGTAGGATGATTGGATGTCTTTCATAGTTTAAGAATGTAGTTCAATGGACCATATCTTAGCATTATCCTGAAAGCTTATACTTTTAATTAAAACCATAAAAATCTATCTTAGACATCCAGGAAAGAGCATGCATACCTTAAACCCAAACATTCTACCACCTGGATGACCAGTATTCTCATCTTCTTTCTATCTTTAATTAATTAAAGCAGCTATGGCCAAGCTGGAATTCCTATGTGAACTGAGTGTAGAAAATTCAAAGAAATTAGAGATTTTTAAACGATTATTCAAGAGTTTTACACATAGGATCATTTTTCAAGGGATCCAGCCAGAACCAATCTCAGCCACAGTGCTTGGAAAAATGACCGTGAGCATCATGCCTTGGGCTGCTTACCTGGAGGGGCTAAAGGCTGAGTGAGGGCTAACTCCAGCACAGCCCCTGTGACTCACCCTGTGACCCAGCACGCTCCTTTATGGAGGAAGTGGTGACGGGGAAGGAGGAGGTGAGCTGGAGACAGGCCAGGTTGGAGTCCTGGCCGGGGTCTCTCCAGATGTCGCTCTGTTCACTTCTGCCTTGTCTGCTTCACTTACATCCACTTCCCTGACTCGGCCAGAATCACAAACACTCACATGATTGCGCTGGGGCTAGATCACGAGAGAGCACTGAGGTTTGGAATTACTAACGCCAAGATCTATCACACTAGAGAGCGCCGGGTACCGTGAACGAGAAGCCCGAGGAATGAAAAAGTAATCAAATAATAATCATGGTTATGAGGTGTTTAGCAAATCTAAATTTCCATGATATGCTAAATAATGAAAACATTTCTTAAGAAACATCTACTTTATAGGAAGGAACCTCATGATTTTAAATCATTTGAGTTCAGTTCAATGAGCATTTATTGAGATACTATTATATTTGAGGCACTGTGAGAAACAGTGGGAATAATAAGATGAATCATACATGGTCCCCTTAGTGGCTGCTCTGTCCCTCTCTACCTCCAGCCAAACACAGTGGCAACCTCACCTCCAGGAAAAGCAGACATCCACTGACTACCAGCTCTGGGCCAGGCACTATGCTAGACCCTGAGGCTGTAAAGTTTATTAAAACAAAGTTCGCATCCCCAGGAGCTCATAAACCATAAGACTATTGCCTTTTTTCCTGCTGCTTTATGAAGCATGTAAACTTTCAAGATCAAAAAAGTCATCACACAGTACAGGAACAAAACTCTGAAAGATGCTAAAACTTGGTCTAGCTGTTTGGGAATGTGATTAAGAGGAACAAACCACATAGTAAAGGCAGATTTTCTAGGAAAGAGAAATGAAGAGACAAAATGAGGAAATACTCTCAGTCACTTCCTTAACGCTGAACTTTAAGTCATGACATAGAGATTCTGGTTTGGTACACTTTCATCTTCTGTGGCTGTTTTATTCCCATGTGTTCAAAATACGGCTGCAAGATTTTGCAAAGATAAGTAAATAAATGCCAAGAACAAAATAGGAAATGCAGTTAAATTTGAATTTCAGTTACAGTTATTCATTCTTTACCCATAATTCAAATTTAAATTCATAAATTTAAAATTCATGAGTGTCATGAATTTTATCTGGTAATGCTAATTAGAAGCCACTCTGTATTTACAGAGAGGACGTGCCAAGTCCTGAGGCATGCCCACTTTGCCCTCCTAGCAAGCTCTGTGTTGGAGCTGTCTCTAGATCCTTGCATTCACTTACTCTTGCAGTTTAAAACTTTTGTTCTTATCAGTCTTTGATTTAAGCCAAAAGCTTTTGCCTGTTTCTTTGAAGAATTTTATTAGCTTTTTTGAGTTTATACCTAGCTTCCTCCCATTGTTTTTAATTTTCATGTGGCCTCTATGAGATTAATAATTATATTCCTGGTCTTATGTTCTAAGAACTATTGGTACATTCAATCCATATCAAGGTGCCACGGGGTAAATTAGTGAATTCTAATCAGGTGATGTGTTACATAGTACCCTGGAAAATTACTCATCATCAACCCAAATTTCTCTGCTAAAGGAAGAAAAAGCAACACGAAGAATAATAGCATAGTTTGTCCTGCTGAGGACGTGATACCAGTCAGAGCAATATTCTTTACATAGGACATTTGGTTTTGAATACGTAGCCCCTTTAGTGGAATTCAGATTAGTCAAACTCATTTATCCACTCACAGATTTGCACGCCTTTGCGGGAGGCTCCGCGCTAGACACGGTGGGGACCAGAGAGGCTGCCGCCTGCCTGTGCAGAGTCTGGTGGTGGCCAGCCACTGTGGCTGCTTGAATTTAAATTTAAATTAATAAAAGTCACAAGTAGCACTAGCCATATTTCAAGTACTCAATAGCCACGTGGGGCTAGTGGGACTGTGTCAGACAGCACAGATTACAGGCGTTTCCCACAGTGCCGAGAGTCCTGTGGGACATTGCGGGTCTGTGGGGGGAAATATGGGATGATTAATTTCACAACTTATTTATAGTAATTATAATGATGCTACATCACATGAAATAGACATTCAAAAGGTTAGGGGATCCCCTAACAGGGGAAGCTTCTCTGAGGAAGGGCTGTGCTGGAGAGGACAGGCAGAAAGGCACACGCAGGGAGCTCCGGGGCGGAGAGCTGTCTGGGGAGCGCCGGCCAGCTTGCGCTGAGGACCTGAGGGGAAGGAGCAGGTAGCATTTTAGGAACACAGAGAGACACACAGGAGGGAGGGGAGAGGCCCAAGAGGAGCCCAGAGAAGCAGGCAGGACCAGCGTGTTCTTCTGAAGAGCCACTGAAGGATTGGAGTCTCAAGAGTGATGTGTTGGGATCCACAAGTAAAACCACTGCCCTGCCAGCTGGGCAGCCAAGTGACCGCTGTGACAGCAGGCGTCTGCCGCTGCAGCGACCCAGGCAAGACAGAGTGGGGTGGCTGGGTAAGCGTGCTGGTCAGCTCGGGCTGCCGCAACAAGTTCCGCAGACTGAGCGGCTTGAACAGAAATGTGCCTCCTCACAGTCCTGGGGACTGGAAGTCCGAGATCAAGGTGTAGGCAGGGTCGGTTCCTTCTAAAGCATCTCTCCTTGATCTGTATTTGGTGTCTTCTCCCTGTGTCCGCACGTGGTCTTCCCTCTGTGGGTGTCTGTGCCCTCATCTCCTCTTCTGATAAGAATGCTAGTCAGACTGGATTAGGGCCCATCCTAAGGCCCTCATTTTTAAATTAATGACCTCGAGGGTTGCCTCTCAGCTTAGATGTGGGCTACCCTGGGAAGTGCTGAAGTTTGCAGGAGGGGTGAGCGCCTTTACTTTCCCAGTTGCACGGCTGGTTTCCTTGTCTGCCTTGCCTGGAGCTGTGGCCAGTGCCGCCCAGTTCACAGACCACAGGGTGGGGCCTACATGAGCAGCAACACTGAGACCTTCTCCTCCACAAACCAGCAAATGCCAACAAAATTATCTTAAATCTCTGACTGCCATAAAGCGTCAACAAGGTAAACCCCAAGAATATTGGCAAAATGAAAAAAAATTATCTGAAAGTAACAAACTTTTTTAAAACTGAAAATTTCAAAAGCCCAGAAAAGTCATTGAAAAAGTCTGAAATTTTGAAAAAAAAAAAACGTGTGTGTGTGTCAAACAGTTCACAGGATGGATTAGATCTAAGGCCGGCTAACTCTCCGAGGGCACTGCCACACCGAGCCCATTGTCTGCGCTGTGCTGTCTAACACCGGCAACAGCTCGTGAAGTAGATATCATCATCCCCCTTCAACAGAGGAGGAAATGGAGTCCTGTCGATACTTGGCCAAGGTCCAACTAGCTACTAAGTGGCCGAGCCAAGATTTTATTTTTTAGACAGGGTACCACTCTGTCTCCCCGGCTAGAGTGCTGGGGCATCATCACAGCTCATTGCAACCTCCATCTCCTGGGCTCAAGACATCCTCCTGCCTCAGCCCCCCAAGTCGGGACTACAGGCACATGCCACCACACCCAGCTCATTTTTCTATTTTTAGTAAAGAATGGAGAATTCTGGAATGCTAAGAAATCGCAGGAGAGCAACACACTGAAACTTAGTGAGTCAGAGTGGTAGTGCAGTGGGCTCAGGGCTTTGAGGACCTTTCTGAGGACTGGGAAGAGGCTCTGAGCAAAGGAGTGGCATGGTGTGTGCCCCATCTTCAAGGAACTGCTAGGGCTGTTGTCATGGTTATAGACTTTAGGGGCCAGGGTGACAGCCAGGATACCAGTTGGGAAGCTCATTGTATGAGGCCAAAGAAAGAAGTCATGGAGGTGGCTCACATGGTTAGGAGTGCTCAGATTCTGGATATACTTTGAAGGGAAGGGAGAGACAAAATGATTTCTTACCAGATTTTGTCGGTCACTTTGTTACCAAAGTGTTTGGCTTGAATACCTGGTAGGATGGAGTTACCAATGTAACCAGATGGTAAAGACTCACCATGTTTCCAGTTTTGATGTCCTACATCAGACCTACCTGTTAGACATTCAGGTAGAGGGTTAGATATAGGAGTCTGGAGTTCGGGGAGGACTGGGCTGGAGAGACACACCAGGGAATGGCCACCGTGCAGACCCCACCATCAGATCATCCAGGACGAATGTGAATGCAGAGGAGGACCAAGGAATGAGACCAGAACGCAGACATGTTGTGTTCCAAAGGAGGGAAACCTGCAAAGGAGACTGAGAAACAGTGGCCGGTGGATGCAGCAGGAAGCCTGGCGTGTCCTGGAAGTTAAGGACAGAAAGTGTGTGGAGAGGAAGTCATGGGTGGGTCAAAGGAGGAGCTGGATGATAGGACTGGGGATTTGCCATCAGATTTAGCAATGTGGACATCACTGGGGATCTTGACAGGAGCAGGTTTAGTAGGGTGGTGCTTTGTCAGAAGCCCAAGTAGAGGAGCTTGAGAGAGAATGAAAGGACGAGAATTGGAAACAGCAAGTGCAGATGCGCTTCTGGGGAGTTTTCTTATGAAAGGCAGCAGGAAAAAAATACAGCCATAGCTGGCATGAAAGTGGGTGTCTAGAGAGAGGGGTCCCCCCTTTTTGTTAGCAGAAGTAGCAGCATGTACGTCTGCGATGTGAGTGACCCAGTAAGGCAGGAAGCTTTGGTGATGTGAGAAAGAAGCTTTGTGGGTGCTGGAGTGATGCCCTGAGTGAGCAAGAGGGGACCCAGGGCCCAGGCGAGGGCCTGACTTCACACAGCGACCGGGTCCAGGACACGCTGCCCCAGATTATAGCCCAGCAGGAAAGTGTCCCTCACTTTGCCCTACTTCCCTGAAGCAGGCCAGGAGCCCAAGGGAGGCCACTGTCTGGCCTTCTCCCTCCCTTCTCCCCTCCTCCCCTGAAGACCTTCAAATGACAGGAGTGCTGCCCTCTGCCCAGGAGGAAGGAACGTCACACAGGGACACCACGAGGCATGTGAACAAGTGGCCTTGCCAAGTTCCCCCAGTGCATGACCATCAGGTCAGACCCTTTCGCCCTCCGATCACACCTCTGGGGGACTGTCCCTAGAAGATGCAGATTCCCCGTCTCTCTGGGTCTTCCTTCCTAAAGGCTCCAGTGTCACGTGAAACTTATGTTAGATATTTGTCACTCTTCTGTTAGTCTGTCTCTTGTTACAGGGGTCTCAACCATGGACCTGGCAGTGGGTGAGGCAAAGACATTACTTTTTCTCCCCTATAATGGTAGGACCTGTTGGCTTGTTTACAGTAACACTGTGTTTTCCTGGGTCCCAGTGACTGGTTTCATTGCTATGTGTATGTATTTCTCATTTAATCCTTACAACAACCTTACGAAGGATAAACTATTATTCCATTTCACAAATGAGGAAATGGCCTTTGAAAGTATAAGCAATTTAATTAATGGAGCAATCGTTCATGTCTAGGTCTGACTTGATTGCCTTATTTAAGTCTCTTCTTTTAACTATTGTGGTAAAACATACATAACACAAAACTTACCATTTTAATCATTTTAAGCGAACAGGTTGGTGTCAGTGAATACATTCACAGTGTTGTGCGGCCATCACCACTGTCCATTTCCAGAACTTTTTCATCTTCTCTAATTGAAACTCTGTCCCCATTAAAGTACAGCTTTCCAATTTAATTGGTTTAAATACACAAATATATTTATAAAAACAAATCAAACTGCCTTTGAGAAATATAAATAGTTATTACATTAAAGAGAAGAGATCAAGGCATTTTTTGGCAATGTTGCTAAAATAGAAAATAATCACTAAAAATTATTTTTAAAGAACTATATGCCAGGAGAACTGCCCTTAAGTCTTGAGTGCTGAGATGAACAAGAGAGATGGTATGAAAACTGGTTGTGTTCCCTCCCAGGCATGCGAGGTCGCAGTCTCTTTCCTGGGTGCCCTGGGTACTCAACAGCAAGACTCAGGAGACCAGACGGCCGCTGCACTCACGGGACAGGTGAGAGGAAGCTGCCCCGGCTCCACACAGAGCCATCGTCACAGGGGGCCTGGGCGGTTGGCCCCCTGCCCGGCCACAGCTGTCCCTCCAAGAGCTGGTGGGGTCCACTGGCTCCGTGGTGGTCTCGGCTTCACCTCAGCCCTGGGCTCACCCCAGTCCTATTGAGAAGGTCGAGTTGCCTCCCTCAAGAACACAACAAGTCTCCTCTCCTCAGAGGCCAACAGGCCTTTGAAATGCCGTGGGGACGCTCCCACGCGGGCTGGGAATTCTTGCACAGGAAATGAGGAGCCCTCCCACATGACCCCGCGTTAGAGAGAGAATACTCAGGAGAGTGGAGAGCAGTGATACTTAGATGATTTCTAGCCTAGTTACCTTGTCAATGAGAATGCTTTCGGCACCATCCTCAACCCTCTAATATTAGTATCACAAAGCGCGGACTGCAGCATGCTAACCATCAGACAGGACGGGCATGAATATAAACACATATTTAATTCCAATATAGAGAACACATTTGGAGAACCTGAGTTTTGAAGTGAAATATAAGAACACAATAACTTGAAGTGTTTTCCTCCGTGTCTCCCTATTGTACTATGAGTGGAATCGCTGCCCATTGACCTTATCCTGCGCTGGACGCCACAGGACGAGACTTGGCATCAAATAGGAAGAAACAAAGGGAAAATCTCAATTCACATCAAGTGTCTTAGTGATCACCACTTTCTCTTTGGAAAATGTTCATATTTTTAAAAACATCTGCTGATTTTTCAGTAAAGCCAGAAAGAATATAAGATTTTAATGTTATCTCCATAAATGTTTCTATACCAAGTGAAACAACCAATAATGCTTCATTTATTAAGCACTAACTCTGTCAGGCATTGTTCCAAGAGTTTTACATGTACTAACTCATTTAATTCTCATAACAACTCTATGGAATGAGTATTATTATTATATGCTATATATCAGTTACTAAGCTATTATAAATGTTAACTATGAAAAAAACTCAAGAACTTTGAAAACATTATGTTAAGTGAAAGAAGCTAGTCACATATCACTGGATTTCATTTATATGAAATGTAAAAAGTCCAGAATAGACAAATCTCTTTCTAGAGGCAGAAAGCAGATCAGTGGTTGCCAGGTACTGGAATGAGTGTTGAAGAGGGAGTGACCACCAGTGTGTATACAGGGTTTCTTTTGGGGGTAATTGAAATGTTTGTGATGATGGTTGCACAACTTTCTGATTATACTAAAAACCATTGAATTGTACACTTAAATGGATGAATGTTACGGTATGTGAATTTTACATCACTAAAAGTGTTCAAAACATACCAGTTATGGTCTCATGATCAGGTACAGATACAGGGATGGTAACAACTATTCATACTTTTTATATATTTGTACAAATATTGTTATTATTTTATATGAGTTTCTATGTAAGGTAACTTTACAATCCAGCCATTAAGTAACAACACATTCAGGTGGACTTGTTGCTGAATCTGAGGAATTAGCAGGGCTGGAGACGGATGGCGTGCCTTCCTCCCCCACACCCGAGATGGATATGACTGCCGCATCTCCTCATATTGAGGAAAGTGTAGAAACATCGTTGTTTTTTCCAAGCATAGTTGCATCTTGTCAGGTGGAAACATACAGTTGGTTTTGGTGTAGCATGAAACCCAAATAGAAGCAGCATGTGCTTGGATGGCGAGGGGACACGGGGTGGCCTGTGTGCTTGGCTCTCAGCACCAACCTCCTCCCTCCGTCCTCTCTCTGTCATGCTGGGGCTGCGGCTCTGCAAAACTGTCTGCCTTCCTGCCGGCCCCAACTAGGCTCTGCCAGCCAGAGTGGCTAGGGAGAGACAAGGAGGATAGGGGAAGGAGAGGAGATGTGTCCCTTCCTGTGGGTTTCTCAACATTGCTTCTTCAATCTAGAAGCTGCAGTTTCTTCTTATAGTAGCAGCTGAACCAGATTTGGAGTTTCTCCAGCATTTGCAGAGAAGTTATTGCGTATCCTCTGAGTCAACAGCCAGGTGGTGTCCTCCCCAGGAGTCTTGGTTGCAGGCCAAAGGGATGGCCCCCAAACTCAGAGATATTAGCACCAGACAAATATCACATCCACCTTAGAGGTCTGTTCTGATCCTACATGACCTGTTCTGTGTTGAACTCTGTTCCCTGCAAAATTCGCATGTTGAAGTCCAACCCTCCAGTACCTCGGAATGTGGATTTATTTGGAAATAGCTTCATAGAAGCTATACTCAGTAAGTTAAGATGAGGTCATTAAGATCAACTCCTATCCAATATGTCTGGTGTCCTTGTAAAAAGGTGAAATTTGGGCACAGAGACATGCACACAGGAAGAGCTGCCCTGGGAAGCCAAAGGCAGAGATTGGGATGATGCTTCTGTGAGCCAGGGAATGGCAGAGAGTGGCAGCAAGCCACCAGAAATTAGGAGAGAGGCATGTCTTTCACAGTTCTCAGAAGGAACCAACCCTGCCTACACCTTGACCTTGGACTTCCACCCTCCAAGACTATGAGACTGACAGGGGAAACCTCCACCCCGGGGCCCCGGGGCTGAACTCACTGTTGATTAGATACTTTTTGAATCCCACTGCTGATTGGATATTAAAGCTTGTTGCTGATTGGATGTTAAAGCTTGTAGCTGATTGGATGCTTTTTGAATCCCACCAAGTGTATAAAACTGGAAGAGAACAAGGAAGCAGGGCTCAGAATTTGGTGGCATGCCCCTCTAAGCCTGCTGACTCTCCGTGTGCCACTCGGTTCTTTCCCTGGTCAATCACTGTAACACTAGCTGTAACACTTGCCGGAACAAGACAATACGGTTCAGTTGTTTAAGCTGTCTGGTTTGTGGTACTTTGTTATAGCAGCCCTAGCAAACTAATACAAGGCCCTTCCTCTAAACTTCTAAATTTAATAATTCCAACCTTTGCCCTTTCGTCTCTCAATCCTGGGGACAGTAACTTCCTGAAATTACCTTCTCCATGGTATCTTATTGTTTCCTCCACTGGGCTATAAGCTGAGAGAGGAGGGCGGGGCTGATTTAGGGCATAGGTCAGAAATTTAGGTTTTAGTATAAAGCAAGGAGAAGTTCTGGGAGGGTTTTAAACAGATGAGAGATATGATCCAATGTATGAAATGTAACCGCTGTCCTGGTGGCTGTGTGGAGAATGAACCGCAGGAGGCAAGAATGGCAGCAGGGGCCCAGGGAGGAGGTGCCTCGTTAACAACATTTGATGCCACACTGAAGATTCTACATTTTATCTGATCAAATACTTTGTGTACTTTCTCTTTTTTTCACAGCTCTATTGAAACATAATTGACAAATAAAAATTGTATATATTTAAGATTTACAATGTGATGTTTTGACACACATATACATCGTGAAATGATTACCACAGTCAAGCTAATTACAAATTCATCACCTAGCGTTGTTACTTTTCTGTGTGTGTGTGTGTGTGTGTGTATGGTAAGAATACTTAAGATATCTCTTAGCAAATTTCAAGTATACATTATTGTTAACCATAGTCACCATGCTGTACATTAGGTCTCCAGAACTTATTCATCTTATAACTGGAAGTTTATACCCTTTGGCCAACCTCTTCCCACTTCCCCATCCCAGCCTCTGGTCACCACCAATCTACTCTCTGTTTCCATTAGTTCAACTTTTGTAGATTCCATGTACAAGTGAGACAGGCAGCATTTCCTTCTGTGTCTGGCTTATTTCACCAAGCATAAGGTCTTCCAGGTTCATCCATGTCATTGCAAGTGGTAGGATGTAGTCTTTCTTAAGACTAACTAACATTGCATTGTGGTGTGTGTGTGTGTGTGTGTGTGTGTATCTGTCTCACATTTTTTATTCATTTCTCAATTGATGGATACTTTAGTTGTTTCTATATCTTGGTTATTATGAATAATGCTGCAGTGAACATGTGAGTATAGATATCCCTTTGAGATAGTGATTTTATTTCCTTTGGATATATACCCAAAAGTAGGATTGCTGGATCATATGGTAATTCAATTTTTAATTTTTTAAGGAACATTTATACTGTTTTCCATAATGGCTGTACCAATTTACATTCTCACCAACAGTATATAAGAGTTATCTTTTCTCCATGTTCTCACCAACATTTTTTATCTTTTTGACTTTTGATAATAGCCTTTCCAACAGGTGTGAAGTGATATCTCATTGTGGTTTTGATTGAAAAAGACACAAATAAATGGAAAGATATCTCATATTCATGGATTGGAAGAAACAATATTGTCAAATGTCCATACTGCCCAAGGTGATCTGCAGATTCAATGCAATCCCTATCAAAATCCAAATGACATTTTTCACAGAAATAGAAAAAATAATTCTAAAATTTGTGTGGAACCACAAAGGACCCCAAATAGCTAAAGCAACCTTAAGCAAGAAGAACAAAGCTGAAAGCATCAACTTCTTGATTTCAAATTACATTACAAAGCTATAGCAATCAAAACAGCATGGTATTGGCATAAAAACAGACACATAGGTCAATGAAACAGAATAGAGAGCCAGAAATAAACCCATGCATATATGGTCAACTAATTGTCAACAAAGGTTCCAAGAATTCACAATGGGGAAAGAATAATCTCTTCAAAAAACGGTGTTGGAAAAACTAGATATTCATACACAAAAGAATAAAATTGGACCCCATCTAGACCATATGCAAAAATAAACTCAAAGTGAACTGAAGGCTTAAATGTAAGACCTGAAACCATAAAATTCTAGAAGAAAACATAGGGGAAAAGCCTTTGACATTGCTCTTGGGAATGATTTTTTGGGTATGACACGAAAAGCATAGGCAAGAAAAGCAAAAGTAAACAAGTGGAACTACCTCAAACTAAAAATCTTCTGGATGGCAAAGGAAATAATCAACAAAATGAAAAGGAAACCTATGGAATAACAGAAAATATTTGCAAATCATCTATCCAATTGGAAGTTAATATCCAAAATATACAAGGAACTTATACAACTCAGTAGAAAAAAACCTCAATTTAAAAATGGGCAAAGAATCTAAATAGACATTTTTCAAAAGAAGATACAAATGGCCAAAAAGTATATTATGCTTGACATCATGAACCATCAGGGATTTATGTTGAGGTATAACATTGTCAACATCATGAATCATCAAGGAAATCCAAATCAATACCTTGTGTACGTTATACCTTTCAACTGAACCTTGGCTGATACACCTATTTTTCATACTAGGAAAGCAAACATGGAGGGAATTAAACAATTTGCCCAAAGTCAAGGAGCTCATGAGTGACAAAGCTAGGGCAGTGTGACTCTAAAAGCCATGCTTTTAGCTGCAACACATGACCACCTCTCCACAAGCTAAAAATCTGACTACACTGGTCACTACACATGCAAGATATAAGACAGGATAATATCCTTTTCTTTCAAAGCTGAAGACTTACTTCATCTTTAACTAACTTTCTTGTCTTTGTAGAGATCTGTAACCTGCACCAGCTCAGATCCTCCCGGGAGCAGAGAAAGTCTTGGGAAAGCCAGTCAAGAGTCTTTGAGTAAAGGTTGCCTATTGTTGGGATCCTATGTCTGGCAGGAATGAGCCAGGCTTTTTATACCTCTGTCATGTTTGGTCAGTGGCTAGGTATAGTTGGGGGACACACAGCTTTGGCATGACCACGGTGGGTCCAAAGGGACTGTGGCTTGAGGCTGTTGGTCAACCGTGCCTTCTGCAGCAGGTTCTCTTGACAGACATTTATCTAAGACACATCCTTATGGCTTCCACATGAACTGTCTTCTCCGTGCCTGTTTGGGAGCAGCTACTCTGTGGTTCCTGTGGCTAATCCTGAGAGGACACTTAGAAGAGGAAGGTTATTGGGGTGCGATGGTTAATTGTATGTGTCAACTTGACCGGGACACAGAGTGCCCACATTAAACATTATTTCTGAGCATGTCTTACATTGGTGGGCTCAGTAGACTGCTCCACTCCATGTGGGTGGGCATTATCCAATCCACTCAAACCCTGAGTAGAACAAAAGGCAGAGAAAGGAGGAATTCACTCATGCCTCACTGCTTGAGCTGGAACAGCTCATTCGAATTATCCCATCAGCAGCTTTTCTGAGTCTCCGGTTTGTAGGCAGCAAATCGTGGGACTTCTCAGCCTCCACAATCATGTGAACCAATTCCTCATAATCTATCTATCTCCCTCTCTCTACCCTCCATCCCCCATTGGTTCTGTTTCTCCAGAGAACCCTGACTAATACACAAGGTGAGCCACAAACTCCACCATTGCAGTGGGTTGTTGGTTGCCGCAATTATACTTATCCTTTCTCCTCTAACCATTCTAAATTCCATTCTTGGCTTCTTGTTGGCTGTGGTGGCCTTGGAGACCTGGTGGTATGACTCAAACTTTCATTTCTAAGGTGTCTGAGTCCTTGATAATCATATCCTTTTTAGGTCAGAGTGGCTGTACACTTTCATTCCCAATTACAACTGAACACCTGAGTGGATCACCTGAGCTCCGCATGTATTTCTGCAGTCTCCCTTGTGTATGTAACAGCAGCCCTTCCTCCTCCTGCTGGGGAAACATCATGCACAATACAAGTATTGCTGACTTAATACTTATGTGTGTCCTGAAGGATGACACCCCATCTCTTCAGTGTTTCCTCTGAGCTGATGCTTCAGTTGTACCTTTAGTTTAGAAGTCTATTGTACTTTATAAGGCTGGCTGCTTCTGGAGGGCATGGTGGTGATCTTATCTGTGGCTTCTCCACTCTTCAGTGGGTCCATAGTAGGATGCTCTACTGTATGGGGTTCCATGCCTGTGCACCAGGCATTCTGCAAACACCTGGATAATGGTGCTGGCTGTGGCCCAGAAGGCAGGAGAAAGGCAGTCCCTATCTGCAAGAGGCATCTACAAACTTCTGGCTCCTCCATGATGGAAGGGATCCAATGTGCATCTTGCCTCCAGGAGGCTGACTGGTCTCCTTGAGAAATAGTATCATATTGAGAGCTCAGCAGACCTCTCTGTTGTTGGCAGGTTGGCCATTCAGAGGCAGCAGGAGCAAGATGGCCTTGTTAAGTGAGAATTTAAGCACCTGTGTCCACTGTGGCCATTTTGTTCACATGTCCTATTGGACTAACTTCAGGGACAAAGGCTGGTCAACCTGAACAAATCGAGTCATCTGTCTACTTCTGCAGTATATGATTTATGATGGACACCAACAAGTGATACCAAATCTGAATTCATTGTGTCCCCTCCCCAGCTTTACGCCTCAACTCCAGACCCCCTTGTCTTTCCTCTTGCCTTTTTTCTCCTCCCATGCTCCTGACCAGCTGATGAAATCATTTGTCACTGCCCAGAAAGCTATATATTCCCAATTCAGGGCACTTCTCCTTCCACATCAAGTGGATGACCAGGTATACCACTCACAACTTCACCCACTGGTAGGCTTTTCCCTCTGCACTGACTTTGGGGCCACCCCTGAATGTGACTGCAACACAGCCACCACCCATTTTTGGCTTGTACCCACACTCCATGTTGAATGATCTCTAAGCTCCTCCTCCAGCTGGTCATGGAGGACCCACTGGCCATAGGTATGAGATGATGAGGGACATAGACAACTGCGGACCATGATATGCAGGTCTGGGTTACCTGCTCATACAGCTTGCTGTTCCCTCTGGTCCTGCTCAGACTCAACCCAGATGTACCATCTCCATCCGATGACGGGCGGCTGCAGGGCCCATCCAACGTTTTGACTTACAGTGGGTCTGATGAACCAGCTCGTAATAGGCAGTTGCCCTTTGGTCAAGTGTTCCATCTCTACCACAGCCTGGTGACATGCCAGCAGCTGTCTCTCCCAAGGTGTGCAGTGCCACTGCAGGTGCAATCGGCATGGCCCTGCTCCAGCACCCCAGAGACACATTTTGATTCCTCCACTGGGGTTCAATACAAATTCACACAACATCTGGCCACAGTGACAGCTCTGACACCATAGAGTCTGCCAGGCCGTATTGCCCCCATGGTAGGACTGAACATTCCATGTTCTAGACCTGCTCCAGGCCCCACTTAAAGCTGGCAGCCTTCTGTGCTATCCCTTCTGTCATATAGGGGCCAGCGCTTATCCTTGGTGTGCAATGTTTCCTGTAGAACTCAAAGAGGCCAACCAGGCAATGCTTCCTTCTTGCTGGTAGGGATGCAGGATGCAGCAATGTATCTTTGGAGGGTATATCTGGGCACCCCCCTGGCCACTAGACCCTTAAAACTTTACTCAAATGACAGATCCCTTAATTTTTATGTGGCTTATCGCCTACCCTTTGAAACATTACGTATCTCGCCAAGGCCTCCAGCATGCTTGCGGCCTCTTGCTTGTCCTGGCCAATCAGCACAATGTCATCAATTTAATGAATCAATATGACATTTTTGCAAGACATCCAATGGTCCATATTTCCTTGGACTGAAACAGAAGGCAGGAAAGCTAACACAGTTCAGGGGCAAAATTCTAAACGCATATTGTTGTCTATTTCATGTGAATACAAGTGGTTTCTGATCCGTTTTTTCTAGTAGAAATAGAAAAAACAACCACCAAATGGATACCACGTGCCTGAGGCCTTAGGAAGCTGTTCTAGCAGCAGCACCACACTGGCCTCCGGCACAGTATTTGCAAATGGAGCTGCTTCGTGGTGGAGCTTGGGAAGTCACAGATACAGAACAGGTAGGAAGCTTGCACAAGTTAAGGTAGAAAATTATGGGGCCAGAAATAGAATATTGTTGTTTCCAATATGATGTGGATGTTTGCAAGGTTAGCAAAACACGCATAGATACTTGTGGCTGAAATGCCTTACCCTCATTCCTCCTTTCCGTCCTTGCGGGGGGCTGGCCTTAGTTTACATCAAGGAGGTTTCTCCACCAGGACTTGCTGTCTGATAGTCACGGAACAGTTTTCTCGTGGCCTTTTTAGCAGAAACACTTGCTTTGTATATGTCCAGTCACAAAGTTGCCTTGATAAAAACCATATGAAAATATCACAAAGCCAAAGGGAAATAAATATTGTTACATAGAACATGCTTTGTTAAAAAGCACAGTTTTAACATTTCTAAAAATATCTCTTCCTAAGGCTTCCTGTCTTGGCACAGGCTACCTGATCCACTCCTTCCTCTGTGATAGCTCTAACCCATCCGAGTCGGAATATTGGTCTGTCATTTGATATCAATCACAACCTTAAAAAGGAGGAAGGAGAGGAACTTGGATCAGATGACTTCTGGGGTCAGATTAGCGCCAACCCCGAGGCGGTTCAGAGTCAGGGGTCTCTGCGCTTACAGAAAGGGTCCTTCATGTTTATCTCCCACTGCATTGATTAAACAGAGGACCCGAGAGGTGTGGAGAACCGCTTTATATTCTCATCCTCCTTTTCCTATCACGTTTCACAAACTACCTCCCATTACCCAAGTGCCCGCTTCTCTCCTCTGCCAAAGGGAAAATTATTAGGTGCCGCACACTCAATAGATGGTTGTCCGGTTGCACTTGAAAATGCTCATTTACTGTAACAGGCTCATTATTCTAGGAATGTAATTGGAACCCAGGCTGTTACGACCTCAGGAAATAGAATGTAACAAAGCTATGCAGAAATATTAACTGTGCCCCAAAGCAGGGCAGCCTTTTCCTTGAGGAAAGTGGAAGACTCCATCACCCATCTTCCTATTCTCTCCTTAAACTACAGATAATTGGATCTTTGGGAAATTTAGAGGACTCTCTCCCCAAATCCCTAATTAGCCCTTGGGGAAACTAGAGCCTATCAACTTAAATAAAATAGAACTTCTGCCCTAGAGAATTTTTTCTAGTGACCACTTAAATTTAGAGTATCCAAAAACTAGTCAAGGAAGACTTTGTGGATACAACATGGAAGATGGGTGGACTTATAACGAGATGTGATGATGACAACTGCTGAAAGCATTTAAAAAGTCGAAGAGAAATAAAGGAAAGGAGAGGGGCGAAAACCAAAGCCCATATTAACGGCCTATGAAAACAAGAGGATTAGACAAGATGACAAGGTCCTTCCAGCTCTGACATTCTACTTCATGATGTCTATTATGCTTTTTAAAGTCATTAATAAGATGGAGTTTAATATAAATATAATGTACTATACACGAGTCAAACAGCCAATGCAGGAATCTGGGTTGGTATTAATGATTTAGACTGGAAACTGTTCAACAAATGGGCTTAAAAGAATTAAAAAGGTTATCCCCTTCCAGTGAGCTGTGCTTAGGCTGATCTGGGACCTTATTTTTAAGCCTCAGAATAACTGTATTCCAGAGACCTCATTTGAGTTTAGTTTCCCTTTTTGGAGTAAAGTTTTATGGCCTCGTGGGACTTTATAAGAAGGACATCATTATACACATGCACACATACACATGAGCCGTGTTTGAAATTTCTAATTTCAGCCTCTGAACAAAGACTATTTTGTAGTATAATAAGACATATTTACTAGTATTAAAATGGCAGACTTACTGTAAGGTTTACAACATTAAAAATGCAATGGGATTTTTTAGACCCAAAATAATTTATAGTGCTTAATGTTTCTCAGTTGGGTTAAAAGCACAGAGCCAAGACCAGTGACCCAATAGAAAAATAGACAAAGGATATTAACAGACAATTCACAAAAAGGGAAAAGTTATTCTCTCTCAAATATAAGAAAAGATGCTCATTGCACTTATTGCAAGAGAAATGCAAAGTAAAGCTATACTGTCATTTTTCATAAATCAGATTGGCAAAAATCCAAAAGTTGTTAATCCTTTTCTTGGTGAGGCTGTGGAGAAACATGCTCTCACACATTGCTGGTGGGAGTGTAAATTGCTACAGGCCCAGTGAAGTTCTATTTGACAACAGCTATCTAAATTACCCTCCAACCCAGTAATTCCCTCTGTAACTATCCTACAGATATACCTCACATGTGCAAAAACAATATGTATACAAGATAATCCATTGCAGCATTGTTTATAACAAAAGATTGGAAATATCCCAATATTAAATGTTTAAATACATACTTAAATACAGTATGGTACATGCAGTTATTTTTTTAAATTTCATACTGGTATGAAAATATCTCTGGATACATAATTTTGTGGAAAAAGCAAGATGAAAAACTATATGCATAGTATGTTACTTTTGTGTAAAACTAAAAGGAGATGTAAGAATGTATACTTGTGTTTGCTATTATTTATATTTAAAAAATGTGAAAGATGCACAAGAAACAAACAAAAGTTTCATGGGAATGGGACAGATAGTGGATAAAGGTAGGAGGAAGACTTTTTACTGAAAATATTTTCATATATTTATATTATTTTGAAAACCATGTGAATTTGTTACTAAGAAAAAAGATTAAATGATTTTAAAAACAGAGACATTAAGAAATCACTTTGCCAAAAAAAATCAAAACTCTGAATATCTGTTTGATTTGGTTTACTTTGAGTTTATATTGCAATATAATTACAATTACCTACTACAAAAAATCAACAAGCATTTCATGGTGATTGATTTTTATTATAAAATATTCTTTAAAAATACTTTTTATTCCTTATTTAGACCTAGAGTTAGCAGTAATAGAGTTAGCCAGGATATATCATAACAGTCCCAATAAAAATATCTTTATTACATAAATGTTAAACAATATGCTAAATTGTTATTGCAATGCTGTCACTACCAGTTTTCACAATAAGTTCCTTTCCAGCTGCCACCTTCCCTTCCTTCAGGCCATTCTCAACTCAACAACCAGAACCAGCCAGCTGAAAGGACAAATAGGATTGTGTCAGTCCCCTGCTCACAGCCCTCTAATGCCTTCCCATCTCGCTCTTGGTGAAAGTCCTTACAGTGGTGTGCGAGGTACTACGAAAGCAGGCCCCCAGCACCTTTGTGCCAGGTGTCACTATTGGCTCCAAATGTGCTCTTCTTCGCCTGCCTGGCAGTACTGGAGCCGGTCCCTGTAGATAGTCTCCTGGCACAATGCCCAGCTTTGTCAGCACAGGGCCCTGCAGGAGGAAGACATGAAATAGCCTCTCAAGGCCAGAGCACAGAGCAACTGATTCAAAATCCAAATCATTCAAACTGTTAATCCCTTTATTTTGCTGTTTCCAAATTGCAGTAGGCAGTTAGGTGGTGGGGTGGGTTATCTCTTCCAGCTGACAAGGGCCATTACCAATATTAATTAGGCAAAGACATTTAACAAACTCTGGAATCATCTCTCTATACCCTCGTTCAGGTTGTGCTTTGATGCTATGAAAAGAGAGTTTCGATATTTAGCGGCGATCTTGAGGCGAGCACTTGCTCATTGTTCTCATCCAGAAGTACTTCATCGCAACCCCATCAGAAAAAGGAATGATGTGGTCTGCTCTTTTCATGTGTGACCTCTACTGGCAAACATTAATTTAGTAATCTGTTCTGGAATGTTCTGAGGATTGATTTCAAGCTTACTGGTTCGTCATTTCCAATATTCAGCGATTATACTTAAACAGGTAAGCAACAAGACCTTTCCTAGCTCCCTTCTTCTGGTGGTACTGCTATGATGTTCCATGAGTGAACGTAACAAAATGACTCTGAAATAACATAGCCAATGATTTCAATAATCTGCATGTTCATCTATTCTTGAGTTAATATCTTGCTAAAATTTCCACAATAAAAATTCCAATAGGTAATATTCCATAATAACATACTGAAACATCTATAATCCTCAATTGCTTCTGGTTTCTAAAAAAAAAATCTAGGCTATTTTTCTGATAGGCGCATTTATAACCAAGTCATCTTAGACTCCAAGATACTAATTTTGCTCAAAATCTGTGGTGACCTGGCCTGCTCTAAAGTACCCTAGAGCCATTCTATTCTCTTCCTCTGATATTTATGTGCCTTGTATTGATATTGCCCTGTATTGATGAGTCCTCACGTCTTCTGGAAAGCAATAAGGTGGAGATGCGGCTAAAAACAGCCTGTGGCCCTTTGCCCTTCTGGCCACTGTCCACTCTCTGCTGTCACGTGTTCTGCAGGCGCTGTGTTGATACATGCCCACATTATAAGAAAATCCAACTACCAGGGCCCAAGCCACAGATGTGCTCATCTAAGTTGTAGAAACTGTTCTGAGATGTCACTCTTTCTTTTTTCCCAAATTCCTCCCATCTGTACTTTCAAAGGTTGGCCTTGTGCCTCTGCACAACATGTCAGGGCCAAGAAGCTGCTCCGAGCTCATCTGATCTGAGGAGATGGGATTACCTGCCAGACTCGGATTTTGCTGCCTTTGCAAAACGAGTGTTCAGGACTGAGTGGCGCAGAGTGAGAATAAGACAATAAAAAGTGGAGTGACAAGCTCGCAAGGGTGAGAGGCTGAATGTGTGCAGCGGCAGGGTTGAAATACCACGTGGCCAGCAATGGGTTCTTTGCCACCTCTGGGATCCCACACCTCATTACCAGTCAGTCCAGTGTCCCGAGTTCAGATGGATCGTAGCTGTGAGGGAGCAGGAGCCAGGCAGTGTCTTCCCCAGGAAAAGCACATTTCTTGAAGGGATATATGTCAGCAGACAGGAAGAGAGAAGGTAGAAGGGGTGAAGGTGGGTAGGAAAAGTGGAAGTGGTGAGGAGGGAAGGAAAGGAAGGGAAGTTCTATCTGTGGTCAGATGATTTGCTGTTAGGAATGTGCTCTTTACATCATTTTGTCTTGTTCTGTTTTGTTTTGTTCAGGGAGGTTCAAATATGTGTAGATAGAGAATTCTTTCTAAAAGATATTGCTACCGAAACTGAAGCAAGCGATTTTTTGAGGCCTGGGGAAGTACACTTTATAGCAGGAATTTTAGTGCTATCATCATAAATTTTAAAGAATTAATGTCTTATCTTTCTGTGGCCTTGGTTGGTTTGTGTTTGCAGAACAGCTGTGTTGTAAAAAATATGCCTCAAACACATGTGCTTTAAGTGGTAAGATAGAATTCACAAAGAAATGCACTTTCAAATGATGGAGTCTGCAATCCCCAGAGTGACAGAACGGTTATGAGTCCGCACCCTTTAGCAGAGCACCGACATTCATGAAGTAAAACCCACAGGAAATGCAGGAAGAAGTGTGCAGAAATTCACTGACAGTAGGAAACTTGGTTCATGTTAGATCAAGCATGTTCACACACACACACACACAGGCAAAACAAAACAGAAAATCTAAATAAGTAATGAAATAGATTTTATTGTTATGTGTCAGATACTATACCCTGAAATTAAAGAATGAATCCTTCTTCCAAATGACCTAGTAATAGTCATAAAAATTGACTATAGTTAGCCAGACAGAAAACTTCAATAAATATTTCTAAAATTAAAAAGTAAAAATAACATTTTTATCATAATGCAATAAAATGAGAAATTAATAATACAATTAAAAACTAGGAAACAAATAAAACTACCACCTAGAAATATTTTGAAAACTCTTTCTTAATTCTTCAGTCAGTGAAACGTCAAAATCGTAGAATTTTTAGAAAACAATGATAATGAAAACAATATATAAAAAAACCTATGGGGTGCAACTAAAGCAGTTCACAGAGAAAAATAGTGGGTGTAGATATTTATAGTATTAAGAAAGTATGGAAGATGAATAAATTAAGCATATAGCTTAAAAACTTGAGAAAAAATAATAGAATGAACCTAAGGAAAGCAGAAAGAAGTAATTTCTACAGATAAAAACAGAAATGAAAAAATTTAAAAGAAAGAAAATCAATGATACCAATAAAAAATCCCAACTGTTGGTTTTAGTAAAACTCATAACAAAAACCATTAGAATGAATAAGGGGAGGAAATATAAATATAAAAAAATAGAAATAATACAGAGTAAATTTTTAAAATTATAATAGATTAATGTTAAAATTTCATACAAATAAATATGTATTAACTATCAAAATTCATCCCAAAATAGAAAAATCTACTTAGACCAATTAACATAGAAGAATTAAAATTATTAAAGATCTTCTCCCTTAAAAGCAACAAATCTGGATATTTTTCACAGATTCTACCAAACCTTGAAGAATAGGTAACTCCAGTACTATTTAATTTGTTTCAGAGCATTCATATTCTTTTTATGCAAGTAGCATTACTTTGATAACAAAACTTCCCAAAAATTATCTCCTGAAAGAAAACTACAGGCCAGTTTCCTCTATGAATACCCATGGAGAAAACACACACAGAGTTGTGCGAACAAGAGCAAATGACCCCACTGGAGCAACATGCCCTGCGGAACACTGAGAGAGAGGTCCTGCATCCCTGGCAGTGTGTGATCCCCAGTTACCCAACATGTTCTGAGGCACTGCAGGCAATCTGGTGTAGCCAGACATGAGCCTCCAGGAGAGGGATCCTAAGTCCTGGGTTGGGGGGCTTTTATGCCGCATAGCTAGAGAGGTGCAATCGGGGCCAAGATATAATACCAATAAGGGGGCATGGAACCTTGGATTTAGCCCTACCCTGCCAGCCCAGGCTCATGGATTGGGGAAGGCAAGCATCAAGCCACTGTCTGGTGATAAAGGGATTGACTGATCCCTTCCAAACCTTGGGACTCAAACCTCGGGATTCAAACCTCGCAGCTCTAGTTAATAATGGAGCAACATAACATTAGGACTTATCATATGCTGACTCATGTTTGGAGAAATACCAGTCCCTACATTAGCACAATCAGGAGCTGGGATCCAGGCCTTGCAATTGAGCAGAATTGATGCTTAAACACTATACCCTATCCAGTTTCCACGTATCTTAAAAGACAAGTTCTCTTTCTGGAAGCTAGATTTCAGGAGCTCAATCTTGGACAAATCAATCTTTACCTCTATTAGTAAATAGAATCCAGAAAAATATTGAAAGCATAATATGACACACCAAGTGGACTTATCCCAAGAATTCAAGGATGGTTCAATATTGGGAAATATATTAATATCATTTACCATATTAAAATGTTAAAAAAAGATATAATATATATAGATAATGAAAAAAATTGGCAAAATCCAACATCCAAACTCCATTCTTGATTTTAAAAGCACTTTATAATTTAGGAAGAGATGAATTGCATTTTAATCCAGAAAAAAATGAAAGACATCTTTTATTATCACTATTGTTTAAAATTGTTCAATAGGTACTTAAATTTCAATTAGACAAGAGAAAGAAATAAAGGTATGAAATTGGAAAATAGAAAGTAAAATTAATATCATTGGCAGATGATATTATTAGAAATCTTACAGACTCGATCTAAATTATTACAAACAATAGAATTCAACAAAAGGGCTGAGTAGAAAACTTCTATAATAAGCAAGTTTTAAAAATATGATTAAAGATCTGCCCAAAGTGGTGAACCTATAATCCTGCCTATTTGGGAGTCTGAGGCAGGAGGATGGCTTGAGGCCAGGAGTTCCAGGTGACAGTGTGCCATGATCATGCCTGTGCATAGCCACTTCTCTCCCCACGAGGCAACATAGTGAGAGCAACATTGGCTCTCACTGGCAAACCGCACTACCCATACAATGCCAATGAATGAACACATCAACAGGACTTCCTCCAAGAAGTGTTTTCTCAACGCTGATGGTGGATTTCTGCAGATCTCACCAAGTGTCCATCCTTGGTGACCAAGACCCAGCACCCGCTAGATTGCTGCATTGTTAGATGGCTGGACATTTTAGAGACACTCTATCCAACCCTGGTATAACTGACTTGCTCGGGAATTGAATCTGTGCAACCCATACACTTATCTACACTAACTAGCCACAGACAGAAATGAGGCATTTGTGGGTGGAAGTTATTCAAAGATGAAAAATAACAAAAGGAATTAGGTTGAGAATCCTGGCCTGTAACTGAGGGGATAACTCCGAGACCTTCAGAAAAACCATCTACTGCTCACGGGAGGACGGAGACACAGTGGGTCTCGGTGAATGGCTGGCCCAGGGGAGCAAGCTGCAAGGGCACCCTGGGAAAATAACACACCGACCGCACAGCGCCCTGTGGCAGGCCAGATGCAGGAAGCCTGTCCTGCCCCGAATTCCAGTACTGAAACGAACTGGCATCAGCAGGGACGCCATGCCACTGACATCTGAAATGGACGTCCTGGCACAGAAAGTACTCTGCGAGAGTGCTGGGCGCCAGCGCTGCTTTCTTCCCTGCCTTCCCTGTGTTAGCCGGGCCTTTTGGCCGGGGTGGAGTGGCAGCCCCTGCATCTGTCACAGGTTCAATGCGAAGAGATCCCCAGGTGTTTAGAAGCCTCCTCATCCTCTGCCTGAGCTCGAAGGGCCATCCCCTGCATGGCCCACCTCTCTGCCATTTGCCCACCCGGCAGGGGGCTGAGTCTCTGGCATCACCACTGGCCAAGCTACTGCTCGCCCCCACATACCTCCTGCCAGGGTGTTGTAGCCCATCTTTCCAACCGCCAGAATGGTAAAGAGCTAAAGGAACCTTTGCATAGAGCTCAGGTTCATTTCTGTTTCCTAGGAAATCTTTCTCACTCTCATCCTCATGACCAATGTGTATTATGCTCTGGTCACATGGTGCTTTGCCATGGGATTATAAAGGAACTATGCTCAGATTTGATCCTTGCCCAAGAGGAGACAGCTAATGAGTCACAGTGACACCTATTCTATAGCATTTTACAGATTTAAAATGCTTCCATCTTATATAGCCTCACAGTAATGCTGTGGGAGGATCATTCTATTCCTCCTGTACAGACGAGATGACTGAGGCCCAGAGAGGCTAAGAAACTTGTCCCAGATGCTTTAGCTAGGAAATGAGGGGACCAAGGCAGGGTCTGGATCTTCAGGAGCAAAGTCCTCAGTGTTCTGTTGTCCAAGGCTGCCTGGAGACACGCTGCGAATAAAATCACCGGCCAACCCAGTGCCTTACGGAAGAGTTAATATCAGAAGTTGTTCGATTAAGCCCATTCCCAAAGAGCAAGATTCTCCTTTAAGGAGTAAGGACTAGACATAAAATGAATAAATTATTCCACTCATTTTGAAAATCTCCTATTTATACATTCCCAATCTGTTGCATTTTTTGTATTTCACTCACCATATCTAAATGTTCAATGCCAATGGATGGAAAAATATACCCTTCTTTCCAATTTTCTCAATAAGGTCTCCTAGCATCTGAGAACCAGAGAATCATAACTGTCTAAGTTGACAACCAGCATGAATTTAGATATTCTGTTAGCTGGGGAACTACCTAAAGCAAACTTGGGAGCTATTAACAATTTTCTTTGGAAATATCTGCAGTGCATGATTTAGCAATGGTTTTTGTTTTTTTCATTTAAGAAATTCCACTGAGAACTCTGGATTCTGGAATAGGTAACTATTTTAAAGCTTCCTTGTTTTTTTAAAATGCCATATGCCTTCTGAGAGTCAGAGAGCAACCTTGAAATGCAGATTATTTCAAAGCTTCAAACGAGCCAATGATGCATACCATTTATTGAGTGTTTGCTCTGAGGAGACACTACCAATCATTTCAAATGGCTGAACAGCTTTAATTCTAACTGCAGCTTTATGAGGCCAGACAACCGCCTCCATCTTTGTGGTGCGAAACCGGAGGATTGGAGTTTTAGAGTAAGGGCTTGCAGGGGAGCACCCAGCTAGTAAGCGGTTGAGCTGGGATTCAGACTGCTCTTCCTGACTCCGGCCCTTGTGGAGCAAAGGCCTGCTCCTGGGGTGTGACATCAAAGGCATAGGAGGGTGTGACTGTGGAATTTCAGGCCTCGGTGAGCCAAGGGGAAAGGACTTTGAAAGGCAGGGAGATCCCAAAGTCACACTGCTCAAACAGCTCCCACACAGACACCCTCTGTCCTCCGGCAGTGGCCTGGCTACACTCTGCCGCCTACTGCCCCTCCACGCACACCTGACGCGCAAGGAACGCAAACGGCTTCCTTGTCTGCTAGTGGAAACCCTGAGTTATTTTTTAACAACACTTATTTCATATTCACCACATGACAAACACTGTTCTAAGCAATTTATAAATATTAATTCATTTAAATTCCATACTAATCCTACGAGGTAGGGTTAGTGTTATTCCCATTTTATAGACGAAGAAACTGAAACACAAAGAGATCAGGCAACTCGCCCCATGTGAAAGGAGGTAGTGGAACAGAAATTTAAGCCCCGGCAAACAATGGTCCATGTTCATATTCAAACTCAAGCCTAACCCTCAGGTGTGCTAATCTGGGAACAGAGTTTCCAGATGAATGCAAGAGATGAAGACAGTCCAGCAGGGGAGGAAGAGAATGAATGTTGACATTAACCCATTGAAACCAGTGAGGGCTGTTGTAGAGAGTGTGATTAGATGCTGAAATTTCTCTTAAATAATATTAAAATTACAGAGTAAATTCAGGGCGCTGGAGATACCTTAATGATCATTTGGTCTATTGCCCCCAACTCTCTGCATTTCACAAAACCCTGAGACTCAGAAAACACTGTAAGCCCGTAAGATACATTGTCATAAACATAAACATAACATGATATAAAAAATAAAGGATGGTGTATGGTCCCTGTGTTCAAGAGCTATAACAGAAATGGGAAGACAAAAGCAACCGACCAGAAAAATCCAAAGAACAAAAGGGAAGTGGGAAGGAAACACACGCATTGCGGTGACTGTGTAGAATTCTGTGCTGCCGTAGGCCTTGGGAACAGCTCGTCGGGGAGAGGTCCTCAGGAAAGGGGGGTCCCGGGCCCGAAGGACGGCAACACTGAGCTGGGCGCTCGCCTCCACCCCGCCATCACCCCTAGCGGGAGGGCCAATCCCCCAGCTCATGGCCAATTTTTCTTGTGTGTTTACTTCAATCATGAGGAATTTTTGCGAAGCAGTTGAAGAAATGGGTGTTTGTAAAGGTAGATGTATAGAAGGCACTGTAGGTTATGGCAGGAGTTTTATTTATAATTTCCCTTGACAGTTTTAATCCTATTGGCGTTCCTCACCTTACTCTTTGGAGAATTTTTGTTCATGGAAAACAACAAATCGTTCATCCCTGAAACACTAGATAGTTCTGTGACTCTGAGAGTATTATGGAAATTACAAATGATAAGGAAACTCTGGACCAAATTTAAGTTTTATGTGACTCTCCAAGAATTATAGAGGATGGGAACCTGACCCTTCACGAGGTAAAAATGTTGCTAAGACAGAGAGGATGTGGAGCTGGAGAGCCAGAGTGCATTAAATCACACTGGCGGTGCGATTATCTCTCAGCAAAGATCCTTGGAGCTGAAGGTCAAGCTGGGAGTCCGGAGGATGGTTAGGGAAACAGGGTCCCCTTGTTAAAATAAAGCAATTAGTTTAATATATACTTCAGGGAAAGGGACGGAGGGGAGGGGAATTCCCCTTGTCAAATATGGGCCATTTAGGACTGTGCGGAGCAGAGGTAATAAGGCCCTCTTCATGACAAAATTGGCCATGTACCATGTCTAAGTGCAAACATGTGTGTTCTTTATGTTTCTAATTCATTTCAACTTCTGTTAACTGAGAATATTTTTATGTGCATTCTCAGTTGTTCCCTTTCTCACTCTAACAAAAATGTGTCAGGGGGCAGGAACGGTACCCATGGTTGCAAGTACGTTTAGACACCATAAAATATTTAACAGCTCTTTCTAGTATGGTTACGTCCTGCCAAACAGCTAAACGCACTTTAATTTACAATTTACAGGCTGAAGCATCCAAAGGGCCATGTTATTTTGGTGATGCTAATCTATATCTCTTAGAGAGACATTAAATGTAAAATGAACCATTTAGAAGTTCCAAAACTCACATTCCTTTTTGTGAACTAAGAACCAAACACAACTTTACTTCTAGGAGTTTGCGTACTTTGTCATAGAGGGGAGCAGTATTTCTTTGATAGTTTTAAAGGTCTTTGCTCCCCATGGAGATTTTTTTTAAACCTTTGAAAATGAGTGATTCTAATTCAACTGTGATCCAGAAGTTGTTTGCTTCTTATAGAAAGAGTAGAAAAATAAGTTTCTGCAATGATACATACAACACCATGGATGATTTTCAAAAATATTCTTCAGAGCAAAATAAACCTTACCCCAAAGAGCACCTGCTGTAGGGCTCCACTCATCTGAAGTTCTAAAAAAAGCAAAATAATCTTTCTTGAAAAAATCAGAACAGTGGGTCACCTTGGTGGCGGGGGGGGGGGGACTGTCTGGAGAGCCCATATGGGATATTCTGGGGTGATGCTAATGCTTCTGCCTTGATAGGGGTCATACATTTGTCAAAATTCAGCAAATATACACTTAAGATGTACATTTTATTTTCGGTTAATTTTACTTCAAAAGCAAAAAAACTGTAGATAAATATAGAACTCTGGTTAATGATGTAATTAAGGAGACATGTACTGATGTCTGTAATTTACTCTGAAATGCATCCAAAAAATAAGATGGCTTGATGGATGGAGACATCTGAGATAAGACAAGTGCAGTAAATTGTTAATGGTAGAATCTAGGCCGTGGATATACAGCTATCCTCATAAAATACTTTCTCAACTTCATGATAACATGACATTTTTCACAGTAACAAGCTGGGGGGAGTGAAAGGAGATACTACTAGGATCAGACCGGAAGCCCAGGCTGTAGTTGGGAATGCCTCAGGCAAGCTTGGGCACATTGCCACCCCAGGCATAGGTGATCCAAACTCTTGATTTAAACCCTTCTCAAAGCCACTTTCATGGAATTAAGATTTGTATTTCCTTTGGATTATCTTAAAAAGTGTTCAAAATCCTCACAAAACTACACAAACGCCATGCATCCTTCCCCCTTACACCAACACAGAAGGCAGAGAATCAGTGCAGCAAAGGTAGTTATGAGAGCCAGTTCTGAGCTATGAGTATGAAGAGATGTCTTAGTGCTGACCACCCCAGAAAGCTTTTTAAAGAGGAAAGACTTGATAGGCCTGGCCCTTTTGCCCTTTTTCAGCCTTGAACTCGTTTTTCTTCCTTTGGCTCCCTTATTTCTGCCTGGAATACACATGCAGTGCCTGGAAGTGCAGCAGCTATTTTGCAACCATGAGGGTGAAAACCCACACACCAAATGTGGCAGAGCAGGAAGACAGATAGAGCCTGGATATCATCCATGTTCCAGCTACACTAAGATTTCTTGTTAACTGACATAAATTCCTTATTATTTAAATATCTTCAGGTTTTCTATTATATTCAGCCAAATACACAATTAGTTCAGCTCTCAAACATTTTTATTTTAATTCACATCAATTTAAGCATTGTGTTGAAAACTTTGAATAGGAAGGAGGAAAGGAGGAACACCACACAACTAAACAGAGAATGTCATGAAGAACAAGTGTGTGTGTGGGGGGGGTAAAAATAAAGCAATATATCCCTTCCTGTTCCTTCTTTGCCCTCCTTAACATTTGTACAAATCTGGTTAAAAGAAACACAAAGAAATGAAGGCTTGAAATGAAGAGAAGCTGTCCCAAAGAGCCTGATATAGCAGCCTGGGAGGGCTGTGGACAGGACAGGGGAATTGTAGCCAAACGGCCAGCCCTAAGGTAACATGAATTGTGTGTGTGGGTATACATGAGGCCCTCCGGTCGTGCTGCATCCCACCTTCCAACCACCTCCCTCCTATTCCCAGTAGACAAAGCTATATGGGTCTCCAAATGCTTGGTCTGAGAATAACTATAATACATGAAATGCTGAGCCCAGACACATCCTGGCGACCGTGGCGGGGAGTCATAGGATACGGGAAACCAGGACAGCCAAGTTATTCTGCAGGCTTCCCCACTCCTTTCCAACCCCAGGTTGTTAGACAAGGTTTAAATATAATAATTTGAGCAGAGTGAATTCGCACTACATGAAAACAGGGAGGAGATACAGGTCCGCACCTTTCCCACGTTCCCAGAAACTGCTGGCTTCCCACATAAAACTTTAATCTGCCAAACCTTTAAAAAGGATGATTTCACTTAGCATTGGTATGTAGGACACTGTAGATAAAGGTCTTTCAACATCTTATGACTAAGTATCACCACAGTCTAAGCCTCTGCCACCAAGCAAGGCGGCAACGCCCGGCTGGTAACGAGGCAGCAACTGTCAGGCAGCGCTTTCTGGATCCACATGGTGAATTTCACTGGACACTTGCTTATTCCAGACCTAAAAAATATTGTAAACATCTTTCAAAGCCAAACTTTTCCCACTTCAATGGCTGACACGAGTGAGCGGGCTGTGAGCTTATAAATCTGGAAGTCACATTCAGTCGCGAGCAGGATGGGGGTTTGCTTTTTTGGCCAAACCTATTTTCTGCTTAGGACAGGGTTGTTTTTTGTTTTGTTTTGTTTTGTTTTTTAATTGCTAGTGAAAGTCACTATGGCACAGATGGAAAATTACCAAACACTGACTGTTTCACTTAGTGGTAATGATTTTGCCCTCTGTTGCTTTTGAAAATAGTGGCTTTTTAAAAAATAGAAAATGTCATTGTTTAGCTTTAAAGTTCTTGTCCTGCCTTAGTTACACACAAGTTTTAGAATAAGCCATTTTATTTCAGGGATTGTACGTATTTGAAACAGGCACAAGTGAACATGCTAGTGTTTGTGTCTCCAGTTTAATCATTCATTCCAGCTATTACTGGAGCCTTGACCCGTGCAGCTTTGTGGGCGCAGGGCTGGGACGCACGGATATCCACGTGACCTGCTGGCGTCACGCTCAGCATGAGAAGCTGGGCTCCGCACCAGGAGAACATCTGGGTATGCGGGTCTGTGACATAGTTGCCCCTCTTAACACTAACGTCCAGCATCTTTGGACATGACTTCAGGTACACATGTCACCCACATAAACCCAGACGCTTTGCCGCCCATTCCTAGCAAGGTTTAAATACAAAGAAACACTGATGTCTGGAATTTTAATTGGAAAAACAATTAAAATATGTTTTATTGTAGTCTCTTTAAAATGCAAAAGAGGATTCTATTCACTAAAGTAGAAAATAAAGATGCATAAAGGACTCAGGAGTGTGTTTCTCCCCATTGTTCTTTTTCTTCATGTTCTAATCACACATTCACTTCCCCTAAACTCTTGTTCCTACTTCTTTCAAACCCTCCTTTGGATCAGTCTGAGCTGAGGCCATCCCTTCTCTCTATCCTTTGTCCCTTCATGTTTTTATTTATGGGGATGAAGATTCCACAGTTAAGGGGAATATTCGAAAAGTTTCTCTAGACAAATTCCAACCTCTTTTCTAGAAAACCAGAATTAATAGTAAATCCCGAGACGGATAGACTGGAGCCCAATTCCTTAATCGACCTGCTGTGCTGACTTGGTACCACGGAAGGGGTGGCTTCAGGGAAGTGAATGGGAAAGCATCCCCCTCCATCTGCATCTAACATAAACCTGCACGCAGCTGTCCTCAACAGTCAAGAACAAGGCAAAAGCCACAACGACCAAGGCATGTGCAGAATTACCTTCACATCCATTGACAGATGTCTCGACACTGTCTTGGCTGAACTGAAAGAGCCAATGTCTAGTCTCATATTTAACTCAGAAATTCAGGAACTTTTCTTGGAGATAATTCACAGCCTGGAGAAAAGCCATAGTGGATTATGTGAGGTCGACTCTGTGTGTGTGCGTGTGTGTTGACCAATGGAATATGCAGGATACACTCTTGAGGGTTTACTCAGTAAATAACTTGGGTATGTACTTTTTCACTCTTACATCTTCCCCCATGCCTAAAACAGCATACATGCACAACAAAGAAAAAGAAATTAAATTAGGAATACGCTCAGAGGATAATTATAGCACCATAAGGCACAGACAAACTATTGCTATGGGTGTCAAAAATGCCCATAGTGTGAGGCGGTGGCATGTGACATTGAAGGCCTCCTCTATTTAGTATTGGCCATGCGTCAACCGCTCCAAGTTGACCCCCTCCACTCTGGCATTTTGTCTCATTATGAGCCATTGAGCAGCCAGCCGATCCCTGCTCTCCTAATCTTTCTGTCACTAACGATTGGCCCTCGTTCTGGCAGCTTTTTGGCTTGAAACTGAACACTTCTGACAAGTTCTACAAAGCTGAGAATTTAGCCAAGGGCTCTTTTGTCAATTGCAACATGTCATCCCACAATTGCCGTCAGGGGCTTTCCAGGGCTCATGAGGTTCCATTGCTGTCTGGACTTCAAGAATGAAAAGTAAAATGCAAGGCCTCCTGAAGGCATTCCTTCAATCACAGGAAAGGTAAATTCTTACGAACTCACACTGAAATTCTTGCCCAGAAAGGAAACATACCCACGAGAAGGGCATTTCCCTATTTTCTCCATGAACGATCATCTAGTGACTTGGAATTATCTAGACAGCCAAAGTAAATAAATCAGACCTAAGACACCACTTTGGGGTTCGAATTGTCCAAATTGGCTGTCTGACCAAGCTGCTAATTCAGAATGATCTTAATTCACAGGAAAATTGTTGAAACTTCTGCTTCAGCTGTTGAAAGCTGGCTTCAAGTTTCTTAATATTGTATTACATGGTGAATGCTGACACATTTCTTAAGCATAATATACTTATTCTATAGCAATGAGTACGCAACTTAAATTCAACTGAAGCTTGAAATTGTTCTCCATGGCTTTTTGCAGCCCAAGTCACAATTAACTGTTTAGTATAAAACACCAGGCTTTATTCTGATGGTCATTAAAAAAATACTTGTTTTACTCAGGTTCTGTTTCCCTTTTGGGGATGATTTAAGAATTTTAATAAACTGTAATCTGAAAACTCTCAAGATGTTCTTCATGCTCTTCTGGGAAGAAGACACATGTATGAACCCAAGACTGAGACTGAATTATGTTCCCCAAATCTAAAGGCCACGATGTCAGTCAGTCCTCAGAGCCAGAAAGGCTGATTTACAATATCCCCGGAATCCCCACGGATGTGTGATCACTTCTTGTTTCCATTGCCTTTATAAATTGTGTGTAACTTAAGAATGTTAATGCAGATATCGAGTAGGACATACCAACAGATACTCACAAATCAGGGAGCTTTACCCAAAATTCAGACTTCCACTTAACCACTTCGGTCCGGTGCTCACCGGCGCGAAGCGTCGCCCACAGCGGGCACTCACAGTCCGCACGGCAGTGTGTGCTGCGCATCCGGGTCCGTTCTGCTCTTGTGTGATGAGGAAAGCTTTAAAGCACTGAAAGCTTGTTTTACTTTACAGGCAGCTTTACTTGTAATGTAAATCAGAATAGTAACATATACATATATGTTTTCATTACGTTATTTTTAAATGTTCACAATTTTATTTTGATAAATGAAAAATTAGAAAAGTCATATCACGGCTGTCGGCTAAAGTCGCTGTGCGCGTTCATCTGTGGCTGTCGGCTACAGTCGATGCTGGTACCGAAGTGGTTAATAAACATCTCTGGATAGACATTGACTTCCAACTCTACCAAGTTGGGGAAACCGTAGACTTGCTGATTGACTGGTTTAACAAATTTCAGGGGTGTGAATTGAAAGGCTTTGGTGAAAACCCATGGAAATCATGGAGATGGCTTTGAGTTGAATTACCCTGAATTTCAAGATGTTTCAGAGCTGGTTATTGTTCAAAGTTCTCCTCAAACCTGGCATTCTCCAAACTTGTGAGAATTCTTTCTCCAACACCACGCCAAAGTCAGGTCTAATGGTACAGGGATAGCCAAGAACTCAGAATAACAAAAAAGGAAGAAAGAAGATAAATCACTGGAAAATTAGAAAATTATCATATGCAGAATGTAACCCTGTCTTTGTCTTCCCCTTAAAATGATGATAAGGGGGGAAATTAAGAGGTCTGGCTAAATGTTTTCAAAGTTTATTTCTGCAGAATCAAATTCTATTAATGATATTAAAGATTCACTTAGCAGAGTGACTTTTTTTTAACACAGTCTTTTAGGGTTACACTTCCAAGCCTAATCCCAAGCATAACCATTTCCCCATTTCTTACCTTGTCTAAATTAGGGTGACTTAGTTACGTGTGGGGACTGAATGGTCAGGTTTTTCGTAGACATTGAGGCCACAAAAGCATCATTAACAATTTCCTGCTGAGTTAGGATTTAACTACTTTGTACTTTCAATTCAAAAATATAGTGCAAAACCAGAAGCTATCTCTGTCTGTGCAAGGCTCACAGTCCATGAGAATAGACACGGTCATTCAATAGTCACACGAGAGGGAGTTAAATTGTAATTCTGAAAAGGGCTTCCGAGCAGAGAGACAGGGCAGGAGTTCCAAGGTCTCCCAACAGGAGACTCAACCCCACAGGGAAGGCAGGACAGGACTCCTCTGGCTGAGGGCTGAAGGTTGAGGAGAGGCAGGAGTTAAAGAGGCAAAGCCGGGAGGAAAGACCCATGAGGGCAGAGAGACCAGCATAAAAGAGCCATGGCAGAGGTGGGCTGGGGCGGCCTGGCAGGTGAGTCTGAGCCCCCTGCATGGCTGGGAAGAAAGCAGGAGAGGGGGTTCTGGAGAGATGGGGGCCACAGCACGCCAAGGTCTTGGGGACCAGGGGAACAACGTGTTCTCCTAAGGACAGGGGAAAGCCTCTGACTGTTTGCTGTGTTTCCTCCCAGCCTTACTGAGGTATAATTGACACATAAAAATTGTATGTGTTATGGTGTACGTTGTGATGTTTTGATATATGTATATATTATGAAATGATTGCCACCATCTACTGAGTGTGTTTTAAGTTTCATTTTTACTGAGTTCATTCCGGCTGCAGGGTGAGAACTCATTTGGAACCGGCAGTGGAGGGTATGGGTAGAGCAGAGTGAGGGCTCTCTCAAGGGTCCAAAAGGAGCACCCTGATGGGAAACACCCTGGTGGCCTGGACTGAGGAGGTGGAGGGATGGCAATGCAGCGGGTGTGGGGTGAGGGAGTTAGGAGGGTAAGGCAGGGTAAGGAGGGAGAGGAGGGTGAAGAGGGTAAGGAGGGAGAGGAGGGTGAAGAGGGTAAGGAGGGAGAAGAGGGTGAAGAGGGTAAGGAAGGAGAGGAGGGTGAGGAGGGCAAGGAAGGAGAGGAAGGT
>VBSM01000373.1:2063194-2082963 GCA_008086735.1 Cheirogaleus medius | reverse complement strand
TGAGGGGTGAGGAGGGAGGAGGAGAAGTGAGGAGGAAGAGGAGGGAGAGGAGGGTGAGGAGGGGTGAGGAGGGAGGAGAAGTGACGAGGGTGAGGAGATCTCCCACTTTCTCCCGGTGGAGCTGGTGGCCCTACCACTGCGGAGGAGATGGAGCTGGGAAGCTGCCTGTCCTCCTGGGAAGCCTGGTGGGTCTGGACATATGGAAAGTGAGGGGCTCCGCGTGTGTCAGAGGAAGTGTCAAGCAGGGAAGGGGATACACGGGCCCGAGTCCCAGAGGGCAGATCCAGGCCACAGGTACACACAGATGAGTCTTTTACAAACACAATACTGGGAGCAAAATTTAAATAATAAAAACACCTGGACACTTTTGTTGTCAATCACTCTAACACCGTTCCTCCCCTCTCTGCTTCCCTCCAGGCATGATGCTTCGCTGTGACTCCCACAGGCCCTTCATCTGACAGTCGAAATGCTTCTGGGAAATCTGTTTGACTCCTCATTTCACACATAAAAGTTGTTGCCCTTCTTGCTGGTTGGAAACCAGGAACCGAGGTCCTTCAGGTTAGCAACAGGACAATATGATGATCTCTGGCACAGCCTGCTGCTAAATGCCCCCAAGACCTTGAGCTACACTCCTCGCAGGGAGCTTCCCTCAGCTCTTAGCGTACTTGGCACGTGGTGGACAAGAGAAAATGACTGCAATGACCTAAAACCTAGTAATGTTTTTCCAATAAAATGACAGTTTTCTGTGCTTTTGTCTAACTCTTCTGACTTTTCTTAACCATTTTCCCCTCCCGTATAATCAATAGCATAAATTATTCCTGTTTTATATGGTTAGCATCCCCAAAATTACTCAGGGGATCCAAGACTCATGGAGAATTTACTCAGGAAGAGTTGGACATCTCAAAATCTAAACTTACAGAGTAATAATTGTTTTTAAGTTTTTAAAAAAAAATTTAAAAAGGCTTTCAGACAAACAAAATTATAATTTAACTACTGATGGTTACCTTTTGATCAATCTAAATGTAAAAAAAAAACTTAACTGTCATAAGATTTAGTTCTAGAGCTAGTTCTTCCTCTCTCTTCATTTATGAACCTATAGGGAAGTCCCTTAATCTCTTTGGACCTCAGTGTCTTCATCTGTAAAATGGGAATATTAGTATCTCGTTTCATAGGACAGCTTTTTAAAAACTGCACATCTATATAAACTCTCTTATACTTACACACAAAAATCTATCATTTTATTGCCAGATGAAAGCAAGTTGTTATTATTGCTAAAACTTTCAAACAAACTCTCTGTGGTTTTCTGCATGTCTATTTCTTCTTGAACCAATCTATTTAAAATATTTTTAGCATCAGCATTCCTAGCTGGAACTAATCGGAAGGCCGAACTGTCTTTGCAGCACCATGTGGTTGAAAGAATGTGGAGCCGGGCAGCTGAACACATTCCTAAGCTGTGTGTCCTTAAACAAGTCATTGAACCTCTCTGAGCCACACTTTCCTTATAGGAACTTCACCTTAGAAGACCTGGACAGGACAGCAGAGTGCCTGGCACTTAGCAGGCTTTCCGCGAACGCTACTGTCTTTTTCCTTTCTCCTTCTTTCCTTCTCCAAAGTCTCTCCGGCTGTCTCAGCACTCCGCCTTAGGGAGAGCTGTTTCACAATGCTGGCGGCCTGTGGAGCGGGGGACACTGCCCTCCCCCCCGCCGTGGGTTCCGCTCATGGGTAAGCGTTTGGAATGCTACCACGGTTTCTACACATCGTGCCGCTAAGCACCCTCCGGGACTTCACTAACCCTAAAAGGTTCCCAAGGCAATTACAGATCGTGAAAACATGAAACATTGGAGTTGCATTTCAGAAAATAATTTTTAAATGTCTTTAACTCCCCAGAAACACCCCACCCTTGGGGCCCACCCACCTCCCGAGTGATCCCAGTGAACCCAGCAGACCCACAGCAGCTGGGGGCCACCCTCGAGGACCACCAGAGCCAGGCCTACAGCAGGGTGCCCTGATTGAGCCAGAGGTGCCAGCACTGAGCTCCTCGGATCCAACCTGCTGTTGCTCAATCTCGCCTTTGCCTCCTGCTCTCTCGGGGCCTGCTCTGGACCTCATCCGCGAGACGCCCTCTCCACGGTGCTGCTGGCTTACATCCTGGCTCTTGACGGCTCTGACCGAAAGTAAATTGGTATGACCCAATGGCCAGAGTGGTTATTTTTGGAAGGGCACATCTGTTTGCCTTGGAGAAGACTCACCAGACTAGGAGTGACAAATACTTTTCCCTTTGCTCAAAGGCCATTTCTCTGGGGCAATTTTGCAATAGCCAAATTTTCAGATTTTTTTTAAAGCCATGTGAACCATACATGGGAGACGTTGGTATATTCCTGTACTCTGCAGAGAGTTTGGTAGGTGGATCAGCTTGAAGGAAACAAAAGAAGTCTCCAGCACCACTGGGGACATCGGGCTGCCTTCCTTCATGTTGTCGCTGCAAGAGAGGCAAAATCAAAGAAGACTTAGACCTTGCAGCTTCTCCCGGTGGGTGGGATACCAGTCTGAGCTCCCCATCATTCTGCTGGGGTCCCCAGCGAGCCTGCCTTGATGACTGCCTTCCCAGGGAGACATGACCCAGAGTGGCATTCCCGCAGGGCTGCCGTCCGTGCATGTCAGCTGTCACTGTGATGGGTCATCCTCAACAGTCTGCCTGCTTTCCAGTAAAGCTAAAGGCAGCTTAGTGGTACAGGGATTCAGTGGGGGAAGATGAAAAAGGCTTGGAGATGGATGGTGGGGATATTTGCACAACAGTTTGAATATAATTAATGCCTCAGAACTTAAAATGGTCAATTCAAAAATGGTTAAAACAGTAAATCATATGTCACATATATGAACATGTCAGATTATGGTTTGTTCTTATGCCATTGGTATAGAACTCAAAATATTTTAGTGTTAGAAAAATAATTTCGGATCCCCACTAAAGTATTTCTTCCACATTTGAGGGCTCAGTATTCTCACTTGATGTGAAGTTTTTCTCTACCATACGTGCATCCATCAAAACCAAACTCTATCACTTTCTTTACATGTAGAAACACACGCCCAAGGGCTGTTCTACAGTGACACTGAGATGAGAATGAAAGGTGGGAGAAATAAGAGGACAAGTACACATACGGGGCATGGAGCTAGTGGCTTTCAGACAAATTAACTAAGCTCAGTAACCGACACTTCACTCTTGAACGGAGCAGACCCGCTGCTCTCAGTGCCGTAGAGTTTGTATGCTATTCAAACTTCTCAGGAGGCTGCTTAAACTTATTATTTGCTGCTCAAAAATCCTCCAGAAACCATTAGCTTATATTAACATAAGGCCACTAAATTCTTTCCTAATGACAGAGCCATTCACAGTGGCAAGTTTGAGAGACGTGGGGCTAACTTTGCTCCAGGGACGTTTTATGGAGAAACTAGACCTGGCGATGCCTTCTTTAAGTGCCTCCCTCAATCACTCCAGCGGGACTTGTCCCAGGGGCCGTTGGGAAAGAAAGTTACACCAGTTAAAGGGAATGACTTTCATTTTCCCTCTGCTCCAGAACTCTTAACAGTGAGCCCAGGACTGGCTGTCTTGCTTTTGAATTGTGGGAGCTTAGGACTGTCAATCACCAGAGACAATGGTGGTAGTATTACATTTTAAAACCATCTTTCATCCCCCGAATGGTTGGCAATTGTCACGAAATTGTCTCAGCCACCCTTCCTCCATGTGGCCTGAGAAATTCTTATAGAAATGATTGCTTCCTAACAGAATAGCACCAAATGAGAAATGAACACCTGTGTCATTTTCACCCATGGAATGCATCACACTTTCATAAGCACTTTTCTTTATGCATTCCCAATTTAACTGCACAAATCACAAAAGCACAGCAAAGTATACCTATTTGAGAGGTGAAAAAACTGAGGCCCTGAAGCAACAAGATTCCAACCCAAATCTCAATCTCTTAACTCAGTGCTTGCTCAAATATGCGTGCATAAAGGTGCCCTGGGGATTTCATTAGCCTGCAATTTCCTACGGACATTTTAAGTTTTCCTGGGCAACCCTGGATTCCCCGCCAAGCCCCACCTGTAGGTGCAGCGTACAGTGACGGGGAGGTGGTAGGAGGAAGGGGATTTTTGCTCTTTGATCCAGAGGTAAATGTTTACTGCCACGTGCTCCTCCATGAGTAGAAGGTTAAAGGAGTCATTTTGACATACTACTCCCCTTGGTGAAAGCAGTAACAGTTACTGGTATTTAGTGAGCACTTAGCATGTGACAAGCACCGTTCTGAAGGGCTTCCCCTGAGTTATCTCAGTCCATCCTCTGGACCTCTCCACGAGCTGGCTAGTATCCGACAGGAACTGTGGGAAACAGACGATGTGAGTCACAGGAGGGAGGCCAGGCCACTTGCATGGCTTGAACTTGGCAGAGCCAGCTCTGAACACAAATGGTGTGGCCTCAAAGTAATGCACAGTCCCCAAATTACCATGGTTTCACTACATGCATTCAGTAGAAACCATCCTTCTCTCGTGATGCTGGGCAGCGGCAGAAGCTCCCAGTCGGCCACACATTTTTCACTCATGGTATGTTCAACTTACAATAGATTTGTTGGGACACGGCCCCCTAAGTTGAGTGGTGTCTGTATGCTCAACCGCTGCTGTACCTGTGTTGCTATCCAGACTGCTGTCTCACACACAAGCAGAATCTCTCACGCTTGTGATTATAAGAACCCCCTTTATTCATCCTCCCCACCACGTCCTCATTCTTCCTGCAGCAAAGAAATCAGGTAAATGACACACACACACACACATCAGAGATTCCTACCCCTGCGAGGACACAGAGAGAATGCAGTGTGCACTTGTATGTGTGCCCACCCGCGTGCATGCAGGCCTCTCTGCAGGCAGCCAAGCGTGTGAAGACCTGGCATCCACGTCACTTGGCAGGTTATTCTCCTTTCTGGGGCATGTCAACTCTGATCTAGTCATAGCAGAGGTCGGGACGGGCAGAGCGGGGCCTTTGGGATGCTCGCTGCTCATCAACCAGTGTCCACTCTCTTCTCTCTTTGCCCGGCTCACACCAACTCATCCTTTGAGTCTCAGCCCAAATGTCCCTTCCTCTAGAAAAGCTCCCAAGGCGAGGCGGGCCCCACCAGTCACAAGGTGATTTGTGAGGCTGTTTATAACGAAGAAAGTGGGGCAGTGCCTGAGGAGGTCAGAGAGCTGTAGGGTAGTTGGTACAGAGTGAGAAATCGCTCAGAGGAGACGACTAGAACCCACGCGCCTTTATGTTCCTGGTGCCCGGCACGTCTAGCACTGCGACGTCGGGGTGGGGTGAGCGCCGGAGTAAATGCCAGCACAGCTGCCGCTTGCCTGTCACATACTGCTTTGCATCTACGGCAACACTAAACCTTGGTGTGTCAAGATGCTAAGTTTATCCCATGTCAACTTTTGGCCAGAAGAGTGAAGGGTGGAGATTGTGTAACGCGGGAGTCAGCCGGGGCCACCAGGTCCTCTAATTCAAATAGAATTGGCTAAGCCTCCTTCCCACATCCTGTGGGAAGTCCAGGTCCCTACTCAAGATTTCTGCAAACTCCATGGGGGTGACATTCCCATGGCCACCTCTTGTTCCAATTCCACGCCCTCCTGACCTCGCAGTCTCATTCACAGCTTGCCTCCCGTGACCGTCTCCTTCTGTCTGCCCCATGTCGCCCTGACCTGGCCACAGACTTTTCACTGATCTCCCCATAGTCCTCTTACACAATCAGTGGGCATAGAGGAGACCTTTACTTGAGATTAGGAAGATGGGGGAGTGCCCACCACACGCCGCAGTGGGGGTTCAGGAGAAGAGTCAGGCATCCCTCTTCCGTGCCTGCTCCCGGCAGCATCTCTGGTCTCCCAACATGGGAAAGGCTCCCAACATTTCCTCAAGTCTCTCTTTTGAGTGTTGTTGTTCTCCACCCACAATATCCTATTTTTTTTTAATACCATGGAGTTTCTCCACCTCTTGGTCATTTCCTGGCCCTTATGGGCTAGGCCCTCATCTTCACAAACAAACATGCGCATTTAGATATATTTTCAGGGCCCTGGCATAGAGAGCGGAGGATGGATGAGCGGCGGACATGGAGTGAGATGTGTCCGACAGCAGCTCAGGCTGTGTGCCCACAAGTGTCCCAAATAGCAGATGGCCAGCCCAGGCAGGGACAAAGCTGCCTTTCAGTCAGTTGGTAAAATGCCATCAAGCGCTCCGTATGTGATGGGCACGCGTAAGTGCTAGGCTGAAAATGCAACAAGAATCCAGCGCACCCTCAAGGCACTCACTGCCGTGGGCACAAGGGAAACACGGGTTTCAGTGCCATAAACTCTGTGAGGCACCAGCGTGGTCCCAGCACCCTCATCGTGTTGCCTACACTGATCTCGGAAAGTGACAAAACACCAGAGCCATCAAAGGGGGTTCTTCCTTTTGCAATGGCCTCTGTTTCTATGATGGCCTCTATGTTGCCATCATAGAAAACAAAAAGGTGAGCAGAAATCTCAGGATGGCAGCCTCTCCACGCTCACACACCTCTGCTTTCTGTCTGCCCCACCAGCACTCAGACAGCAACACTGCGCCAGCCTCTCCATGTAGCAGACACCATCGATGCCTAAGCCACAGCCCAGATCTCCCTTTCCTTCCTACAGAACCCCCATTTTATTCAGGAATCCTCTCCGCCCACAGTGACATCATTTCCTGCCTGGATACTATAGTCTGAATGTTTGTGTCCCCTTAAAATTCTCATGTTGAAACCAATCCCCAAGGTGATAGTAGTAGGATGTGGGGCCCTTGGGAGGAGATGAGATCATGGTGGTAGAGCCTCGTGAATGGGCCTCTTATAAAAGAGTCTCGAAGGAGTCCCCTCATCCCTTCAGCCACGTGAGGACACAGTGAGAAGACACTGTCTGTGAGGGAAGCAGGACAATAAATCTGCCAGCATCTTGATCTTGGACTTCCAGCTTCCAGAACTGTGAGAGCTGTTTATAAATTCCTGTTCTTTAGAAGCCACCAGTCGACGGTGTTTTGTTATAGCAGTCCGAACAGACAAGATGCCCAGGGAAGATCCAATCCTGACCAATTGCGTTCGCCCCTTCTCCCCTGAGCAAGACAGGCAAATGAGAGAAGCCTGCACAGGGGGCATTTCTGAGATGTCCCCTCCTGCTCAGGTGGTGCCCAGGTCTGGCAGGTGCTGGACTGTGCGGCTAGCCTGCAGCTGGCCCAAGGGTGGCAGGACAGATGGGGAGAACTTTAGTCCCCCACAACATTGCTGAGCTGCTGCTCTGTGAAATCATACATTAGATTGTTCAGGCCAGTTTGAGCCAGAGCTTTATGTTAGTTATGACTAAAAGTAACCTGACTGACACAGCCAGAGAAGAGCTATTTTTGCAAAATATGTATGAGATTATATCCATGCCTCACCAGGAACACTGGGCATGGATATGTGACTTTTAGATTGTCACAGTAATTGGTGGGGAGATGTCCTGCAATGCATAGGACTATTCCACAAAATCATTATCTCACATTCTGCAAGATTCTGGAATGTTCTGCTATATAGGCACCACAAAGTACAAAGTAGCCAGCACAAAGTATCTTTGCATAGGCTTAATATACTCTTATCACATAAATCTAGGGACTTCTTTTCCTTTTTTTTTTTTTTTTTTTTTTTTTTTTTTTTTTAGAGACGGGGTCTCGCTCTTGGTCAGGCTGGTTTCAAACTCCTGACCTTGAGCTATCCACCCGCCTCAGCCTCCCAGAGTGCTAGGATTACAGGCGTGAGCCACCGCGCCCGGCCCCTTCTTTTCCTTTTATTGTTAGAACAATAGCAAGACTTGGGCACCATTTTGGAAAATCACCTCACATTTTGCAAAGCTGCTAAACTTTGTATCCCAAATGCAGTCCACCATATTTGTCCATTTGTTCACATTGACACTGTTGATTTCCAGTGATGCTCTGTACAAATGCACCATCTGACTTCTGCACTATGCCTCCTGATACAGAACTACCTGAGCATTTAGTAACTGATCATTATATTGATTTTTTAAATTATGTTTACAAGTGGATTATATTATCAGTGAATTTCTTCCATGGGCTGTTACAGAATCTTTTTTAAAGGAGATGATGGTGGTGATGGTTGCAAAGGTGTATACATATGCAAAACTGATCAACTCGTATACCTATAATACATACTTCCCAAGTGGGGTCTTGGGTCTGATAAAGTTGAAAACCACTAGATTAAATAACCCATGAGGTCTTTCCCAAATCTTCAAATTTCAGAAAACACAATTACTATTGTATAAAGAATCTATAAATAGCTAAACAACGTCCATAGAGAGCATAGGTTGGCCCGTTTCAGTTTGAACTTTTACTGAAGTATGTTAAGTGAAAAGACACTTGACAAATATTGTTTGACTCAAAAGGCTGATCATTCTGTCTCATGCTACTGGACCATCCTCTCACTCTGCCAAAGATAGTTCTTGGGAAATCTGAATGCGGTAAATCACTGTCAGATCCTCTTTAACCCCACCCCCAAATCTGATCAATTACTGCATAAACTCCACTTCTCTTCTGTTTAAGTTGATTTGCACTTAGAGATAGATACATAATAGACCCAAAGCCAGTCACATGTTCCACTGGCTTTGAGAGACAATTATGTGCTTCTCTTCACAACTCCACATTGAATGACCTTGTGTTAATAGCTTGAAATCAACCATGGAGGAAAGCTTTAAACCACAGAAATGGACAAATGCTATAGAGTGGGGCTTTTTATTCCTGGAAAGCTGATTGTTTGATATTTGCAGCACACCACTCCCAAAAGAGTGATCAGCCACCCTCTTCACCAGATGTGCCCAGACTTCGCACTGAGCAGTCTTGTTCTTAAAGTTTCACATAAATTGTAGCTTTATTTTGAATATGAGAATCTGCTTCTCTGTTAACAGAAGATTGGAGATGTATACTAGGACCCTGACCTTTTCTAAAAGCTTTCTGGATGGCTGGTAAAAAGATGGGTTCATGAACAGGTTAATGGCAGAGAAGTAAAATGTTACCAAATATGCACGTGTGTGTGTGTGTGTGTGTGTGTGTGTGTGAAAGCTGGCTAGAAGTTAAAGCTAACAAACTCAGGCTCCAACTCACAGGTCTGACATCGATGGCACGATTGCTGGAAGTTCATTAGCGCTCTCTTACCGAATGGGGTTGGCAGTAGGCTTGTTCCCCATTGGCGTGGGAAAGTTAAGAAAGAAACTGCCAGCAAGTGTTTTAGCCAACCAGATTACAATCGGCCACTACACCTGAACCTGGTGTCTACTCATCATTTCAATTAACACCTGGAAGCTTCCAGCACTGGGTGGGATGCAGATGAACAGATACAGAGTTGGGGGAAACATGTTAAGGGGCCAGGCCTTGGGCTCGCAAACAGAGACTGCAGCCCTGGGAAGTGAAGGAAACCTACGTGTAACGAGGAGTGTGAGCCGGGGCATAACTCGCGCTGACAAATGCAGATACTCTGTAGCCCACAGACCCTCTCAGCACAGGGAGAAGGCATGAGAACTTTCCAGGCATCTGGGACATGCTGTGGAACTTTCCCTTGTGGCCCCCTTAGGGATCCTCCGCACTTTACTCTCCCTCTGTGGCCTCCTCGCCTCCCTTGGGCACGACAGGCATACTCGGTGGAGTTCTCCGCCAGGCACCAGGTGTCCTCACGCCCTCCCCACTCCGAGCTAAAACCTGCTCCCAGAAAAGGGTGTGATGTCAGCTGTCCCTTGCCCATGTCAGCCCAGTCACACCTGAGCAGAAGAGACATCTGTCTGATACGTCACTGTGCTGGAAGGGCCACAGGCTGGGGTGCTACTCGTCCCCGGGGAGGGTCTGAATCACTGTGCAACAGTTGGGCTTCCTCCGCCTCATTGCGGGGTTGACATGCTGTGAGGAATTTTCTGGTTACTTTGTGGGCAGGATTGATTTGCTCCAGACAAAGTCAATCACTCCTGAGTCTGATTTCTGTAAACAACGAGTTTGTTGTCTTTCTTCTGTGTGGCCGGGCTGGCGGCGTGAGGAGGAAGGCTGTTGGGGAGTGTGTTTCACTCAAAAGATATTGGATGCATTAAAAAAGAAAAACAGCAAAAAGAAAAACATCACAATCAACAACTAGGATTTGGACTATTTCTACTCAGAAACAATTCTTGGGAATAGAAAGTCGGAGCTGTCCTGCTTGTGGAGAGAGGTTAGACAGCGACTGGGAAGACAGTGGGTAGGGCTGCTGAGGGCTGCTGGGAAGGCCCCCGTGCGCCGTCAGCCCAGAGCAGCGATGGGTGGCAGTAGCCAGATGGTTCTGAGCAGAAGGAACTCTGTCAAATTAAAGGGCTAGGACTTCTCCACCTACCTCCACTTCCATGCACACACCTGCACAGGAGCCTTTTATTGATAGAAACTTTTGTTTTCATCCACACAGCTCCAAAGAGCCCTGGAGATTTGCTTGAAGCTGTTTAATCAGGAATTTTTTTTTTTTTAATTTGGAGGAGCTCATAATGTTATTTGCCTTGGACCTTAAAAATACCATGTTATGGTAGAAAAAGCATAACCCCCAGGGGCCATTAGGTAAAAATTAAACCTCAATAAATTCCAAAACTAGAAAGCACACAGGTCACGTTTGTTATCTGTCACATGTGTGTGTGTATGTGAGAGAGAGAGAGAATTTTAAAAGGTAAAATCCTCATGACTTTCATTAAATGAACACATCAGAGATTTTGTTTACATCATTAACCAATGAGGGAACCAATGAGATATTTATTATAATCAGTTCAAAATAAAATTTAACAGAGAGAGAAAGAGAGAGAGAGAATGACAAATGTTGAACTCATAAATTGATGTAAAGTATGTCAATATCCACAGGGCCAATAATTAATTGCATCACCACTGGACACAATTCTTCATTTCTTTGGTCAAGAATTATTTGCATTATTATTCAACTGAAGTTCTTCAGAGTTCTAAAGTAGCTCAAAGACAATGAAAGTCAGAGGTAATCTGGAAGGGTGAGCTACACAGGACACCCAGTAATCTTTTTGCCCATTTCAAACTTTTCAAAAAATTTTTCCGTGCACCAGGTCTGTCTGGAAAGTATCCAGTCATGTAAAATGAAAAATAGAGACATTTATTGAAGATACAAGAAACACTGTACAGAAGACAATAGCACCTCAGTCCCCTTCAAAGCAGGCACCCTGGGACCTCACACAGTTCTCCCAGCGCCTCTTAACCTGACCCGCACACGTTCAGCATTCTCAGGTGCTCTGCCTGTTGCAGGCCTTCCAGAACGTGGATCGCTTTCAGCAGACTCTCGCCCATCTTTGGAGTGTTTGTGCCACACTTATTTGTGCTACACTCATGGCATCGTCCCTGAAAACCTTCTGAATCATCCGAATAGTTTCCATGGAGGATTGCTCAAGCTTAACACAAAATTTGATGCAGGTTCGTTGCTCTACTCACTCATTTTGAACACGACAGCCACACAGTACACACACTCACGCAACGGCGTCTAGTGCCCCACTGATCAGTACCGTGAAGTCGTCGTTGTTGTTCACATATGCACACCCCAGTCCACGCTCCCTGGCTGCCAGGTTACATCGATGTCGTGCAAACCGTTCTGGTTATATTAACAATGGCTGGATACTTTCTGGACAAATCTCATATATGTGTCGGTATGTAATTTTTAATTGAATTTATGCATCCCTGGGCAAAAACTACTTATTGTTAGAATAAAAAAGAACTCAGCAATCATTCTTTTATTAATTTTGGTTTTACACATACAAACACAAAGAAACCTTGTTCACATAAACAAGTAGATGGTTAAGTGAAGGATTTGTTAAAGCGATACCATTCTATTCTTTGATCTTTTTCTGAGCTGTATGCCAAAAATCACATCATGATCAATAATCAACATTATTTTTAATGATCCATTGGCTGCCTGTCTGATTAAATCTTCCTTTGATTTTACCAAAAGCAAGGTATAATATTAGAAATAATCTGACTTGTCATTTACTTTCTCAATGCCAATATTTTGAATTGTTTCCTTGTGGGCCCAAGGACGTTTACCTCCCGCAGCAATGCACCATCGTGGGGGGTCGAGGCCTGCCCCTCCTCTGCGCTGCGGCAGGAGCAGCTAAGATGGGGGAGGAGAGAAAAGAGAACGGGCATTACTCACACACAGTGTTCTATCGCTCCCGGTGCCTGGCACATAAGAAGATTTTTAAAAAATTAACAAAAGCAACCAAATGAATGAATAAATAGGTGTCCAAGAAAATTTACTATAAAACAAACAAAGCTCCAGCTTCATAGGGAAGTGTCCACAGGAGCATATATTTCTTGAGCAGGCCCTCACACTGTGCTCACATGTTCATATGTAATAGAATTTTCAAAGGAAGATACTTTAACAGCAATGAATTAAGGTCTTTTTCCCTTCTTCCTTCCCATCCATCACATTTCACCTCTGCAGGGTGAGCTGGGGTGGCTGCAGGCCACGTGGGACCCAGTTAGGGGACAGCCGAGTTGGGAATTTAATTAGTTTAGGTTTCATGAAATAACTTCTTGTGACTTCCAGACACTCTTCTGCACTGTTAAGTGATTGCTAATTATTCTGATGTAGGGAGGGCTCCTAGGAATGTCCCTGTTGCACACTGTGTCTCTCACACGGCACTAGGACTTAGAGATGCCGGCCCAGAGACAAGAGTGTGTCCTGCAGCTCCCTGCTGTGGGTGGTGGGGGAGAAAGAAAATCCCTCCAGGCATCAATTATGTAAAACTGTACGCACAGGCCAGCAACATCTTGTCAAAACAAAAGTTCATTATGCTTTTTTTTCTTTTTTGATGGGAATGGCATATTTGATAACATTTGAACACATTTTTGTCTGCAATTTAGAAAGATGAAACATTTTAATAAAACAAATGAAGCCTTGATTTGGATGTATATGAAAGATGTCTTATTTTGTCAAGCTTAAATTTATTAAGGAACTGAGAGAAAAATTCACATTAAATTCAATGAAATATGAACAAAAGTAAAAAGAAAGATATGTGATGGAATTAATAGGAATTATTTGATTTAGAGAACTGAATTTTAACAAAAAATGTCCAGATCATTCAAAAAGTAATTCATCAAAAAGAACAGATAATTGAGTCAAAAATCATGAATAAGCCATTGGATTATTAGAAAATCTAATCAATGAAGATGCAGGAATCTTATGAATATATTGGGAATAAGATTTAAATGTCATAGTTTTGCACAGCTGCAGTATCGTAGCCAATGAAAAAAAAGAAAGATATAAGATTTCAATGTCTTAATTTGAGACAAATTAGTTACATCAATGAAAACAGTGAGAAAAGAAAAGAACTTTTGACTGAGTAATGCAAATCCTTTTAATTATCAGACCAAGAGAGACAATAAATGAGTCTGCAGTCATGTCCTACTCCCTCCTTCGAGCTATGAACTCATTTCTTGAAACTGCTTGGTACTGCCACAATTAACTGTAAATGAGCCAATAATGCCACACCAGGCACTATAACTCACACCACATAGCTTAACAGTGTATAGCCAATCACTAATCAATGTTATTTCTGTAAACAAATGAGAATTCCTGACAGACAACTTTGTATCAGCCCACGCCCTGTCCCCCTTTTTTGCCTTTAAAAATCCACTTGTAACTGCTGTTAATTAGTGTATATTGAGGGCAACTTGAATCTATGCTCCCAGGTTGCAACCCTCAAGTTTTGCCCAAATAAACTCTCTATATAAATATAACTCTCTACTTATATTAATTTTGCCTCAGCTTTGTAAAAGAAAATAAAAATATCAGGACCCCCCTTTAACTCCCTATGCAAAAGGGAAGGTAAAGGCCTCAGTCAGGCACCTGTGAAGGGCCCCACAGATCATTCGTTAAGGAAATTTTTTGCTGGCCTCCCGTAAGCAAGGACGTGTAAATTGTAACTTTAGATCCGCAGGCTGTCTAGCTCCTAAAACTAAAGTCTATTGATTCCACACTAATAATGAATCATGCGTTTATCTTCCCAGGTGCAGAACAGAGACAAGATGGGATCAAACATTCTTCCACCGACCCAGAAACAGCTGCATAATGCATGATTTCTTTACTCCCTTTTTCTCTTCGAACATTCACCTTACCTTATGTAAAATGTAGATTTTCCTGGGCCTCCCAAGAATATAGCCATTTTGTCTCACTACTCACCCACCCCCTGCTGGGTTTTTTTCCTTTCTGTATCCTCTACTCCCGTTAAACACTGAAGCTTCCAAATTCACTTCATGGAAAACAGCCACAGATTTGTCTGTGGTTTGGGTTTTTCCCAGGCACGTCCTCAACTTTGGCTTAATAAACCTCCATTGACTGAGGTCTTTGCCTCAGTCACTTATTTTAAGTTGTCAGATTCTTCCTTTTAGGTTAACAATAGCATAACACTTACAAAATGTTGCTATAACAAGCCATTGACTAAAATAGCTACTGCAAGTCATCAATTCAAAGAATGTGCTTAGTCACTGACCAAAAAAAATAACTGAAATGCCCTGAAATCTTACAGTTCATATATGATAAAAGTTTTCCCAAATTTTGACAACAATCTTAAACTTAATATGACCAATACTGACTTGAAAAGTGAAAGTAAAAAAATTTTTCTAGGCCGGGCCTGGTGGCTCTCGCCTATAGTCCTAGCATTCTGGGAGGCCAAGGCAGGAGGATTGCTTGAGGTCAGGAGTTCGAGACCAGCCTCAGCAAGAGCAAGACCCCGTCTCTACTAAAAATAGAAATAAATTAGCTGGGCAACTAAAAAAATAGAAAAAATTAGCCGGGCATGGTGGCGCATGCCTGTAGTCCCAGCTACTCTGGAGGCTGAGGCAGGAGGATTGCTTGAGCCCAGGAGTTTGAGGTTGCTGTGAGCTAGACTGACGCCACGGCACTCTAGCCTGGGAAACAGAGTGAGACTCCGTTGCAAAAAAAGAAAAAAATTATAAACTTTCAATAATAAAAATTAAAATTTAATCAACCATATGAAAAGAAAGTCTGAATTATTTTTCTGTTCTCTCCATAGAAAATAGTGCTACAAAACCCTTATGTTATGAGGAGGTAATTAAAGAGGGTACAACCAAAATAGGTAGGGAAAATTGTTTTTATAGCCATGTTATGAAGATAATAGATTATATATATGTGTATGTGTGTATGTGTGTATATATATATATATATAAAATGACATTTAAGATTCGTTTCAGATTTTTTACATTTGTAATTTGTTTGGAAAGTTCTTAATCATATTGCTTCCTACAATATGGTGAAACATATAAACATATATTTGGTCTTCTTTCCAATTTCTGACATACAGCTTCAAAAATCCTTGGAGTCTCTGAAGTAATGAGAGAGCCTTTGTCTCCTAATGAGATGATTGTGGGCCCCTAAATAGCCTCATTGTGGGGGCTCACTGCCAGGGAACCAACCACTGATTAGAGGCTTGGAACTTTCAGCACCACCCCCCCCCACACTCTTCATCCTCCTCCCCTACCTCTGGGGAGGAGAGAGGGGCTGAAGGTTGAATTGTTCACCAATGGCCAATGATCCAATCAATCACACCTATGTAAGGAAGCCTCCATGAAAACACAAAAGCACTGAGGTCTGGGGTCTTCTGGACAGCTGAACATGGGGAGGTTCCTGGAGGGTGGTGTACCCAGATGGAAGCCCCGCGCCCCTTCTCCCATACTTTGCCCTCTGCGTTTCTTCCGTCCGGCTGTTCGCCTATATCCTTTGCAATGAATGGGCAAGTGCAAGTCAAGTGTTTCCCTGAGTTCTGCGAGCCACTCTAGTAAATTAATTAAACCCAAGGAGGGGGTCGTGGGAAGCTGGGTTTATAGCTTATAGCTGGGTCAGAAGTACGGGCCACCCCCTCCCCACCATGACCATGCTTGCCATCGCATCAGAAGTGGAGGACGGTCTTGTGGGACTGAGCCCTCAACCTGTGGGGTCTGATGCAATCTCCAAGTAGACAGTGCCAGAGCTGAACTGAATGAGACGAAGCCCAGCTGGTGTTTCCTGCAGAACTGCCTGGTGTGTGTGGGAAAATCCCACACACCTGGGGTCACAAAGGTGTTCTGTGTTGTCAGAGTACAGTAGGAGAAACCGAGTTTGTTTTTTCCTACATCCTTACACTTCCAGAATTTCTTTTGCATAGTCTCTCCTCTTTTGCTGATGTTCAACTTTATCACCATATCCTCTCTCACCCATTCTTCTGTATTTTTCCATTCTTTGTCTTATGATGTTTTATTATGTTTTCTTTTGACCTTGGTTCCAGTTTACTAAATCTCTCCTCAGTTATGACTAATCTGCTGTTAAATCCATCCATTGAGTTCTTAATTTTGATTATGAAATTTTTCGATTTTGGAATTTGCCTTTGGTTTTTGTAGCATATATTATAGCCTCCCATGTCTGCCAAAGTTCTTAATATTGTCTTTTATCTCCTTGAACATAGTAAAAGTAGTTATATGAAATATTATATTTCTATTACATTTTCTATTTAATTTTCCTATTTCTGGTAAAATTTGTACTCTCACTCTCTGACGTCTTTGTGACTCTGTTGCTATTGTTAGTTGTTTCAACTAATGTTTGTACATGTTGTCTCATCTCCTAAGAAGTGTGGTCATTTCTGTATTGAATGCTAGATATTGTGACCTAAAATTGGTCGTGGAAATAATTTGAGGCTCAGGTGCCAACAAAATTGTGAAGAATTACTGGGCCAGCTTCCAAAAGAGAAAACTGAACTTAGCATTGGAAGTCCCTTTTTCCCTGGAGACATTTGCCTGTTCCTAAGGGCAGAGCTGAGAAGCTAAGTGAAGCCACTAGAGGCTTCATGGGGCAAGGAAACACACATGGAGTTATGAAGGGGTGTGTGCGTGCATGTGCATGCAAGCATGTGTGTTTGTGTGTGTGCGCATGTGTACCTGTGCACCTAGGACACAGCCCTCGGGCCCCAAGTCAAAGTAGGTGGAAGACTGGGATACACGTAGTTGAGATTATATTTACACATTTCATCACTGCTTCCAGGGACGGTGAAATCCTTGCCACTATCCTGGTGCAGACATGGCTTCCAGGAATGCTCAGAAAGCCCATTCTGGTGACACACCCAGCATGGCGACCCCAAGGTGCAGAGTCACAGGTCGTCTCTCAGTCTAAACATGCTCCACAGTGCCTGGGACTGGAAGTACCTGAGGAGGGAAAGAACCAAGATTTGAAAAAGATAGAGTCAGAAGCCAGTCTGTGGAAAAGTTTTCCAAATCTTACAGCTAACATGTGAAAGAAATTTGATAGAAGTTATCCAAAATTTCATGGCAACACTAAAATTTACATGACATTATCAATAGTGAGTTGAAAAACTGAAAGTTTTCCAAACTATCGATAGCAAACAAATTTTGATCAATTGTGCTAGAGGAAAGACTGAATTATCTCACTATTCTCTCTACAGTAATGACATTACAAAACTGTTTAAACAGGAAAAGGCAATCAAAGAGTACACAGCCAAAAATATCAGGAAAAAAGAAAGTACGGAGGTGGGTTGGACAATTAAGTAATAAAATAGAAATTATATTTTCTTGGATTTCATGCTGTTTGTGGTATTTTGTAGGCTTTAGAAATTTGTAATTCATTGTGATTTCATTAATCTTTCCCAATGATAACAAATTTATACTTAATTTTGTAATTCTCCTTTTTAAAAGAGGACTCCCCAGTTGTGTAAGCTCGGGCCCCTCTCGGCCTGGGTCTGCACCAACGCATGTGTTGTAAAGGCTTCTTGTCACAGTTATTTGAGAGGAGATTCTCTGGCTCTCGTCATGGCACTTAAACTCCCTGTATTTCATTTTAGTAATCTATAAAACGAAGGAATTAGCCTGAAACATCTGAGATCTGTTGCAGCTCTAGAGGCAGCGGCTCTGCGATGCTGTGACTATAGAGGCAGGATTTAGTGGGGCTTTCCTCACTGTGCAACCTTGTAAAATTACGTATCCTCGTTTGACAGATGAGAAAAAAATGACCCAGAATGAAAAACAGCACATGCACAACTACAGAACTCCAAAAGGGGACGACTGAGATAGAAACCAGAGGGGTGAACAGAAGAGCAGATGGCCAGTCTGGCCACCTCCCAGGGCAAGGTGCTGGGACATCTGGGCAGGACCTCGGGGAAGGTGGCCAAGGACGGCTTTGCAACTCAACTCAACACCATCTCAAGGGTATAAAACGGTTAAGCAAAGAAAATAGAAAGGGAATTTCTTTGGACAAAGTTTTTAGAGTGCAATGCTGTTTTCTTTTTCCATACCCAGAGATTTGGAGTTAGTGTTTTTACATAGAAGTATGCCTTTCGATTATTCAAATTAAACTGTTGTGGTGACTGGAAGTGACCAGAAGAGGTTTTCTTTTCTTTTCTTTTTAAATGTATTGTGATTAGATAAATCACAGGATTTATACCAGATTTTATCCTGAGTAAAGAAGAAGTAACATAGCTGGCTTGCAGGAGCAGCTATGAAAAAGCATAAAACTGCTCTAGGTTTGTCATTAAGTCCCACTCTTAATGCTTAAAAAATACTTGAAACAGAAATGTTATATAAACCATTCAGTGCTTTACAAATTGTAGTTTGAATTACATTAGAAATGAGTTACCAGATCACTGAATTCCGTACTCAACAGATTTCATAGACACGTAAAATTTAGAAACATTTTGAGAGGTTGGTATTAGGTTAACAAATATCTATTTTGCCAAACAAAAACATTATTTTAAAATCCCACCATCTAAAATCACTAACATTTCATAAGAGGGAGAAAAATGTTCATACCAAAAAAGTAGGAAAAGATGTAACGATATACTAGCAGAATAAAAAATAAATAAATAATAAATTTACCTTTACGTAATAAATTTACCTTTATGAATGTTTGCCTCACAGTTGTTTTTCCCCATAGGTAAGTGAAAACTCTGTTGTAGGCCTGGGCGTGGGAGCTGTGCATTACACGCTTATTGAGGCATTGCTTGGTTGTGGCATTTCAGCAACCAGAAAAAAAACATGATGGTCCTTTCACTATTTCAAAGCTATTTAAACTGGTATGAACCACAAACTGAGATATAAACCCAGTCAGTCTCTTTTATTTTCTCACATAATAAATCAAAACATAAAACAACCTCACTCTCCTAAGCAGCCCCTCTCGTAACTGTCCACGAACCCCGAGACTAGCTGGGTCCTGGGCCGCCGAGCGCGGGCGCCGCCACGAGGGGCGCGGCTGGCGCTGGTCCCGCACGGCCCGGGCAGCGCCCGCGGGGACAGCCCTTCCCGGGCGTCGCCTCGGCCTGCAGCGCCGTGGGCCTCGGGGTGGCAGCTGTCACGATGTGCTCTTCCGTCTCGCACCGCCCCGAGCTCGGGCCGTGCAGCCACGGCCTGACGCGCCTCTCCCGTGCGGGGCTGGCGCCGGCTCCACGCGGGCTACTCGGAAGGAGCGGGCAGACTTTCCTTCCAACCCTCCGAGCACGCGGAGGCCCGGCCACGCGCCCTCCGGACGCCCACATCTCCCGCGGAGGCCACTGAGCGGCCCGTCACAAGGACGCCTCGGTGACCGCGGGGGGCCGCCTGCCCCGCGCCTGCCCCGCGCTCGCCCCCTCCGCCCCGCCGCCCGCCCCGCCACAGACGCGCTCCAGGGAGGGCGCCGCCAAACTGCGCCCCGTTA
>VBSM01000373.1:2050394-2063031 GCA_008086735.1 Cheirogaleus medius | reverse complement strand
CAGCATCAGTAGCTACCGCTGCAGAGGGAGGGGGACGCACAGCGGTCGCCGCATCAGCAGCCGCGTGGGCACCCAGCGCCTGGCCAGCCTCCCGGACGACCGCGGGCGGCCCTCTGCCCCGCGGCTCTGCGGGCGGCACCCGCCAAAGGCGCAGATGCAGTTGCGCTCGGGCAGCGTTCCATGAGGTGTCTCCACCCTGCGATCCCCGAGCGTGGCCCGTTGGTGGCTGCATTCGATGTGAGCATGTCTTCACTCTGAAGACGCGTCTGGTGGCACATCTCTGATTAGCCAGCTGCCCAGGCCGCAACAGCCAAGCTGGAAAGGGGTCAGCCGTGGCTCTTCCTCAAACGGTGGCTCCAGGGGCACTGCGGACGTGCCGACCGTCCTCATCCCATCCAGTATCCCCGATGACAGGCAGCGCAGCAGGAGGGTGTAGCGCAGCAGCTCCCAAAGTGGTCCTTAAACCTGCAGCAGCATCACCTGGAAAGCTTTTAGGAATGCAAATTCCCAGGCCCTGCCCTAGACCCACTGAATCAGAGACTCTGGGGGTGGGGCCCGGAATCTGCATTCTAACGAGCCCCCCAGGGGACGCTGATGCAGGCCGAAGTTTGAGGATCACTGGTGTAGAACAAGGTTTGGTGACTTTTCCTGCAAAGGGCCAGAAAGTAAACATTTCAGGTTTTTGGGCCATGTGGTCTCTGGACACAGCTCCCCAGCACATAAGCAGCCACAGTTAGTATGTCAATGGATGAACATGGCTGTGTCCCAATAAAACTGTATTTGTGGGTGCTGACATTTGAATTTCACATAATTTCATCCTGTCATGAAATATCCTTATTCTAATTTTGTCAACCATTTAAAAATGTAAAGAACCATTCTTAGCTCCCAGGCCATACAACAACAGCTAGTCGGCCAGATTGGTCCACAGGCCAGTTTGCCCAACCCTGGGCTTGAGTGTGACTGGACTGGAACCTAACCAGGTGGGCAGCCTTGGGCAAGTCACTTAGCCTGTGTGCCTCAGTGTCCTCAACACCTATCTCATAGGGACGCTGCTGATGTTACACGACTGACACACTTGGCCCAGCCTTAGCCAAGTGGCTTCTATTATTTTTATGTCTGTGTGTAACTGACCTCCTTCTTGGCAGATGTCCACGTCACGAGAGGTACCACCCTCTGGCACAGGGAGTGATCAGAGCAACCCTGAGGCTCCCCCATGGTCTTGTCTCCACACTCCCCCACTGCCCTCCAGGAAGGGGTCGTCAGGGCTGCGTGCTGCTCTTGCCCCAGGAGACAGGAGCCCCCAGGGCTCCTGCAGTGAAGAGTGGGCAGCTGGAGGGCAGGCCGAGCTCTCTCAGCCAGTGCTGCGTCTGCTCAGTCTTCCCAGCCCCACGCCGTAGCTCCGCCCTAACAGTTCACAAAGCAGGGCAGCCCTTTTTCATAGCTTGGCCTAAGAGACGCCAAAAGCAACGTTTTAGATAATGGTAGGGTATTGTGCCAGTGCATGAGAGAGAAAGAGAGAAAATGGCAAAGGAAAAGTGACAAGAGCAGGAAGTTGGGGCTCCCCATACTGGGAGGTCAGCACGCAGCCCTGAGTGACCCTGCGGAGAGGGAGGCCAGGGCAGCATGCATCGATACCGGCACCGTGCCAGGCAGCCTCAGCGGCCGTCGTCACAGGAGCTCCAAGTGGAGCCAGGGCTGAGGCCCAGGCAGATGAAAAACACAGTGACACCTCCCAGGCTGAGGCCCTGGGCACCCGTGATGCTCACACTTTCGATGTGTTCTGGAAGGTTCCCTTTGTCCACTGTGGTGTCCTTCCAGAGCCTGGAAAGCCTGCTCTGTGCTCTGGAACATTGCTCATTCTCTCCCGGCAAAATGTAAGCTTTCCTCTGCTCCAGAGCCACGGCCTATGGCAACACGCAGCCCCCTCTCCGGGCAGCACTGAACACCCACTTCCTCCCGCCAGGTCGGGAACAGCTGGTTTATGGGCCAGATAACACTTTCCGGCCGTCCATGATATAAGACAGGGAATCATGCTTACAAGGGAAGATGTGAAGTGTTTGCCTCTAGAAGTTAAGAGTTTTTGATGTAAGAGGCAGAAAGGAATGAAGTTGTTTTTCTGGTTCAACACTTTCCTATTTCCCTAAATTAAAAGTCAGAGTCTGATGCAAAATAGAAAATTCAATTGCACACATTCTATCTAGATATTATCCCATTTCTGTGTCATAGGAAATCCAAGAGGGAATTAATATTATTCCCATTCACAGATGAATCAACAGAGGCTCGATAAGGTCAAACGACTTTCTCCAGACCCTGTGTCCAGGAAGTGGAGGAGCACGGCTCCATTTGGCCAATGACCTGGGCCAGTGAGCAATGGCTGCAGAACCACCCCATGGGAAGGAAATGAGGGAAGGTGTCCCTATCAAGGGTAATTAAGATAAGGGAACCCCAAAAACACTGCCACAAAGTGACTACATATTTTAATTGTCACTTTCTTTTAAAAAAATTAATTTTTCCTTATTAAGAAAGCATTTTAGAACAATGCTTTCTTTGGATTTCAGTTATCACTTAAGATCCTTGGAGACATTTTCTTCAGTGGAGATAACTATCTGGGTTGAACTCTCCAACCATTTCATATGAGTGCCAAAGATGGAACCTGCTTGCCCAGTCAGAGACAAATGCTCTAAGCTGACACATCATTAAACGTTTTTTCATTGTCCCTTCCTCTTCCACTTCTTGTTGTGACTTTAGGTCTATTCTGACTCCTTCCTGCTTGGGCCACGGTCATGCAAGTCTCGTCCCAGTACCACTCACATGCATCAGAGATGAGGGGGTCACAGAAGGTGGTTTCCACAGAATATCATCTTGCTACATTCTTTTGAAGTGGTCCAAGGCTCTCTCTACCCTGGAAGATATTTGAATGAACATGTGGTCAAATATGCAGTATAGTCAGTAAAAGTCAGTGAAGGAACCAAATTAGGAGCCATTGGAAAACGTTTCCATTATAGGAAGCCAGCACCAGACACAGGCCAAGAGCTATGGAAACATGATGGCCCGTTGTGGATGAAGTTGGTTTCTCATTCCTGTATCCCTCAACAGAAGCCAATAGTGAGAGAACCCTGTTTGACATGTGGCTAGAACTCATTCTCCAAATTCTCGATCATTTTTCAGTCCTCTACATTTTGTCTTTCAAAGTCTATAGTCTGATATTCGATGCTATCACTCATTCAGGGGAAATTCTACCTTGAAGCTGTGCTTCCCTGGCCCGCTCTCCTCCCCTTGGGCATCTGAAATTATGAGAAGGTTGGCTGGCTGAGCTCTGCCCCTGGGGTGCAGCCCGGGGGGCTGTGCCACACGAGCACTTGGAAAGCACACCGCCTCCCGCACAGTGCGGCCTCACACGGGGGTGGCCGGTGACACAGGCGGGCATCCTGGTGCCCTCCCCAGGTATCCACTGCTGACTCAGACCTGCTGACCCTCCTCACATGTTTTGCTTCAACGTTTGCCCAAGAGGCTGTGAGTAAAATCTTTCCTCAGCAGTTTCCTCACAACGTGGAGAGGGAGAAAGAGAAACATGAAGGACATTTTCCCTCTGGCCCTGCCCAGAGGCCTCTGTGGGTATCCCACAGGCAGAAGGATGACAGATGCGGCCCTTGTATGTAGGGGAGGCTGCTGCTGCCGGATTCTGTCCAGTTGGCAAGACAAGGGGAGCTGCCAAGACAAACAGCCGAGGCATGAGAGCTAACAGCTCGAGATCACCACGGCGTGAAGCGGACCCGTGAAACGAGACATTGAGGATGCTGCTTGGAATAGCTCGAATGTTGAGCATTCTTTCCCAGTGGAGGGATGAGGGAGTCAGTGCAACAGCAGTGGGGGAGACTTGGGCAGGGGAGCACACGGGTCCTGGGGCTGAGGAGGAGGAGTGACCAAGGCATCACCCTCAGGGAAGGAGGCAGTACCCGCTTTTCACCCAACTGGTGAATGCTCCCTGCCACCCCCATCAAAAAATAGCATGGCTATTAATAGGTCATACCAAAAGGGCCCTTGTAGTTTATAATCATTTTCATCTGGCTTCAGGAACAGCAACCATGAAATGTCTGTCTGGTGACTGCCGCGCCAGTAAGGCAGGTTTATATTAGCCAGTACTGAGAACGCCGCAGCAATGACAGCAAGGCAGAGGATGGTTTATGGGCTTTAATGCCTGTGCTGACATGGAGGGTCAGAACAAGATTTATTTTATGCTCCGGCCATCACCAAACACTGAAAACTAGTCATTACAAGCCAGATGACAACTGGAATGCAGTAATCACTTGCAGGGATATTTATTTTGTTTTTAAGTTTTTGGATGAATCTGGTTTTTGGAAAGTGAGGGACAGCTTAGGAAGTCAGACTATGCCATTATTACATCTAAACCATTACACATTTGCTAGCCAATTATGTGCTCTTGTATGGAAAACAAAGCCAGGATAAGCCAAGAAAGCAGGATAAGCCCCAAGGCCTGAAGGCTCATTACTACAGGCCATGCCACCAAAACTTCGTTTGTGGTTACTACATACCCTAAATATTATTAATGGACCAAAAGAACCCAATATTTGTAAAGTCTAGTCAGTATCACGAAATCCACAGCCCACTGTGACAGTGGATTTCACGGAAGGCAACATGCATTAGATCACTTTCCTTCTGACTCATTCTACTGGATTTCAGGTGATAAAGTAGCAAAAATAGGCTGAACATTTTTATTAAACCCATTGTCAGCCCAAAGATTTCAATTAAGTTTGTATAAACACATTGTCTTTTTACACTAAAACCATCCCTGACCCTAACATTTCTGCTCTCAAGCAAGTCATGCCTTAGAATCAACTACGTTACTTTTGACATTTTTAATGGTTTTTGCTTCTTCTAGACAAGTAAAGGTTTGACAGCAATGACTGATGAGCCATTATTTCTTAAAATATGGCATAACGCTTCCTGCATAATCTTCCATTCATTCCGTCACACTTAACTGTCTTGGTTTTCTTTTCTTTCCAGAACTTTACACAAGCACTTTTCTGTGATAATTTTTCTCCTCAGGAGAATCCATCATTTTCCGAGTGCACCAGCAACAAGCAGCTGGTCCGATACACGGCCCACCCACCCCATGGTGGCTGCCACATCCCCCTCTCGCAGTACTTGGCCTAACTTTTCAGCCGGGGGAATGCAGGGGCCAGATGACATCAAACCCTGGTATGGTTGTGTCCATGGTCTGAAAATTCGTTGAGCTCTTTGCTTGTGTCAGCACATTTCTGAGTATATGCCACACCCCCCAAATAATTCACATTTTAAATGTACATAGACTATGACCATAGAAATGCTTTCCCTGTCATTGAGTCTAAGTTAAGTACAAAGCAGATAAATGAAAAGTCCTCCAATGTGCACTGGGATTCTAGGGCTTCAGGGCATGTCACATTTCAGAGAAGGCGGCGTGCAGGTTCAGGGCGGAAGCAGACACTACAGTCCCGTCTCCCGCCCCTTAATGTGCTGTTGCCTGTTCCTGTCTTGATTTCAGGCCTCATCTCTTCACCCACCCTGGTCTTACATTCAACAACTTCTACTTGGCAGGTTTTAAATCTTGTCACATTTGTATTTAACCAACTTTGGGGAAAAAGGTTTCAAACAAGAAAAAAAAAAAAATCTTACTGCTATGTTTTTCTTCCAGGGTAATCCTGTGCAAGGAATTCCTTCAGTTTCTTAACTTATCTAAGTATACCTTTTGACCATGTCAGTAATCAATACATTTCCAAGATGGTATTTAAAGCTAATGAATTAGGCAAATATAAACCCATTTTGTGATCCAAGCAAAGCTCAGGGCTGTCAAAACCAGGATGCACAGGGCCTGGCCAAGGACTGTGCAGCCCCATGGCTCCCTGTGACCTCCCATGCAGCACACACAGAGTCTGCACCTGGTGCTTCCGAGTGGTTCCCAGATCCACTCTGCATCCTCCTCCAGATGGCCAGGAGCCTCCCTAGAGGGCTCCCCATCCTCTAACTTCCGGGGTCATTTGCAATGGAGGGTGAGATCAGGGTATTTTTCCCCCCAGCTTCCTTCCTGAGAAGTTGCTTCTGACTAGCTATGTCCCTTGAGCTAAGGTGACAGTTCTTCTCCAGGTGGCCTTCTCCACAGGACTTTCTCAAGTTCTTATAACTACCAGCCACCTTCACCCTGCCAGGTGTAGGAATCTAAGAGCCCCAGCTGTCACTATCACTTGTCATTAGTCCCCTCATTAAATCCCTCTCAAATTATTATAATTCGTGTATGCCATATATTTCTTGTGGAGACCCTGACTTGACATGGGGTCTAAAGGGAAGCTCTGCTCAAGCACAGAAGGGAGCCACACACTGTATATCGGAATGTCCCAAGGCTCAGGAGCATGTTTATGGCTTATGGAAAAGAAACAATCTGTGCTGCCCGCCAAAGCAGTCATCAGGACTCTATATATCTGAAGGATTTTTCTGGAAAGCTCTTGTCAAAGTCTTTGGTGGTCTATCTCATCATTCTTGGTTGGTCTACAGTCTGAACTGAACAAGGCTGGCCTCCTGGCCAGAGGATTGAAGGAGGAAGGCTGGCACATAGGGAGTCCTGAGTGAATGTCAGCAGCAGCCTTTATACTTACTTTAAACACCATAGTACTGTTTTTGCTCTTTTTGAACTTTTTGACATAGAATCACATATGTATGCTTTGTGTCTACCTTTTTTTGTTTTACCTTATGTTTGTGGCATTCATCTATGTGTTGCATGTGTTCCTTCTCATTGCTGTATAGCTTTCCACTCTATGAACACATTTTGTATTTATCCATTCTATTCTAAAAGAATATTTGGGTTGTTTTCGTGTTGGAGGACATGACAAATTGTGCTGCCATGAACACACTTACACATGTCTTTTGCTGAACATACCATAGGCATTTCCGTTGCACAGATATGCTGAATTGTTAAATCTTAGGTAATGCTTATGTTCAGCTTTAGAAGATATTGCCAAACAGTTCTCTGGAGTGATTGTATTAATTTTCACTCTAGGTAGACTCCTCTTTTTAATAATTTCCTAAGTGTGTGCATATGTTGAACCTCTCCTACTGGGATTCTAGACCAAGAAAAGGTCCTGGTTTAAGGGCCTGATGAAAAGATGTTTCCAGACCCCCAGAAAACTGATGAAAACTCTTTAGCAGAATTTGTATCAACATGAAAACAGTCAGGGTCTGGGCACCATGATTTGTTCCAGCTTCTCTCTGCCAGTCCCTTCCAACCCACGCTCCATCCTGGCCAGCACTTTCAGGGCAGACAGAGAGGAAACTAGGGTTTGGGAAGAGAAAGGAAGTTAAAGTATACAGCAAAGCTGTGGTGTAGATTTCCAGAGCGAATCTGAGAACGATCAAAGAAGCAGAGCAGAGTGAATCCCGTTCCTCGGGGTGTTCAGTCTTGTGTGCAGTGGGGATCGCGGGGGTTTGCTCTATACCAAGCAGACCCAGAAGAAAAATTCCTCTTACTTTGCATTATCTGTCACAAAGGAAAATAAAAACACAGACATCTTACTGAAACAATAGAGAAGGAAAGCCTGAGAAGTCTCTATCAAATAAGGAATGATAAATGGGAAATAATTATATAGCCCCCACTACTACCAATTTAAGATGCATTAAATGCTACTGATAATCTAACTGGTGTTTAATCTGTATTGCTTCATTTTATAGTATAGATAACTTAATAAGGGCTATTAACATTTATTCACAGTTCTAACTCCCTATATTTAGTATATGGCAACCTAGGGCTGCCATAACAAATTAACTGAGTGGCTGAAAAGAATAGTGATTTATTCTTTCATAGTTCTGGAGGCCGCAAGTCTAAGTCCAGGTGTCAGCTGGATTGGTTCCTGCTGGAGGCTTTGAGGGGTGATCTGTCTCACGTCTCCTTCTTGGCTTCTGGCAATTTCCAGCAATTCTTGGCATTCTGTGGCTTGTAGTTGCATTTCTCCAGTCTCTGCCTCTGCCTTCACATGGTGTTCTCCTTGTGTGTGCTCAAATTTCCCTCTTCTTTTAAGGACACTAGTCATATTGGATTTAGAGTCCACCCTACTCCAGTATGACCTCATCTTAACTTGATTACATCTATGAAGACCCTGTTTCCAGTAGGTTACATTCACAGGTTCCAGGCAGACATGAACTTGAGGGTGGAAGTCACTTTTCAACACAGTATACTCCCTACATGATTTTTTCCCATAACCTCAAGTATGAATTTTCCTCCCAAGTAGATGTCCAGAGCATAATTCTTGCTATTACAAAGGGAACCTGGATATATGTAATGATCCTCAAGTTGGAACAGAATGTGAGTTGGGAGTAGAGAAGAGGCTCTTGACTCTTCTCTGATACATGTAGCTCTTTTGTCATAACTTAGGAGGCAGAAGCTTGGGAGAGAAAGCTCAGAGGACAGCTGGTGCTAATGTTGGCCAAGGTCCTATAGCACAGTGAACTAGCTCATAAACCTTGAATGGGGACTGTCCAAAAAAAGGGAAAATGCAACCTACTTATAACCAGGAAAAAACAGGTTTCCTATGTTTTAGGAGCTAATGAACACTTGCCAGTAGCCTCCTTCCAGACAGCCCAGAGCACCCAACTTCAGGAGAGTAGATTATTTGTGAAGACACATACACCAATACTTATTAATTAGAACTGTGTAAGACTTTTGGTGGATCTGTGATACAAACTTTATGTCTGTTGGGATTTTCTCTGTAAGTTCCTCTTTTTTTTTTGTTATTGTGCCTACAGCACAGCCTCACACGGCACAATTGCAGGACAAATGGTGGATGGGAAGTCGGAAAAGACCATATTGTTCCAAGAGGTCTGTTCTCAGTGGTACTCCGCAGGAATGAGTCAGGCCAAGGCAACAGCTGGAAATCTCCTGGAGACCTGGGAAGGGTCCAGCTAACATGAGGACTAACCACTGCCATCGTTCAACCTCTGATCTCGGTGTCACCATGATCTAGTACAAGAGAATTTGCAAGGCCAGATGACATTTGTGTAACTTTTGGTTAACAGTGATGCAAACAGAACTTCAGATTCAGTTGACAGTTGAATCAAATAAAGAAAAAATTGGAGAATTTCAATTTATCACGTACATAATTATAGCATAAGAAGGCAACTCAGACCACTTAGTCCAAAGGAAATCCATTATTGTGTGTGCTTAGAAATACCCAAATTCACTCTATAATTTTGAACAATCTATTTTAATGTTTGGTTCATGACTAAAGAAGCTTCAGATTTTTTAAGGCAATTATTTTCACAGTTTAACAACTATAGCTAATAATAAAAATTCACATCCCAGCTCAATTCAGAGCAGAGTGTATTTTCATAAAATGGTTCTTTTAAAACTAAAGTTTAAAAGTGGCAGTCAGGTTAGGCCTACCTAACATTTAAGTGGGACATGGCTGCCTTCTTAGAAACACTTAACCACTTCCGTACCAGTGTCGACTTTAGCCGACAGCCGTGATATGAAGGCGCACAGCCGAGCGTCGACTTTAGCCGACAGCCGTGATATGAAGGCGCACAGCCGAGCGTCGACTTTAGCCAACAGCCAAAAGCTTTTACTTTTATCTCTGCAGTTGCAGTGTGTACGTTCAGCTAATAAGTTACTACAAATCTGTGACCTTTTAACAAGTCCTTAGTAGGAGTTTTTATAGTTATTTTCCTAAAGCTGCCTGTAAAGTAAAACAAGCTTTCAGTGCTTTAAAGCTTTCCTCATCACACAAGAGCGAAACGGATCCGTCGTCAATGCACAGCACACACTACCGTGCGGACTGTGAGTGCCAGCCGTGGGCGAGCCTTCTCGGCCAGTGAGCGCCGTACTGAAGTGGTTAAAAAGGGGGCCTTTGAGGCAGGGGTTGGGGGGAATTGCACATGTAACAGAACTGAATTGTTTTATTTCATAAACAGCTCTTTCCAAGGGAAGGTACTGCCCTGCACCATACTAAGACTGACATGCCCTGCTGACTGCTGACTCTTGTTCCGACTTTATAACACACTCATCTCTCCCCCTTGGGTCTTCTCAGCTGGCAGTGGCACATGCTGAGTGCAGGCTGAAGTTCAGCAAAGGATCACAGAAACAGCAGGGAAGAAAACATGAGAAAGAAACCAGGAAATACAAATTGTGCGGAAAATACCATCCATCTGTCATTAATTTTGAGTGGAGTTGCAGCTCATCCACAAGGTAACTTCTAATATCAGTACATAAGGGAAACAGGGCATCATCTTAAACAATCCTCAGGAAGCCCTACTCAAAAATATCTTTGGTCATCTCTTTCATTTTTGGAAGTGTCGGCTGTTTCTTTGATTCAACACCAAATGAAGTTGTTGACATGGGTTTAGAGGCCATTTTTCTTTAAGCCCTAGACTCATAGCGCATGGTATAACGTCTCATGAGAGACACACATGGACTTGAACCAACAGGGGCACGGTGCATCCAGAACCATCCACCTTGGTTCACTCTAGGACACACAGTACGTTCATAAGTGGTTTGTAACTGACCACAGAGTTTAATATTTTTTTCCTTCTTGCTGAACTCATAAAGTTGAATCAGTAGAAGTGAAATGTAATTTTGATACAATTCCACTCAATTTCAAATGGACATTCATATCTGAGTAGTGATGCATATAGGCATACATGCTCTTCTGTATTTAGGTACTTTCTGTAATCATGTATTTATGTATTAATACATAATTAATAGTTCTGTAGTTAATGCAGTTACATATGCTGGGGCTGTGCATTTGATGGAAAGTAAATGAAATGACCCTTTTATAGTAATTGATTTAATAAGTTTCTGAGTGGCAGAAACACATCTAGAATAAAAACTAATGCACTTAAATGAATCACTGGTTTTGTGATGGCTCTAAATCTAGAGGCTATAAATGATAAACTTTTAAAGATCTGTTTTTATAAAAGATTATGTTACTGCAAGTTGGACACAAGCAAGAGTCAAATAAATTTATAAGTGCCATCAGCCTGAAATAATAGAACTAATCAAGTGTTGACAGCTGTTGTTAGTGGATAATGGGCTATAAAGTAAACTAAAAAACAATTTTTAACAGACTATTTTCATATAGCAAATAAATAATAAATTACGATTAATGAAGGAAGTCCAGCAAAAGTTTCTAGCAAATAAAAATTTAAAAAAAAATAGAAGATTTAGTAATAACTACAGGGTGATTTATTTCAAAATATTGCCATCTTAAAGTGAAATATTATTAAATTACAGATGACTTTAAACAAATTCCTTCTGGAAACAGATGGAAAGCTCTGGCAAACCTCATGATCTTTATAGAATTCTCTGCTCCCCAAAACCATGGGAGACTTAAACGCTCAAGTGACCATTTTCTTCACCAGTTTTAGCAATTCTTGTTTCCTTTTCCTCAACAAACTCTTCCCTCACCCCTATCTCTAACGAAGAGAACAATACAAATCTCATTAAACTCAAAACGATGTGCCTTAAAATCCAGTCAGAAAAGCTTGTGAGACCCAGCTGACCTCTATTGAACAGAAAAACCAATAAAACAAAACAAAACAAAATTCTTCCTTGAATCTATAATATTGGGGCTTTATCCTGGGGAGAGAAAGGAAATGACTCTACCGAACTTTCCCCCATTGTCCTCCTCCCACCGGGCCTGCAGGCCTAAGTCAGTCACTGCAGTGACCCGGACGGGCCCAAGGGCCACTACTGAGGCAGACAGGCCCCTCACAGGCACGTCCCGGCCCACACCGCCAGAGCAGGAGCGGGCGACCCCGGGCTGGGCCACCTCCACGGCAAGATGCAGAAAGAGCCACATTTACTAGAACATTTATCCAAAGCTGGAGAAATGAAATGCGTTTCCCCAGGAACAGACCATTTGGGAGTAACCCAATTTGTCAGAGACACAGACCCAATAGACTGGTGTACAAGGGTTCTTAGCTTGTCAAAGATGCAACTGCCTGCTCCCCATTCCCCGTGTTCCAGCAAGTGTTAACAGCTCTTGACCAGGGAAATAACTGAGAAGCACATGCAGAGTGGAAAACAGCCTTTATTCCATTAGCATGCTCCACTGACTTCTGATCTTCTGATCCACCCCCTTCCCGGGCTCCTCCAGCTTTTATACCTTTGGTAGGACTCAAAAAGTGTCCAATCAGCAACAAGCGTTAACATCCAATCAGCAACAAGTGTTAACATCCAATCAGGAACAAGCTTTAACATCCAATCAGGAATAGTGGGATTCAAAAAGTACCCAATCAGGATCATGTAAGCAGCGTGGCCAGAGGACGGGAGCAGGTGGCCGAGCATAGAGGGGGACCGGACCGGCACACGAGGCCAGGCTCCAGTAGCGGGCACCCACATCGCAGCCTCCAGCTGGCCCTGTGCAGCACGGGCCTGCGGGGATGCGGAGCTGCAGGGAGGCGGCGAGGGGCCGTGTCTCAGCGCCCGACGGTTTTCCCCATCACCCTGAGCTCAGTAATCCCCTAGCTCTGCGATCCCCACCCCACCCCGGACCAACGGTGGCCTGTTAGGAACCGGCCGCAGAACAGGAGGTGGGGGGCGGGAGCTCCATCTGTGTTTGCAGCCGCTCCCCATCTCCCCTTCCCCCCATTCCCCCAT
>VBSM01000373.1:2039851-2050294 GCA_008086735.1 Cheirogaleus medius | reverse complement strand
TCCATCCTCCATCCCCCTATCTCCCCATCCCCCATCCCCATCTCCCCATCTCTGATATCCCCGCCTGGGCTCCGCCTCCTGTCAGATCAGCGGCGTTAGGTTCTCACAGGAGCGGGGACCCTGCTGTGAACTGCACGTGCCGGGGATCTCGGTTGCGCCTCCTCCTGAGAATCCAGTGCCTGGCGATCCCAGGTGGCACAGAGGTGGTGATGCTGGCGCTGGGGAGCGGCTGCGGTACAGATCGTCATGAGCCGAGAGGTGTGGCTGCACAGAAACCATAGCAAACCAATCGCTTGCACGCATGCACAGGCACGCACAGACTCCGAGCAGCCTCGCCTCCATGTGCACGCGTGGCGGGTCTCCGCGGTCCCTGCCGCCCCTGCGTCCCACCGCCTTGACCCCTGCCCGCTGAGTGTGCACAGAGGCCAGGTGCGGTGGGACTGACACATGTGCTCCTTGAACCCAAGGACTCATTGCTGACGGGGCGAACGTGAGGCAGGCAGGGCTGCTGCCAGCCTGTCCCTGCGGCGGGCTTCCACCCCCGCCCGGGGGTCTCCCAAGGTGTCCGGCAACGGAAGGCACCAGAGTGGGCCTGGCTGTGCACGCAGGTTGTGCGAACAGAGCCCATGAGCATGCGGTCGAGACCGCCTGACTTGTTTTCCCTTCTGAACCACGCCAGGATGTGAACTCACGTCCCCAGAGGGGAGCGAGTGCCAAGCTGTCCGCATCCGCTGTGATAATAGTGCCCCATCCACGGCAGCAGAGGTTCTGGGAACAGAAGAGAAAACTCGGAGAAGGGAGCGGCCAGCGACATTCCCCAAACTCCAAAGTGGCTCCCTCGAGGCACGGTTGTTGATTCGCTTGTTTGCATCCCTTGGTTTCTTACTTTTACCCCAAACCAGAAAAGATACTAAAAGCACTGGTACATTTTTGTCATATTTCTCATCCATTCAGAACTAGGAAGCCTCAGAAATCTTGTGGGAAAGCCACTTCTCTGGAGATTTGCAACCCGATTTCTTAACTACAGTGGTCTGGAGTTTTTGCCTGCATTTTAGATAAGGTCTTAATTCCTGGTTGCTTGGCTGCTCAGATTTCAAATTCTTCTCAGGTTCACATCAGTCATTCCAAGAGACAAACAAAACATTTCACATAACACAATGTGTTGGCTTTTAGCATATCTTTGGGCTGAATGTGTAAGACGTCCATGTCTTTGAGGAAAAACACTTATTTCCTAAAAACAAACAAACAAAAAACCTCCCCTCCTCCCTACCCCTTGACTCTCTTATTTCTCTCTTCTTTTCTCTCTTCTCCTTTCATCCCTCCCTGCACCCCCGTTTATCTCTTCTATTTCTCTCTTCTATCTCCCCTCCTCTCCAATCTTTGTCTCTCTCTCTCCTCTTTCTCCCTTTCTCTCCCTCTCCTTCCTTCTTACCCATCTGTCTGCCACTCTCTGTTCTCTCTCCCCTCTCTTCTCTCTCCTCTTTCTCTACCCTTCTCTCTCCCCGCCCCCTTCCTTCCCACTCCTCAAACCTGAAGCCCACTCTGACACTGAACTGTGAGATCAAGTGTGCTCTAAACAAAATGTATGAGGAAACCACAGAAATGAAGACAATTAGGGTAAAAAGATCCAGTGATCAAATATAGCTAATTTGTATCCATAATATTTGGCAGTTACACAGTCTGCTTCAGTTTGAAAGATATCTTCCAGGCCACACTTTGTTTTTCCATGGGGACTGCCTTTTGCTTTTAATTATTGAACCTTAAGAATTCTTGCCATAATTGGGGATTAGCTTGTAATTCTTGAAGAAGAAGAAAAAAAACCTAGTCCACAAATCCTCCTGTATTCCATTGCTTCCAATAATAGGCTTCTGTGGCCACATTCACCATCAATTAGCTGTGTTTTCAGAGGGAGGGGGTGAAGTGGGGAGACGAACTGGAGAAACTAAGCTCACAGCAAGCATGGCCTCAAATAGCTGTGGGGTGAATGGAAACTCCTTGGCAAAGAGCCCTGGCTAAGTAAAATGTATAAGAAAGGTCTCGAAAACAGAATATGTTGTGAGGAAAAAGGGAACTCTAAATAGCAAGACTTCATCCTCCTTTGAGATTTTGAGCACTCCTATGGTAAATGGTAATTAGGAGTTCGGCAACATTGTCTATAATTTAAGAGATGTATTCTGAGGCTCCATCTTGTTATCACTAATTGATCCTTGTGATAGAAGGCAGCGCATGCCCTTGGTTCCACCCAGGCGTGCACGGGTGCACAGGGGATGCGTACAAGTTGTCGTGCATTCTCCAACCCGGGCCTGCAGCGGTGATGACAACAGTAAAGGAGGGGGTTACAGCCTGAGCTGCCCCACTTGACAAAACAAGATTTTGCACACTTGCCCACACACTCTGTCAACAAACACCATGTGTCAGCCAGCAGCACACTGTATTGACCATGCCTTTTCGTTTTTATTTTCTATACTTTACTGCTTCCACATCTGAGGCCTTGCTGACCCTGGAGGGACTGCCTCCCCCTCAGTTAGCTAATTCCTAGAGGCAGTAAGTAACTCACCTGCAAGCTCACCTTTCACATGCAAACCAACCAACCCAGAGCCCCCACCCCCAACCTTCTCCCTTATTGAGCTCCCATACTCTGGACAACTGTCTACCTGCCCTCATAACCAGGGTGGGGTACCAGATGACTAGGGACAGTCCCTACACTCCAGGGCCTGCTGCAGTTAGTCAAACTGGACAATCCTAAACCTGATTACTCTGCCTCATCTGTTCGTTCCCGAAAAAACCACAGTAAAGGACTTTGCCACAGTTCCCCCTCCTAACCCACCCTGGTGCTTCCACATGTGCCTCTCCCCATGACATGGTGTGTCCTTCCTCTTGGGAACTGTGAGTTATAAGCTATCTTTTCAATGGCAATTGTCCCCTCATCTGTTGGCCTCACCAAATCTGAAAAACAATAAAACCTGCATTTTAAAGCATAGATATTTCCAGCCAGAGACATCAAAGACCTAGGAATTCATTTCTTAGGAGGGGCAAGTTTATTTTCTAGCAATCTAACCATGAAAAACAGTGACAAGAAGCAATAGCTTTCCAAATTTTAAAAAATTAAATATTTCCCATCTATCAAATTGTTAATTAAACACACACATATACACACATAGTTGCAAAAGCATGTTCTAGGAAAATGGGCACTGTCATAGATTATTGTGGGAATGTTAGTAAGACAACTTTTCTGGAAGGCTATTTGGCAAAGTTTTTAAAGCCTTAAAAATGTGCATACCTTTTGACCCAGAAATTCTACTTTGAAGAATATATCCTAGGGGGAAAAAAACCCAAAAGGCTTAGTAAAATGACTTTCCTGGAAGTGTTTGTAATTGAAAAGAGTAGAGGAAACATTGACAGCTAAATATCCACTAATTAAGTAAGTAATGGTACCCACAGAACAAGGGGTCCCATCTGCCATTACAACAAAGGGGTATTAACATAGAAAAATGGTCACAACACAATTTTAAGTCACAAAAAAGATATTACAGAACAGCCTGTATAAACTAATACAATTTAAAAACAATTATATCTAAATACAGAGTATCCCAATTAAAGACATGATTATCACCCTATGTTCTGACAAGTAGAAAAACAGGTATTAGCCAATATCTGCTCTGAATATCTTAAAATCACTAATCCTCACCTCCAGCACCAGAGTGTGTGTATAGCAACTTTAACACCCGAGGATTGCTGAAATGTTATCAAGACACCAGGGACAAACATACAAGAGGACTGGATATGTATACACTGGGATGCAAATAATGGTTATTTTTGGATGATGAAATCACGAGTATTTTAAAATTCTTTTCATTTGGTTTATTTGTATATCTAATGTTTCTATAATGAGCATATCTCTTTTATATTAAGAAAAAATATACTTATGAAACATTTTTCAAACAGCCTAAGGTAGGGAAAGAAGGATCGACTCACCCAGGACAATAACTTGTTCCGTTTTTAGGACTATCAGGATTCCTTCAGGTCAAGGACTCTCAACCTCCTTTGCTGAGTGACTGTATTTTCTAAGCCAAAGAATGGGGTCAGACTTTGGTAAACATGCCTGCTTTTTGGAAATAAGACTGTCCCAGGGCAGGGCAAATATGTAGTTGCTGAACTAGTCTAGCTTTTAAAACAGCAGAGACCCACAGCTCAGGGCCTAAAAGAAGACCAAGCTGAAGTAAAACAAACAAGTGAACATGGTTTCTGCACACTGAAAAGATGGCCCTTCGTTTAACTGTCACTCAGTTCGCTCCAACTCAGCTACATTATGGAGGATCTCTTCTATGCCAGGCAGAGGCTGGGCGCTGATGGCAGGGAAGTGAATGGGCACAGACTGTCTGCACAATGCTATGTAACATCTTCTCCCTGGTGAGGCAAGATTACAAAGGCCCTTGGAGGTATGAATGCAGGGAGGTCTAGAAAAAACATACTTGGCGTCAAATTCCATTGACTGATTGTGAAAGTTTACCACCCTGAGCCTCAGTTTCTAAATCTGCAAAATGGGGGTAATAATAAATACTATCTAGAGACAGTGTGAGAATCATACCTAGGAGGTGGCTAAGTCAATTCCCAATTCCCCATTTCTGTGAACTCTTCCACATCCTACTGAACAAATGGCTAGCCCCTGCTAGAGCAATCCCACGCTGGGCCTCTCATTTGCACCGTATAACTTAGAGTTACCATGTCAACTAACACCAGCTCCCAGAGTGCCTAGTGGATGGTGAGTATTAGTATCCAGACAGAGTTCCTGACAGTCTTCATCTGAATTTCCTAACAGCTACTCCTGCAATGCTTTTTACTGTTTGGGCAAGTGTTAACAGCAAGTGTATAACAGCTCTTTTAACAGCTCTTGACCAGGGAAATAACCAAGCGGCAAGTTGAGAGTCGGAGAACAGCCTTTATTCTGTCAGCAGGTTCAGCCAACTTCTGATCTGCTGACACCCCTCCCTTGTTCTCCACCAGTTTTTATACCCTTGGTAGGACTCAAAAAGCGTCCAATCAGCAACAAGCTTTAATATCCAATCAGCAAGAAGCTTTAACATCCAATCAGCAACAAGCTATAACATCCAATCAGGAACAAGCTATAACATCCAATCAGCAATAAGCTTTAACATCCAATCAGCAACAGTGGGATTCAAAAAGTGCCCAATTAGGATCACGTGAGCAGCGTGGCCGCAGGCCGGACCAGCACACAAGGCCTGGCCCCAGCAGTGCGCACCTGCCCGCCATGGCCTCCAGCTGGCCCCGTGCAGCACCGGCCAGCGGGGATGGGGAGTGGCGGGAAGGCGGCGAGCGGCCGCGTCCCAGCGCCCGACGGTTTTCCCCGTCATTATAAAGTAGAATTTCTTGAGCTAGCTGGAAAAAAAATTGTGTGACATGTTTATCATATATCTTAACCAATTAGATGGGTCTTCCCAGCTTAAAAAGAAAATCAGAGATTTGGATAATTAGCAAAATAACTCTGTATCAATCCTTTTATTGCCCCAACATCAGATCATGCTTATTATTTTCTATCACATTTTTCTTATGCACATTTAAGGAATTTTTAATTGCCTTGCCAACCTGATTCATCTTGTAGCTTTACAGACATTGGCCTTTCATTTAGTTACTACCCAGGAGTAGGAAACAACAGATATTTGTTGACTAGCCACAGAGTTCAAGATCTATTTCAAAGTCTTGGGATTGGCAGGTGAGGCCTCTTCACTGTGTGTGCTGACACTTAGCCCAGACGTAAGGCCAACTGTATGAGTCCAGGTCCTCAGAGAAGCAGGTGCCAAGGCCAGATGAAATGCGCAAGGACTGCAAAGGAGGAACGCCCCTAGGAGTGAGGAGAGCCAGGTAAGCCTGGGGGGACCATTAGGCCATGATGAAGTCTGAGCCTGAGTGAGGGAGGGAGGGTGAGGGTTGGGAGGAAGCCTCCCGGACTCCTCTGGAGTCTAAGGGTGGGCCTGCAAGGCCGTCAGGCAGCCGTTGAGCTGATGGTGCCCATCAGAGGAGCCCCTGCCTCCCAGAAAAGGGCCTGCCTCAGTATCGCTGCTGTTCAGGCATGGCTGGGAGCAGTCTGTGGGAAGCACAGCCTCAGAGGAGAGGTGGAAGATGGCAAGGGCTCTCAGAGCCACCCCACTCCACCAATCATCACACGTTTGTGCCTGCCACTTCCTGCTGTGGAAAGGAGAATTACCAGGTAGACAATACTTAGTATGGGATGGGAGGTGGGAGGGGTAGTTTGAGTGGAAACTTTATGTTAAAAGCAAAATGTTCTGCGAGAGAATGTAGCTAATCGGCAACTTACAAGAGGACGTAGCTAACCACCGCAAATCTCTGGCTTCTGTAACCGGCTTGCTTGCTCTGCAGTGCAGGGGTCAGCCCAAGGGGTATAAAACCCCCAGACTGAGAAAGTTCGGGGCTGCTCTCACTCCTTGCATGGAGTGGTGACAGCCCCTGCGCAGGAATAAATAAAATTTGGCTAATTGGATTTTGGTGTCTGAGTCCCCTTGATCCGCTGGTTTATAACACTGTGTCACCAGAATACCCATGGGTACCACAGGAATTGAGTCCTACCTTATCATGGCACGCAGTACTCTTCAGTACATGCCTTCCTTTTCTCCTCAACTAACTTCAGCAACACTGACCCGCCGCCAGGCCCGGTGCTGGCTGGCCCAAAGGGTGTGACGGCAGCGGCTGCCCTAGGGCAGGTCTGGCCCAGCACCGTGAGGTGCACGAGGCCAGCAAGGAGGGGACACGGACTGAGAAATAAGAAGGAAAAAGAAGCAGATGGAGAAGGAAAAGGCTGGCGTCATTGGAGCGGGCAGCAAGATGATAGCAGAGCATGTCCATGGAAGCCAAGGGGAAGAGGGCCCTGAGGAAAGGGGTCAGCTGGGGACAGATGCAGAGTAGGCGAGGACCTGGCATCAGGCAGGGCAGACACTGTTTCCTGGACACCAGTGAGACTCAGAGAGTTTGAGTGTCTTTGCTTGAGCGTACGTGGGGACAGGATGAGGATTCAGTTCTGGGCTCATTTTGAGGCTCTGCTGTCTGAGCTTTCCTGCTCCCATCCTTACCCCGCGTCCACCCACTGCTGCTCTCCCCACAGTAGCTCTGCGGTCTCCGTGGTCCCCTCACACCTCTTTCCCTCTCCCTCCGTGGAAGAGTTACTATGACAGCCCCATCCCACTCAACTGTCTTTGTTTCCACTCGGGGAGAAAGATGTAGTCACACAACATGGGTCTCTTCACGGCCCGCAAGACCCTCTCTGAGCCTCCACCTGCCACGCACCAAGGTGCAAGAGGAATTCAAGAAGTTAAGCAATACGAGCTGAGGAAGAGGCTTTCTTGGGGAACTTAAGGTATCCCAGGGTCAACAAGAGAAGGTACAGACTCCCCTGAACTTTCCAACATCCCACGGAACAATGTGCCAGGCCAGGGAGCAGCGGGACCTGTGGTATGGGCCTGTATTCCAGGGAGGGGTACAAGTCTCCCTCTCTCTCCAAAGGGTCACCAGGCAAAGCAGGCATGTCGATGGGGGCTAAACAGACTGCCCGGTGCCAGATGGTCTAGGTTCGGGCTGTGAGCTACTTACAGGATGAAACACCAGTTTTATAGTGTCAACTGCCCTGAACTGTATGTGCCTGTGGGAAACTGTAGTGTCCCCTGCAACAAGAGGAACCCCTGGTCCCAGGGGAAGCAAAGCTCAGGGAAGCTCCTCCTGCTGGAAAAATGGGGAGTCCCTGGTACCAGAGAGCTGATCTACCAGGCAACACAAAGTCAGCGCTGGCGAAAGCACTTTCAGACAACTCTGTTCACTGCACCACAGATCTGTAGCCAAGATAACTGTATCATACAAGTGATGGGGGCATTGGAAATAAGTGCAGGGCAAATAGATGGAATGGCACATGTTCAAAAACTGGAAAGAGTGCTGCAGCAAGTGAGATTATGAGGCAAGGCTTCATAGAAGAGAGAGCATTTGATCAGGGCCTAAAGGGGAAGTTCAGGCTTAGACAGGTGGCACGGTGGGCAAGGGCATTCCAAACGGAGACGTAAATCTCAACCAAGGTCATGGAGAACAGAGAGGAGGTGGGAATTTGCATCATGTCAGAAAACAGGGGCTATCAACACCTGAAATACCCCGCACTTGGATCAGAGGTAACCAAAACTCTGGGAACCTCTTAAGACTTCAGGACGGAATTCAGAAATATCATTTAACCAGGTAGGTTCTGATACTGGGGATTTGTGCTCAGTGGGTGCTTGTTGGTGTTTGCTCTGCTTGACTCAGTTTGGTCTTTTGTTCTGTCAGAATCCAACACAAATTTTTGTTGTTTTATTCCAGGCCTCAAATTTTGCTATTTACTTAGCATAGAAATCCCCACAATGAAATTCTTTCTTCTTCCCAAGTATACTATTCTTTCCAGCTTGGTTCAGATGTTGGAATTTCATATGTTTCTTGCCATTTCAAGGCAAGCTTCCTGGTTTGGAGCTATCTCAGGATAAAGAACTTCTGGAATAAAACATTTGTTTCTAAATCCTGATAAGGAATGTATAACAAAAGCACTTTTTGCACAAGAGAGAGAGGACCTGGCACCCAGCTTCCTTTCCCTGCTCCACAGCGTGACCACTGCCTTTGTCATTTGAGCTGTGATGCAAGTATTTCCAAATGACCCCGAAATATTTTCCTCTCCTTTATATTGTTTGTCTTGAGGTAGGCTGGGTGTTAAAGATAAGCCATGTCTGTAACCAGGGCTGGAACCAAGTGTGACTAATTGCTGGCCACTTGTGCAAGGAATCCTCCTTCTCCTGCCTATGCCTGCCTATGCCAGAGCACATGCCTCCCCTCACTCTCTGCTTGGGTCAAGTCCTGCTCTCCCTTATCCCATCTGCCTCCAGGAAAATGCCTCCAGTGAATGTGAAATTCAGTTAGAGCCATAACACCTCTGCAAGTCCACAGTGTGTCGTTGTACAACCGGGGGCTGACCGGTGTATGTATCCTTGCTGACTGCTGGTTCCTTGGGCTCACTTGACTTCCCCTTCCAGGTAAAAACATAGGGTTCTACTCTAAGCTCTGCAACTCAAGCACACTGGGCCTTGTTATAAGCCAATGGATTCTGGGCATCTGTTTCCCTATTCATAAGAAAAAAATTTGGCAAATATGAGGCATGCCATCCTACCCAATTCTGTGTCCATAGCAGACATCGCTAACCAGTCATGCCCCTGAGCTCCAACAGGAACTCAGAATCCCTCTCAACCCAGGGCTCTAGGCAGCCGCCACCAACCAACTGCTACTGGCTTTTTTAATAAAAACGATTTACCATTCTGGGACTAAGTTTCCTTTCAGCTCTAGCAGTCTGTTACTGCATTAAATGAATGCAACAGCAATATAGCATTAAGAACAGTAGGATAGACCAATTGATCCTCATATATATTCATCTTTTGGTAGTTAACATTAGGTGAAAGCTTATCTAACTTTTTAAAACCAGCACATGCCTTCATTTGAAGTAAAATATCTCTAAATTCAATGAAAGCTGATGCTCTTTGGGTAGGACAATAGAATTTCTTTGGTCATGTACTTTGAGCCTGTTGCCAGTGAGAACTATCTTTTCAAAAAAAATAATTTCATAGCTCAGGTGATTGATATTCAGTTATGTTATCCAAGTCCTCGTTCTTCTTCCCTCTTGTAAATTTTACAAAATTTAGAGCAACCAGATAAGGACAAACAACTAATGACAAATCTTTCTTCAGTTAAATGAATTAAGTAGAGCTAGTCACCTACATGAAAGAAAGGAGCACAGAATTCTAGGTGTCAGAAACTATCAAACCTAACATAGGAGCTTTTGGCTTGTAACCGGCTCCATGAACCCCTATGTGTTTTTTTTTAATTTTTATTTCAGCATATTACGGGGGTACAAATGTTTAGGTTATATATATTGCCTTTGCCACACCCAAGTCAGAGCTTTAAGCATGTCTATTCAGAGAGTGCACACTGCACCCACTAGGTGTAAATATACCCATGCCCTCCTCCTCCATCCCACCTGCCCCAGACCCGATGAATGTTACTACTGTACGTGCAGAAGTGTTGATAAGTTAATACCAATTTGCTGGTGAGTACATGTGCTGCTTGTTTTTCCATTCTTGAGATACTTCACTTAGTAGAATGGGTCCAGCTCTGTCCAGGATAATACAAGAGGTGCTAGATCACCATTGCTTTTTGTGGCTGAGTAAAACTCCATGGTATACATATACCACATTTTATTAATCCACTCATGTATTGATGGGCACGTGCGTTGTTTCCACATATTTGCAGTTGTGAATTGTGTTGCTATAAACATTCGAGTGCAGATGTCTTTTTTATGGAATGTTTTTTTTTCCCTTTGGGTAGATGCCCAGTAATGGGATTGCTGGATCAAATGGT
>VBSM01000373.1:2015413-2034674 GCA_008086735.1 Cheirogaleus medius | reverse complement strand
TCAGGCACCCTTCCTTCCAACCCTCATCTGATCTATGTTTGTCTGCCTGTTTTTTTCACTTTGATCTAAAACCTATCTTTCTTACAGAGACAATCTAGCTGGTGGTTTTTCTCGTCTACCATCTTCCATACCAGCCTCCCAGCTATGTGTTTTTTATAATCCTCCCCCTTAACTACCTGACCCTTTGAGTTGTTGCCCAGAAATGATGGACTCGAACTCCTGGCCTCAAGCAATCATCTGGCCTCGGCCTCCCAAAATGCTGTGATTATAGGCAAGAGCCACCATGCCCAGCCTGAAATGATGGATTTTCTACACAACATAGGAGTTGAGATTCTGAAGGCCCCAGGGCAGACTTTCTGCTGCCAAGATTCACCACCTGCCCCCAATGCATGTAGCCCCTAGTGAGATACACCATAACCTGCCCCAAGGCACATGGCCCCTCCTTTAAAAGCCCAGGATATACCTTTGTTGGGGCAATGGATTTGAGGCAGCTTCTCCCATTCTCCCGACAAGATATCTGTCTAATTAAAAATTCCTTTCTTCCTTGGTAATCCTCACTGTCTCAATAATTGGATTTTTGTGGGACAAGCAACTGGACCTAGACTGAAACTCCCTTGTGATTTCGAGGATCTCAGAACCTGAGAAAAACAGTGTCTTTGTGCTTCAGGCATGTCATAGTCTTTGTCAGTTTGCATATGCCTCAGTTTACATGCCTGTAAGTTCCTGGAGGAAAGAGACCCTGTACTGGGAAAATATGATTGAGGAATTAATGAGATGTAGCACATGAGACCATTATTTTATTGTATCACCCTATATTACTATATTAAAGACAGAAACAGGAGTTTGCAGGGTTTTGCCCTGAAGGAATATGTGACCTCAATGGCTCACTTATCAGAGGCTGCTATCAAGAGAGGGCTCTCATGGCTCTGGCAGGGATGTTTTCCAGGAATGTTTCCTGGTATTTTGAAAACTGTGCACCTCCTGTTTCCTTGAAAGACAAAGCAGGGCAAATATGGCTCATAGGATGGGAGCCGGAGACAATGAGTGCCCTTTGCCCAGAGACATGCCCCTGTGTTATAAACAACCTATTTTATAAAGATGGGTTTCCTGCTCTCTCCTGACTGTCTACCTTTAAGTTCACAATAACTAGATCAAAAAAATAGAGAGTCACTATACCTCTTTTGTTATACCTTTGTTAATTGACAACTACATCTTAGAACTTAGATGTTAACCCCTGAAAGACTTTGTACCTGTTTATTCACCTACATACCGTGTTTCCCGAAAATAAGACCTACCCATAAAATAAGCCCTAGCAGGATTTCTAAGCATTTGCGCAATGTAAGCCCTACCCCGAAAATAAGACCTAGTGATGGGCGTGGCTATGCAGCGTATCTGCACAACCCATGCATTTCATCGCAGAGTGGTAAAGAAAACAAGCAGCCCTTCTCATCTGCCCCATGAGAGCTCTATTGCTCAACATGAGAGATTGGGGCCAATAGTTCTAAAGGAAATAGAGTTGCAAGAAATTCAGGATGGAATTCGGGGTTTGGAGAGTTATGATGATGTTCCAGAAGAAGATGACTTAACTATATTTGAATAAATATAGATTGTTGTACCGTACTTAAAAAAAAATAACACATCCCCTGTAAATAAGCCCTAGCGTATCTTCTTGAGGAAAAATGAATATAAGACCCTGTCTTATTTTCGGGGAAACACGGTAGATTAAAACTTGTTAGAAGCCCTTTAAGAGGACTTTTGACCCTAACCCACTACCTGTTACTATTTGTTACCCATAGCAACTGCATTCCCTGATATGTAAATGTGTCACTATAGCAACTGGTAATTGATATCTGTGATTATAAAAACCTGTGTGAATCTAACCATATTGCTGGACGTTCACAGGGATATGTCCAGTTTTCTGAGTACCCCGCTGTGATTATTCTGATCTTTTCATATAAAACTATAAACTATGCCTTAGTCTCTGTGTATTCTTTTATTCTCTCTATTTCCTATCAATTTTCTTATCCTCTATAGCAAACCCTATCTAAGGGACTTGGCTCCGCAAGGAGAAGTAGCTAATCTCCTTGTGGGCCTGCCTCAAGTACTCCCCGCAACCCTGCTTTATTCATCTCTCAATCCCTAGAGCCTCTCAATCCCACCTCAATTCCCTAAATCAACCAGGAAATCGTGGATAAATGGTTTTTGAGTAAATCTTCTCATGCCCAGGCCTTCAAGAACCAGGCTTGAAAATGTATGGGGTATTTAGAATGCAGCCTGAACTCTGAAAAACATACCCATCACGGTTAGGCAGTGAAAAGATACCAAGAATCCTTTCTTTCTTGGAACACTGTTCCTGGAAAAGTGAGCCAGACTATTGCTTCCAGGCTTGACTACAGTTTCTATTAGGCTGATCCAGTTTGCAGTCTCCCAGCAGCCGTTCAGTGTCCAGAGGTGAGGAGGGGCACTTCTTTGAACACTCCATATCAGATGCTGGGACCATCCCAATCTTTGGCCTTTGGGCAAAACACATAAACTTGAAACGGCAAAACCCCCAAGAAAGTTCATCAGAACATCTGGGCACCTTATCAGGGATTTATCAAGCTTTCCAGAGTTGATCCTAGCCCTGTGTTAATGAAAATCACCTGTCGATAAACAATTTATGCCAAGAATTTTCTTTTTCTTCTCCTCTTTCTCCTTCTCCTTGTTCTTCTCTCCCTCCTTCCCTGGCTTTTATCACTGCAAAAGTTAATTCTGAAATAGTGAACAAGCCTCATATTTCCAGGCCTGCTATATACACTGTTATTATCAAACATTTGTGCTTAGGTTAACCACTCTATGTCAACATAAAATAAGTGTAGTGGACATCCATCATCACAGCTTGAACTGGGGAATCACATAAGGTTGAATTACCCTCTTCTTTTGCAACTGGGTCCTTGGCCAAGGCTACATAACCTTTCAGTCTTAATTTGTATAAGTGAGATTGATCTTCATATGTTTTACTGATTTTTAACTGGTAATTTTATACCAGTCACATATTTCAATTAACTAATTGTTATTCCTTTGTAATTGTGCCTTGGGATGACCTAACCCTAGATGTTGCAATTATAAAATTAAAATAAATATATTCCAACAGAGTACTGCCCATCATACAAATCAACAACCTTTGTTCATAGCCTTGGGGAAAAATAATGCCCTTTCAGCAATCAAAATGCTATTACCATAACATTACCATACATTCTTTTATTTCCCTGCTCTGCCCTGACTCAGTCAGTATGTTTTGTTTTGTGATTCCTTGATTTACATGAATAAATTCGTTTACAATGGCAGTCATGAGACAAAGAAAGGGGGTGTAGTTGCAGGCGCTAAGTAAGGAACAACCTCAGGATCAAAAGTTCTTGCAAAATTCTCAAAAGTCTAAAGATGGAAACTCAAGAGTCCTAGTGGTCTGGAAGACAGAAGAGATGCCAGAGCCTGGAAAGAGAAGTCAAAATCCAAGGACCTGAAAAGCCAATGGGTAGTGTTAAACCAATTTTATGGGAGGCCATTAGTTTGTAGCAAGCTCCTGCACTAGGCTCCAACAGACCAGAACAAACGAGAATGGAGTCACTTGTGCTAACTGCCACACCATCAAACCTACCTTTGAAATGGGTCAGTTCCTCAGCCCCAGAAAAACAGGAGATTTCAGGCAGCCTGAGTCTGCATCACAAGGAAGTCTCCTCTGTTTCTAACCCGATAAGGAAGGAACCTTGAAACACCCAAACCACTTTTTGTCCCATTTCTGCTTTCTTCAGCCCTTTTCTGCCTATAAACCTCTGCTCAGATCAGCTCACCAGAGCACTCATTCTACTTAATGGAATGAAGTGTTGCTCCATCCTAGCATTGAAAATAAAAGCCAATTAGATCTTCAAACTAAATTTGTGGTAATTTTGTCTTTTGATAATGAAGTTGGGAGGAGGGAGGGAGGGAGGAAAGGAAAAGCACAGAGGATTTTTAGCGCACTGAAACTACTCTGTATGATGCTATAATGGTGGATGCACGTCCTTATACATTTGTTCAAACCCATAGAATGTACAACTCCAAGGGCGAACCCCAATGCAAACCATGGGCTCTGGGTGATAAGTATGTGTCCATGTAGGTTCCTCAACCGTAAGTAATGTCTCACTCTGGTGGGGATGTAGATAGTGTCATGGGGAGGGGGCATATGGGAAATTTCTGTACTTTTTGCTCAAGTTGTGAACCTAAAACTGCTCTAAAGAATAAAGTCTATTAAAAAAAATTAATAATACTCCTGACAGAATAAGCCAAAAACATGCCAAAAAATAAAAAGAAGAATTGGTACAAGTTTATACAGGAGATATAACATTTCATGTACAGTAGGGAAATTCTGTTCAGCAATATAAAACTATAATGTATTCACTACTTCATGTATTCATTCAATAATAATAAGTATAAATCCAACTGGTTAATTAAGTATAAAAATGTCCGTTGAACTGAAAGTTCCATAGAATTTAAAAGATAAGATGAGGAGTGGAAGTCAGTAGACAACTAAATCTTATAAAGACCTTCAGGGTGATAAAAAATATCCACTGAAAGGAAATAGTGAAGTTCAATCTAATCCACATTCAAGTAGGCAATGCATTCAGAGTTCAAGGACACAGGTACAGATTGACAGATATACAAAGGTATATTTAATTTTTGCTTTAAATTGTATTTGAAATATTATGAAGTATAGTTTTAATATTTTGAAGAAATAGGGAATGGGATTTTTCATTCCTGATGTCTGACTGAGTACTGCTCACACTTGCTGTAGAGAAAGACTTGGTGTGCTGCTCAGCTACAACCACAGGATCAGACCAGGTTTCCCTCATTTTAAAGTTGAGCACTTGATGTCCTTATGGGGTGACAAAACACACCAGAGGTCCTGGAGAGAGCCTGGGTGCCCCTAAATTCTCAAGCTCAGCAGCCCTGGTGCCCCACAGCCCCCAGTGAGCAGAGGAGCTACACTTGAGGTTACAGACCAGACAATGGGGTTCATGTTTCCACAGTGATGGATTTAGTGTTTAATTGTCCACACACAACAGAACAGCACTGGATCTTCCATTTGGAGACAACTTGTCTTAGAAATAAGGCATCTGAATCAGATTAGAACATCTAAACCAGGGGCTTTCTACTAGCCTCCTGTTTAATAGCTTTAGGACATCATTCTCCACAACGCACAAGCTACCATATATGTTTGGTCGCTCACCTTGAAGTCTATGCTATTTCTCCCCACCAGATCCCAAGACCCTAAGGGCAGGGTGTGGTCATGGGACTGGCCACATACTTCTTACTTGGTTCTGAAGAACCATATCATGTAGTACAGCATGGTTGGGATGAGGCACTTAAAGGATAGTTTCTCCTTTGAGTCCCAGGAGAGGGGAGGGCATTCCCAGGTAGTTGAATGAAGCATAGAGGCTAAGTTGGAGGCTGCATTATTCCTGAGGTTTGCCAAGAGAGAATGGAATTTCCACTACACTCCTCTGGAGGGAAAAATACAAGAGGAGTCTTTCAGCTTCTCTCCATCTCTCACTCCCTTCTCCCCAGAGAATGGAGGCATTAGTTTAATTGGCTGATTTGGGAGCAGGAAATAAGTGCAAGCGAACCTCTGCCTCTCTTGGGCTATCCATCTGTAGACGGAGTCAGTGGGTCCTTCTCTGCTCTCTCTGTGGGGGGAAAGGGAGGAGGGCAGGAGTTAGAACTATAGCCTCCCAAGGACCAGATCTAGCTTATTGAAAATCCAGTGGAGTTACAGATGAATAGAAACATGTCAACCAAATACAATGCATCAACCAAGGGATCCATGATTCAAAAGAAGGATCATTAAAAGCACTAATGAGGCTATTGGAAATGTGAGCTGCAACTGGATTCGGAATGATAGCAGGAAGTCACTGTTAACATTGTTGACATGTGATAATGGATCCATATCTTTATATTTATGAGTCCTTATTTTTGAGAGACATAATCTGAAACCTTTATGAATGAGATTATGAGGGAACTGAAATTTGCTTCAAAATGGCACTGGGCACGGAGGAGCAGGTGGGGTGACACTGAAACAAGATTGGCCATGCATGGATAACAGTTGAAGCTGGCTGACGGAAACCTGGGGGTTTTCTTTTGCATGTGCTTAGAATTTTCCATAATAAATGTTAAAAAAAAAAAAAAAAAGCCCAAAACTCTGGCCGAGTTTCTCTGGCACGTCCCGGCGAAGGAATCCAACCTTGCTGTCCACAGGACCTGTCAAGCTGGGCACGGCTGACGGAGGGAGGGCTGGCGGCAGGTGTGGGCATGAGCCGGGCTGAGAAGGGACTCAGAGGGTGGGAGTGGACCTGACCCTGTTAATGAAACTTGACTACTCTGCCCAGACGCCAAGTTCAGTCTTGGGCTCAGATGGAAAACATGAACGGCATCCTTTGCAATGACCCCAGCTTTGAGGTCCCTGTCATTTCATTGCAGGACCAGGTTCCCACACCCTGACTTAATTCGAAACATTCACGCACTTCTCTTCCCCATTACGAAGCAGTAGGGAGACGAAGGCCTTAGAAGCGGCGGTGCTCTGTGATTGCATGGCGGTGCTTCTGCCCTGGAGCGCGGCGTCCCAGCTCGAGGGAGGCTAGAAGCAGGTGTGGCTGGGCAGAGCTTAGGACTTTGCCCAGGAGTGAGGGGATGACTGGGACATTTACTTTGAAAAGTAGCCTATGTAGATGGGAAATGATTAATTCATCGTGAGGAATTTTATATTCTGCAGGGCAATACCCTCTGGAAAGAAAAGCCTCTTTGAGAAAGCCAAATTGAGAACGTCTCCCTTGGTGTCCCGGCACATCAAAGTCCCTTTCCTCCCACAATCACTTGACTGTGTGCCTCAGGGATGGGACAGTGAGGAGGCAGGGAGAGGAGGGATAAGGCCATTTCATCTGCTTTGCACAGGTTGTGAATCATCAAGGACGTTATCAAGGAGAAAGTGAAAAGACAACCTACAGAATGGGAAGAAATATTTGAAAATCACATATCTGTAAAGGTTTAATATCCAGAATATATAAAGAATGCCTACAATTCAACAACAAAAAGACAGATAAACCAATTTTTAAATGGGCAAAAAAACTAAAATTGATATTTCTCTAAATAAGATATACTTAATACAAATGGCCAATAAGCACATGAAAAAAATGCTCGACATCATTTGTGGCTAAGGAAATGTAGATCAAACCATAAGGAAATATCACTTCACACCCACTAAGATGACTGTAAGAAAAATTTAAAAATAAAACATGGAAAATAACTGTTGGTGAGGATATAGAGAAATTAGAACTCTCATACTTTGCTGGTGGGAGTGTAAAATGGTACAGCTCTTATGGACAACAGATTGGTGGCTCCTCAAAAATCTAAACATAGAATTACCATATGACCCAGCAATTCCAGCCTGAGGAATACATATACCCACAGGAATTAAAAGCAGGGACATGAACAGATATTTTTACACCAAAGTTCATGGCAGCATTATTCACAATAGTTAAAAGGTGGAAATAACTTAAGTATCCATCAACAGATAAATAGGTAAACAAAACACGGTACATGTATACAATGAAATACTATTCAGCCACAAAAAGGAATGAATTCTGATACTTGCTACAACATGGATGAGCCTTGAAAACATTATGCTAAGTGAAATAAGGCAGACACCAAAGGACAAATATTGTACAGTTCCACTTACATGAAATATCTAGAATAGACAAATTCACAGGGGCAGAAAGTGGATTAGAGGTTTGGGGTTGAAGGGATGGAGAGATTTAGGAAAAGTGGGAATGTGAAATTACTGTTTAATAACCACTAGGCAGAGTTTCTCTTTGAGATGATGCAAAAGTTTTGGAAATAGATATGGTGACAGTTATGCAACACTGTAAGTGCAATTAATGCCACTGAATTATACATTTAAAAATTGTTAAAATGGCATATATGTTACATACATTTTACCACAATTTTTAAAAAGTGATAATGTAATATACAAAAAACGATTGAATTGTGCACTTTATATGGGTGAGTTGTAAAGTCTATGAATTATATCTCAATAAAGCTAAAAAAATAGAAAAAGATTACACATACACACACATCCACTCCAACCAAAAAAAAAAAAAAAAGCTGTGAGTCATCACCCAGGTCCACGCTGATGTGGCTACCAGACAGATGAAGCCACCGTGCCCAGTGTTAAGTGACGTGGTGTCAGCCCTAACAGCACTGTTTCTGATAGTGGCACCTCCCCCAACCTGCGTCAGCCAAGGGTGACCTGTGCCACGTCCTGTGGATGCCAGCATGGCTGGATCTCAGCTGCAGTCTGTGTGTCCACATCTCCCAGGCTTCGGGGGGGACAGGCCTCTTCCAGTGTCTTCTCAGCCGCTCTGCGGAGGACGCAGACCAGCACGTACAAATCCCAGTTGGTGAATGTGGATGACAACTGAGCCATTCGCTCGTCTTTAAACAGGATGAGCAACAAGAGGGAAGAGTAGACACCTCCCCGAGAGAGGCCTTTGGTCCCTCTCGAGTACTGCAGCCCAAGTGGGGAGAAGCCAGAGCCCCTGGAGGAGCCTGCTGTGTCGCCGCGGCCTGCGCTCCAGCCCACAGCCCAAGCCTCCGCAGGCCCTGGCCCTCTCAGCCTGGAGCTGTCCAGGGCTCCTGGAAACACCCACTGCCTCTCCGCTGCCCAACTCCTACTCGGTGTGCGGGTCTCAGGCCACCACTGCCTCATCCTGGGACCCTTTCTGGACTCCCAGGTCTGAGTGAGCCTTCCTCTGTGCACCCACCTTTCACACAGAATTCACATGGTCCTCATCTCTCTCTTTGAGCTATGAAGTACTGAGGACAGACGCAACGCTCCCATCTCCGCATCCCCAGGGTTGGCGCAGACTAAGCTCTCACATGTTTGTTGAATGAATGAATGAATGAATGAATGAATGAGTGAATGGCAGGGCCAGGGCACTGGACAACCAAGGGGACAACACTCACACTGAGGGGACAGGGAGCAGTTGCATTCCCAGAGAACATAAGCAAGCCTGGAGCTGCACAGCTGGGAGGTCTTGCATGACTGCTCCTCTATATCCCAGGTGACCTCTTGAGATGCTACGCAGGGTGTGGTTCCCCTGACCTCACACTAAAATGGTCCCTTGTCCAAGGCCCATGATTTGTCACTGGATGGTCTCAGCCATGCCCGTTCCTGCCTCCTACTCCGGAGATTTGACTCTGTACTCTGAGGGTCTCCAGAGAAGTTCCTTTCCTCACTTGGTGCATGTGTGTGTTGGGGGTAGGGCGTGCTGAGGGAGGGAACCAACTTTCAATTTCCTCCATTGTCACACCAGCCTCTTCAAATTGCCTCACTTGGGATTTCAGTCAAAACCACAAAAAAAACCAACTATATTTTCTGATTTTCCATTCTCCAAATATTACATTTGTATGTGGAAAGCAGTATTTGTGGTTGTGTTCCTATTTTTCCCTGAAATGTCTAGAGGTCATTTTAACAGTATATAAAGTATGAATCAAAGAGCCCCCCACCCCAAATCAGAGCCTTGTAACAATCACGGATTGTCAGCGCTAATTCCTACTATGCATTCACATTCAAACCTGAAATTTTCCACTGAGATTTCCAAATGCATCTTAGCGTCTTTGGCTAGCTCCAATTCGTGCCCCTCCGTGCTAATATGGAAACTACAATCAACTGAACATTTATTGTTTTCTTTTTAGTAAATGAGTATGTGTTGGAGATTTTTTTACTACATAATAAAACCAACATAAAGTGAATTTGCTCCAGTGCTTCCTCGCTCTTTAAAACGACCGTGCCTCCTCCTGCTTGCGCTGCTCTTTCCTTGGCATCCTGCCCAGCCCTTAACCAGGTTACCCTCCGGGATGGCCAGCAGCCTCAGGCCTCAGAGCCTCAGTCGAGCTGGGTGTCCCGCTGTTTGCCCTCGAGGGCCACGCAGGACCGATGGAGGCCGGGATCAGCTTGCGCCCCCAAGGGGGCTTGGTCACTGTGAATATTGCTTTTATAGACTCTGCTTGTTTCTAACTCTGTTTTTATTACATTCCTTTGCAATTCTAGCAGCTGTTTTTGTCAAGAGTCTTAATAAAGTTTGAACTGCTAAATGAACTTTATGGAAATTGGTCACAGAAGCAGTCTACGCGGCACCTTTTAGAAAACCAGAGGCTACGGTGCCCCTGGGCTACCTTTCACAGTAACAGTAGTGACAGAGTAGACCCAACAGTGAGGGTGAAGGGCGATGGTTTGGCAACCAATTTCTAACTAGATTTCTAGACTAGATTTCTGAGAGACTACCATCGACACACAATTAGTTTATTTAGCTCTATTTACTACAGTTTATTAGCAACATTTGGCTACATGGCCCAAATCATGAATTTGCTTTGAAGATCTCTGAAGAGAATCAACTCAAGTTTGTTGTTTTGTTTTGTTTTGCTTTGTTTTTATTTCATATGGCATTTCAATTTTATAAACCTAAGACTCAGAAGAATTAAACTTACAAACTTAGTAGAGTTCTTTGGTCTATGAAAGAAAAGTAAAGTGTTTGAAATATTCTTAGCTTATTTCTCATATTTAATTATACTAAAATATTGCTCAATTTTGTTAAGCATATTAACCACTTCTGTACCTCGCTCACTGGCCACGAAGCCTTGCCCACGGCCGGCACTCACAGTCCGCACGGTAGTGTGTGCTGTGCATCGACGACGCATCCGTTCTGCTCTTGTGTGATGAGGAAAGCTTTAAAGCACTGAAAGCTTGTTGTACTTTACAGGCAGCTTTAGGAAAATAACTATAATAACTCCTACTAAGGACTTGTTAAAAGGTCACAGATTTGTAGTAACTTATTAGCTGAACGTCCACACTGCAACTGCAGAGATAAAAGCTGTAAAAGCAAAAGCTTTTGGCTGTCGACTAAAGTCGACGCTCGGCTGTGCGCCTTCATATCACGGCTGTCCGCTAAAGTCGACGCTCACGTTCATCTGTGGCTGTCGACTATAGTCGACACTGGTAACGAAGTGGTTAATTTGGCCATGAAGTCAGCTTGACCTGACAGTATCTCTATGAACCAGTAAAGAGCTCTGAACTTTTTCTAGACCTGCCTCGAGTATAATGGATCACCCACCACCTCACATACCAGTGTTATGGAAGAATAATTCACCAACAGACCAAAACTAACCATTCATCAGTTTGGGGTGTGACTTCATACATTTCCATGAATAAAACAGACTCTAAAAGCAATAAAACAAACTGTTTCAGCAGCCTTAGCCAAGAAGCCAAATACACACCACCCCAAGTTCCTCTATCATAATGGGTCCTTTATGTAACATCTCTTTGAAATTGATTTTGCCACCAAGACGGAGAAGTTTAAAAACAGAGTAAGTTATTAGTAACACTGCAGCTAGTTGAAATAAAGTATTTGTATATAGATGATTCAGAGAGTCACCTCGGACTTGTGAAGTGTAAAATGAAGTGGTCAGGGTAGATGGTCTCCAAAGATCCTCACACCTCTAACACCGGAACTTTCTAGGACGTGATGAGAATAAGATGGGCGGTTCACACTCAGGTGCTTCTGGGCCAAGCGCCCAAGCAAACTGAAGCTCTGAAACTCACAGGGCCTGTGGTTCCAGGGTCAGCACACACACCAGCTTCCTCTCCAGACTGTTGCGACCTGCGTCTGATTTTAGTTTGCTTTTGTTCGTCAGAATCTATTCCAGCACAAAGGAGAGGAAATATGACCATGGTAAGGACTTTACTCCTTTGCGACAGTGTCGTAGCGAAACCCTCGCTTGCCACGACTCACACTTCCGTTCTCAGTTACCAGCGAGAGTCAATACACACATCTTTATCTCGTTCTTGCTATTTTTTTTAAAAAGGGGGTTCAATTACAATCGCTCACTTATGTCCAGATAAACCTGTGCTTCAAACAGCAACGGAGTCTGCCGAATCTTAATCCGCCCTGTCTTCCTGTCCGCACCGCAAAAGCACGCATTTTCCCCTAATGAACAGTGGAGGGTGCTGTTGTATTTGGTGTGTTTCCACACACCAGCCTCACATCTTTTCTTTCTAAGGGAAAAGGGCTCGTTCCCATAGTAATATGAACATGATGTATGATAATGAAAACAATAACTGCATGAACATATTTTCCCCAGAAGTTGGATTTTTTTCAGAGTGACAATGTAGAGCTCTTAGCTCTAAGATACTAAGATAAATGAATTGACTTTAGAGAAGTGTGGAAGGAAGGTATTGAAAAATACTTTCAAGATGAACATGGGCTTCCCGGACCTTGTAATTTGATGATTTTGACTACTGTATATTAAGAATTTCATTACATGTCATCGTTCAGCAGTTTAAAGATACTATAAGAGCAATAAAATATAGTGAACAGCGAGATTAACATCTGGCCACAATCAGCCCAGTGTCATAAAACAGCCTCCCTGACTGCATTTTGCAGGGCCTGAGCCTGGCAAGAGGGAATGACAGAAAGACACACTTTCAAACTGAGTCATGACAGCTGAATGTTAGTTTCAGCCACCACACTTAGGATCTGTGCTAGGCACTTCTCCTTCCCTCCCCAGTCCTGAGCTCCAACAACTCAATGTCATCCTTGCCTCTTCCTTTCCCACAATAAACTTCTACTTCCACATGACAATACCTTTTTTGTAGCTTCTTGCTAATCAGATACTGCTCCGTACCACACAGGGAACTTAATAAATCAATTTAAGAAGCACAAGCATGCCTATGGTATGCTCAGAAGACTCCAGAACGACAAGTAAGGAAACCTGGCTTTAGTTTAAGCACACTTTCATGAACCCCTAGGAGGGTTGCCAGATAAAATACAGGACGTGCTGTTAAATTTGAATTTCAGATAAACAACAGTTTTTTTAGTATAAGTATGTCCCATGAGATATTTGGGATATATCTATGCTAAAAAATTGTTCGTTCTCTATCTGAAATTCAAGTTTAACTGTGCTTCGTGTAATTTTATTTGCTGAATCTGGCAATTCTAACCCCTAGGCACCGGGGACACCTAAACTAAGAATGACTCTACTATGCAGTCTCTACAGAACTTCACATTTAAAATCCTATTTGTCTATATTGCATGAAAATGTAAAGAAAGCCTATGAATTTATGTATTTTTTTAAATGTGCCCACATTACAGCTTTTGGAGAAGATAGAAGAAATACTTTCTTTTCTCTCCTAGCCTAGACAGTTGTCAAAAGCCAGATGGAGATAATTTGGCTGATTTAATATTCTGTTTGATGGAAAACTCAGGGAGTAATGTTTTTGTGGAGCCCAGCTGACAGCTAGCAACAAGATTCAGCCCAAGTCACACCAAACAAGAGTCAAAGACTTAGTTGCTCCTCTGCCAAACCCAGGTAGACATCTAGGGTCACAGCAACCAGCCCGCCTCAGCAAAATCCCTGATGTGGCATCTGTTACTCATTAACTTGCTTCCATCTTGGTCATCTGAGCAGAATAACCAGCCCTAGCTGCTTCCTGGTTTTTTCCCAGGAACAACCAAGCAGGTGGTGTGGAATGCTTAGCAAATAGGGTTTCCTACACTGGAAACAGGTAATATGCCAGGCTGTCCCCAGCAGCCAAGTAAGTTAGGCATTTAGTGATGCCCCATAAGACTTTCAGACAATGAGAAGCAAACAAAAGGCAGCCTGAAACATATCACACTCCCTAAGCTGCTGATTGTCGCTGGCTGCCCCTCAGGAACTCAATGTAATTGGCGTGGATGTGGAGCAAAGGGAACCCTTGTAAACTGTTGGCAGAAATGTGAATTGGTGCAGCCACTATGGAAAACAGTGTGGAAGTTCCTTGAAAGCTAAAAACAGCTGCCGTATGATCCAGCAATCTCACTTCTAGGTCTGTATCCAAGGATGTGAAGTCAGTATGCTGACTGCTGCACCCCCATGTTTATTGCAGCTCTATGCACAATGGCCAAGATGTGGAAGCAACCCAAATGCCCATCAATGTATGAATGGATAAAGAAATTGTAGTATGTGTACACAGTGGAATATTATTCAGCCTTAAAAAAGAAGGAAATCTTGTCATTTGTGACAACATGGATGAACCTGGAGGACATTATACTAAGTAAAATAAGCCAGGCACAGAAAGAAAAATACTATGTGATCTCATTTATATGTGGTATCTAAACCAGTTGAACTCAAAGCAGTAGAGAGTAAAATGGTGGTTACCAGGGACAGGATGTGCAGGGGGAGGCAAACTGGGGAGCTGTTGGTCCAAAGGATGCAAAATTTCAGTTAGACAGGAGGAATAAGTTTCTGTGATCTATTGAATAGCATGATGATTACAGTTAATAATAATGTATTATATATTTCAAAATTGCAAAGAGTAAATTTCAAGTATTTTCACCACAAAAAAATAAGTATGTGGGGTGATGGATCTATTACTTGACTTGATTTCATCATTCTACATTATATACCTATATCATATCATCCTGTTGTACCCCATAAATAAAAGTATAGTTTGTTAATTAAAAATTAAAAAATAAATAAAAGGAAAGCCACTTAAATAAAATAAAAATGAAATTCTAATCTAGATGCAAAAAAATTTCTAATAAAAAAATTATAGATTTCTCTTTTTAAAAAAATAAACCCAACTTAATACAAGAGAGTAGCCCAAGGACTGAGCAGAATAAATCCCACCACTGCTGCCATCAGCACCAGCACAAATGAGAGATCAAAATGATCAAAAAGGACGATTGTTGAATCTCCCAAAACATCACCTGTTAATTGACTGCTAGTTAAGCAAAATTCAGTTTATTTGAGCTCACTGTAGGAAGAAAAACCATCACCTGAACAGAATCTTAGCAGAGCTCAGAAGAGCAAACTTGGAAGTGGAACATCCTGACTTTGTGCTCCGGGCCTAGGTCATTCAAGGCAGGTCTTCCCCAGCGAGGAAGGACAGGGACTGGACACTTAGGGCTGGTACAGGTGGCACGGCTGTCTGGAAGTGAGTGTGGGTAAGTACGCTGTTCTTTTAATAAGCAAACCATTTGCCCAGGTGAGAAGACTATTTTCTCCAATAAATTGATTGCAGGAATTTCCTGAAGCAAAGAGTGAAATTAATGTTTGATTTACAGTCTTATCTTCCATGGGCAGAGTGTCTCTGGTACAAACTCCTAAATCACGTTGGCATACGTGGTCTCCGTTCTGCCTTCACACGGCAACCTTCGGGTTTGTTGAGCCCTGATGGAGAATTACTGCTGAACAAGCACATACTATATGCCATGCACTTTCTACATGTTTTCACATATGACGGTAGGTATCAGTATCCCCCCATTTATTGACAAAGAAACAAATTTAAAAGATAGTAAGTCATTTGCAAAACCTTTCTGGATCAATCATTTTCTGGAAAAAAAAAAAAGCAGAGAAGCAAGTCTTACCTGACATAAACAGAAACTGAGGCAAGTCTAAAGGTTTTGACCAAAGTCTGTAGCCCTCTGGAATGATTCTAGGGTAATGTTGAAGGACGTGAACTTATTTCCCTCGACCTCTGTCTAGAATCTTTTCCTCCTTTCGATGCCCTTTCAAATTAAAAAGATCACAGTTCCAGCCCAAGAGAAGTTCATTTAGTCATCTAACTCAGCATCGACACTCCCGACCTGTAAGCTGCATGCTACAGGCACCTTACAGCCCAGGCCCTCAGGCCCACCTTTGTGCTCAGAAGGTCGCCTTTCCCCAGCGTGGACTTCATGTGAGGCATGAGAAACTGCCATGTTGCTTTCTTAAGGAATTAAATGGTCTGAGCACTGTAGCAACTTTTCTCTCCCAGCATAATCCATCAAAAACAAGGCCTAAATCATGATAATACTAAGTCCCAAATTTTCAAAGTAGGACAAGAAATTATATCTCAGTGACTTCCTTTGACCCAAAAGAAAAATGCAAAGCTGGCCTTACTTGGTTTATCTTCATGTTAATCACGAAGGAGGAGTGTGTTTAAAACACCAGCAGATTAATGCCATTTTTCAACCCTTTCCTCACAATGTTAGGTGCCTCTTGAACTACAGTATTTGTTTAAATCATCAACTCCAGTGACTTTACTCTCTATTTATTATGCTTTGGATAAAATAATATCATGGGAGTTCCTATTTTTTTAATTCCATGCTACTATAAAATATACACTGGATCCATCACTATTTCACCAATCTGTTCATGACTTTGAAATCATAAATGAGTTAGCTTTAAACCTTCCCTTTCTGAGAAAAGTAAGATAAACTCTTTTTCATTTACTTTGGAACATGCTGGTTTCTTTGATTTAAATACACAGCTCAGATTTATGTTTTCTTTTTAATAGAATTTTCTGTTTTTCTAATGCCTGGCCTAGACACTCCTCTTTGGAAAACAGAATTGTTTTTGGATAAATGCTGATATCACCTATTAAAAGGGGATATAATTCTTTATACATGAAAGGTAAGATTTTTCTTAGCTCTTAACAATAACAGCAGCAATGAAATCTAAGAAGTTTTAATAATATATTTCATCATGATGTTTTATAATAAAGATAACTTAATTTTTAACTGATCACAAATTAACTATTGTTGTGTTGGGCCAAACACTGCCTAAAATAAATGCCATTCTTTCTTTTTTAAAAAGATTATACAGATTTTATCCATTGTAGTGGGAGTATATTTTACTTACATAGCTAATATACTAATGTGAACACAGATATGATATAAATCTATAAATTATTAGCAACATTGAAGCTAGTTGAAATAAAACAGTTATATTTTGTTAAGCAAGATTGGCAAATATGTAAGTGGAACAGCTGATATATGTACTATTTCTATCCTGTCCAACCCAGAAGATCTCTTTATCACTAGAGTCACAGATTTTGAAACTATGACTAGTGTTACAAGCAGCAAGTTATCAAAAATGTGACCACTTAGAATGGCACTTCTCAACCTTTTATTTGCCATCATCGCCCTAAGAATTCTTTCTTAGACCATTTTTCCTAATCAATCCTTCATGAAATTCTAACACCAGGGATCCAGGGAGACAGTGTTTTGTTCTACATATATGTATACCTGTGACTTATACATAAAAAGAGGAAATTTTTTATCACCCCTCCCACATTAAGACCAATTTTTACTCCTTTGGGGGCAATATTACCTCTGTTGGTTTTGAGGATTTTAAAATGTAGGGAAAGATAGCAGCCCAAAAATTCCCACTCGGAAAGAGGTTTGTTCTACTTTTCTTGAATCAGAGTCAAAAAAAGTAAAAGAAAAAGGTCCTAAATCAGAATAAATCAAAAATCATTTTCTGAGCTTGGGTGGGGAAAGAGAAATCATTTCTAAGCTGACTTTTTCCCTTGAAAATATTCATTATTATCTAATAACAGTGAATCTTTAACTGATTGAAAGAAAACGTTGACCTTTGCTACTTAGCCTGTATATGACCATAAATGCCACCTCACCCATTGTTCATTATCATTCACTCATTTACCCATTCACTTATTTGTCCAACAAGCACTATTTTAGCAGTTAAAGATGCAAAGATGAATAACACTTAATTTGAATTCATTCATCCCACTAAAGAGACCACAAATTTTAGAAGTAATAAAAAAGTAAATAAATCTACATATTCCAAAACACCTAGAATGTCTAAAGAAAGAAAGTGTATTATGATTTATAGTAGAGAAACCAGGCATACAATGACTGTGAATCACAGCCCAATTACACTGTGTAGACAATTTACACCCTTCTGAATGAGGAAACCAACAGCCTGGCTTTGGCCATCCGCAAGTGCATTAACTAATCTGCCTTAAAACCAAGTTGCCAAAGTTTCAATTACAACTTTCAAGTGCTCATAGAGAAAGAGTGAGGTGGTGTCTTGTGGTGGTAGTTTCTACTTTGAATTTAATTAAGTATTTTAACCATTTTATGTTTAAAATGTTGGTTCCCAAACAGGGATAGGCACAGTTGCAGTTTTTCAAACCAGTTGCTTTTTCCATTTGTTTTTGTCTCCAGCCAGCCTTAAACCTCAGGCACCACTTGCTTCAAAAGTTCACTTTAACATCCGTGATGTAGTGGGAGGACTCGCAGCTTTGGCAAGCCCGTGGTTCACGTAAAGGCGACTTTGTGCTAGCACACCATTTATTTCTGAAATGCTGGCAAAATTGAACGAGGCTTTAACTCCACAAGGGGCAACATTTTTCTTCAGGAAAATTGTCAACACGGGTAAAACAGCTGTGTGCAAATTAAGAGAAATTAGCTATTGAGTCAAATTCCTGTAGTTTGGGGATGATTTTCATTGACATAAACATAGTCTAAAGTAATAAAAAGGAGTGTTTCCCAAATGAGATCCAGGGATGCTGATGATAGTGTATCTGTGATCTATCATCCATCTGAGAACGAAGGGGACTCACATCATCTCTACCAGGCTGCTCCGACTGTTGCTAACAAGGGTGTGTGGCTCTACAATTAAGTGGTGGGAGGGAGGTCACCACAGATGGCAAATCACACACACATGACCTCCAAAAAGGGAGCTGATGTCTGCAGTATCCCAGAGGTTGGCCTTGCCAAATTTACAAGAAAGTCTCCATTTTCTCTATGATTTAATAGCTGCAAAGAGTATGGATATTGTGGGAGACAATTTCAAGGATGTGAGTATTGTAAGGAGTCTGGGAAAAGGCAATGGGGGAAACCCTTCCCACTAACTAAGAAAGGAAATACGGCCTTTCCAAAATTCTTACTAGTAGGTCCAGATTTTAAACTTGGCTACTGTCTATGAAAAATAATAATAATAATAATGAAGGCTTGCTTTGTGCCAAGAGATAGGTACAGAGGAGAGGTGTAGAAAGAAGACAAAGACTGCAGAGCAAGGTCAAGGCTGAGTCGCAGTGGATGTAAAGTGGATGTACTGGCTACGTAGCAAGAGAGAGAAAAAAATGCAATCAAAAGAATCAGAGTGTCTTGAGGTTAAATTGTTTGTTCATATCAGCATTTCCCAAAGTACATTCCCTGGACCATAAGTTAACTGTGTTTAGAAATACATATTCACCTCTCCTTTGGTGTTTAACAATCTCTGTTTCTAGATTAAATCCCCTAAGAAGTCCTATGGTGCAGGGTATTTTGCTATTCATCACCACAGACCATCCGGGGTGGGATGTCAGCCGTTCAGTTGCTCAATGTTCAGGAATTTGCAAACAGGTTCCTTTTTTTTTTTTTTCTTT
>VBSM01000373.1:1986810-2008315 GCA_008086735.1 Cheirogaleus medius | reverse complement strand
GAGGCTTGGACCCTAGCTAGCTAGATAATAAAACTCCTTTTGGTGATTACAGCCCCGGTGACTCTGTCTCTCTGTCCCGCGGTCCTGCAGATTTCGGCTCTAACACTGTGAGCCTTGCCTCTTTGAGAAAATAGGAAGGATTGTCCTTCCGCTCGGCACTCTCATACGGTGTCCTGTGGCATCTGAGCAAAAGCCAGCATCACCCCTTCCTCGCCCCCAACTCCCATTCTTGCCTCAAACTCCTAGGCTCAAGCGACCCTCCTGCCTCAGCCTCCCAAATAGCCTGACCTCGACACTGGAGGTCCCCAGAGCGGTGGCCTACTCCTCCTCCCCTCTCAGTGACGCTTCTTCCCCTGGGGATCTCACCAGTCTTGTGGCTGTAAACACAATCCCTGTGCCAGGGACCCTCAGGTGTGCATCTACACCCCAGACCCCCTGACTCCAGCGACCCACTCCACAGAGCCCGTGGATGTCTAGTAAGCGCTTCAACTTCAATGTGTCTAAAACCAAACTCTTCCTCTTCCCCAACCAGCAGCCTTTCCCATCACTCAGTTGATGCTGATTCTTTGTTTTTGAGACAAGGTCTTGCTCTGTCACCCAGGCTGGAGTGCAGTGGTGTGATCATAGCTCATAGCAGCCTCAAACTTCTAGGCTCAAGCGATCCTCCTGCCTCAGCCTCCCAAATAGCCAAAACTACAGGTGCACACCACCATGCCTGGCTAATTTTTTCTGTTTTTTGTAGAGAGGGGGTCTCATTATATTGCCCAGGCTGGTCTCCAACTCCTGGCCTCACGCAATCCTCCTGCCTCCACCTCCCAAAGTGCTGTGAGCCACTGCCCCAGGCCTGATCCATCCTTATGTCTTTCTTTCTCTCATACTCCTCATCCTATCCAACTGGGAATTCTGTTGGTTCTACCTTTAAAATTTATCCAGGACCAAACTCTCCTCACCACCTCCCCTGCTGCCACTTTCTTGCCTCAATTCCTGTAGTCACTTCCTAATAGATTTCCCCACTCCTACACTTCACTGAGATTGGATTTCCTTATTGAACGTTGGCCAATTGTCCTGAAATATCCAGGACACTGTTGAATTTGAAATTGGTTATTTTATTGTCTTGGTAAATTTACCCAGAAATTTCAGGGTCACAACCCCTATGATTCTGGGTTTTGAATGTGTATATATGTACAACGTGAGCACACAAAGTTGAGGGCAGGAAAGGAAGGAGACTGCGGAAGCTCGGAGAACCAATGCTGTGAAGGTGTCCTGGAGAATTAACCTTATCTTAAGGAAAGTGCAGTTTCTAATAGCTTGAAAAATGGTTACCTCTGACCACCTCTTTCTTGCTCCATCTCTCTGGTCGCTAAGCGTAATCATACCACCACTTCATTGGCACATCCAGCCCGTGATCCGTGCTTTCCATGGTCCACACTCATGCCAGGCTCTTTTAACTACTCCGTTTACATCCCATAGTGAATTGGTATAATCACTTTTTTGCATATATCCTCAATTCTGTTGCTTCTTTCTGGCTTGGTCATGCCTCCTTAACAAAAACATAATCTCAGTAATGTCTGACTCTCAAGAAACGTGATTGCAATTCACTGAGAAAATCACAGCACTCGGAAGAGAACCCTACACTCACACGCTCTGTCTGCCCACCTGCCGCACCTGCCCCCATGCGTTCTGTCTCCCTCGCTTCACTGCGACAGACTGTCCAGCCTCCTGTGAGCGCAGTCCCCTGTGTTGCTGTGCACCATAGCTTCTGGTCCACTCAAGGGCATCGCTCCCTTGTCTCCTGTATTCCCATTTTTTCCCATTCAGCTGGATCTTTCCCACCAGCATACCACCATGCTACACTTTCACTGTCAGGGGGAAAAGCTCCCATTTCTTTCCTCTCTGTTGCAGTGGAAGTTCTTGAAAGAGTTGTCTATCATCACCGCCCCTTTCTTTCCTCCTATTCTCCTTTGAGCTCACTCCGATTGGATTTGTCCCCCATCCCTCAGCTGGAACTGGTTTTTTCAAGGTCACTATTGACTTTCCAGCTGGCAAGTTCAGTGGTCGGTTCTCGGCCCTCATCTTACTGACTCAGCAGCAGCTTTGGACATGGCCAACCACTCCCTTCGTGGTTCACTTTCTCCACTTGGCTTTCAGGACCCCACACTCTCCTTCCCTCCTGCTTCACTGACCCTTCCCTTCCCGTCTCCTTTGCTGGTTCCCCTCCCACGAAGGCAACACCCAGCTCTGCCTGAAGCGACAACTCCCTTGCACGTCTTTATAGATAACATTCCCTTCTGGGCTGAGGAGAAAACCGAAGCCGTCTGGCACGTGCTCCCGACTGTCCTCACTCCTTCACTGGCCTCACCAACATCTTTGTAGTCGCTGCTTGGGAAAAGGTGTCCTCACTTTCTTTCAGGATAATCTCTCCCAAGCCCCTCATTCCATATCCCCTTCCTAGAATGTCCTCTCTATGGTATTTCTACCTCTTTCTTTCCACTGTTTCTCCTCTTCAGCCAGAAACAAAAAACACGAAAAGAAAATGCATCCAGTAAACACCCTCTGGACTCTGTGCTCCCTGAAGCTCTCCGTTGTTTCACGTCTCTCCTTCTGTTTGTCTCCAAACGTTAGGAAATATTCCAAGTGGCTATCACTACATTCTTACCTCCTGTTTACTCCTCAGCCAACGTAAGCCAACTTTTGTCCTTGGCCTTTCAAGAAATGCTTTCTCAAAAATGGGAAATCTCTTTTTTTAGCTCCCGTATGAGAGTGGGATTTATTTGTCTTTCTGTGCCTGACTTATTTCACTTAATGTTCTCCAGTCTCATCCAAGTTGTCACAGATGACAGGATTTCATTCTTTTTATGGCTGAAGAGTATTCCATGGTGTCACGCTTGAAGCTCTGCCTCAAGGGGGGAGGAGGCATGGGCAATATATGAAACCGTAATATTTGTACCCCCATAATATGCTGAAATAAAAAAACAAGTTGATATCACAGGAGTATAGAATAGAGAGAGTAGATCAAAGGCTGGGGCGCTGTCAGGAGAGCTTGGTTAACGGGGACAATGACAGATGGACGGTGGCAGTAAGTGCTGGTGTTCCATAGCACGGTAGGGTAACTGCAATTAAGAGTAATTTATTGTGTATTTCAAAATAGCTAGAACGGAGGGTTTTGAATGTTCCCAATACAAAGAACTGATAAACGTTTTATATGTGGAATATCCCAATTACCCTGATTTGATTGCTACCCATTGTATACATGTGTTGAAATAACACATGTACCCCATACATACATACAATTGTTGTGTATCAATTAAAAATTTAAGTAAAAAATTGAGAGCTCTTATTTCCGCACTGAATCCTTAGTACCTAGCCCATTGACTCTCACAGAGTAAGCTGGATAAATATTTATTGCAAAAGCACTTCCTAATGACTTCCTACTTTCCAAATACAACTGCGCTTTGTCACTAAGTCTTGTCTCCTTGCCACCTACGGTCTAATCTGCACATGTCAGTGTGAGAGTTCTTTTTAAAACATGAGAAAGATGTGGTGAACAGACGCTAAAAGTCCTTTCCACGTCTGTAAGCACTATGTCGTCTGGCTCCGATGCCTCTCCAGACTCACCTTCTTTCAGTTTTCCCCAGGCTCATTGCATTCCCGCCACCGTGGTCTTCTTGCTGTTCTTAAGTATCCACATCGTTTCTGCCCCAGGGCCTTCGCACATGGTCTCCCCATTCTGGAACTCTCCACCTCCAGATCTGCACTTGGTTCACTCCTTTACTTCATTCAGGACTTTATCCAAACATCACCTCCTCAAATACATATATTTGTTTACTCACTGCCAGCTTCCTGTACTAGAAAGTAAGTTCCTTGCGTACAGGAACATTATGGGTCTCATTTTAGCACAATGCCTAGGACAATGCCTGGTGCTGAGGAAGCAATCAAGTAAGTTTTGTTGAGTTAATGGATAAATGATTCTACTCACCTACCTGAATCATTTAGCATTATTAATTGCATCCTTGAAACTTTCCCCTCTCACTGTTCTCTGAGCTCTCTTCCTACTTCTCTGAACAATTGACAGTTCTCTTTGTTGACCACTTCTCCTCTCCCAAGCATCCATGGAAGTTCTGTGTAACTCTATCCCTTTGGCCATGTGTAAAAAGGACCCCAAGCTGGACCCGGAATTCTCTCCCAGGAATTTGAAATACTCCAGTGATAGACCTTACACACCTTCCAGCTTTGTGCTGCTAGGGAACTCACTTTTCTGCAATTCTCAGTATAAACCCTTTGTCGTTTCTGTACCTACTTGACATCACCTAAATGTGTCATTGATGAGGAAGGATGATGTTTTGCACTGGTAGTTATAGAGCAAATCCACACATTTGAATTTTGTATAATACAAAATCGTACAAAAACGGGTCTATCACAACATGTGTGCAGCACTCTGGGAGGACAGGCAAGGCTCGGTCCCATATGCAGACAAGACAACCCCACCGAGATAGCAGATTGCACGGCAGCAGTCGCAGCGTGGCCCGCTGCATCACACCAAGTTTTTAGGTGTGTAATGATTTACACTTACGATGAAGATGGCTAAGGTATTAGATATTTTCTGTGTGAAGCAGAATTTTATTAATTCTATGCAATCAAAACAAAAGGCAAAAGAGGTTGCTGAGGTGGAGAAGTTTGCAACTGCCATCTCTAACCCCAGATTAGTGATGTATGTCATCAAAACATCTAACTGTTCTGAATATCATTGTAATAGGTATTATAAATGTGAACTTATGAAATAAAGGAATGCTAAAAAAATGGGGAAAATGAAGGTATTCTGGTTTAGCCTGATCTAGTCTCTCGAATGGAGGCAAGCCCTGACTGTCATTGCGAAGAGGACTAAGCCTGAGGAAAAGCCAGTCTGCAGAGAAAGCAGCAACCTCCCCAGGACAGGAGAGAGAGTGATGATAAATTATATAATTATCCTACTTATAACCAAAGAATTCTAGTCAATATACAAATCACTCTTTCTACTGGATTGAATATAAATTTCTCCTTGGATTCTTCAAAGAGAATGCATCATGTGATATAACAATATCCTTAATACAGACAGCCTAAAGTTCATGGGACTCTTTCTTATAAAGACCTTCCCATAAACTGATGGAATTACCCCAAGGACCATGTAGTAAAAAATAAACCTGGGAATGGATGTTTAGGGTGTCTATTAAAAGAGATGAATACTAGGTATCCAACACTCTCACTCCCACGAGGGTGGCCGAGGGTGGGGCTGTGCCGGTGGCAGCCGCGGCTGGAGTCAGATGTATTTTGAATGGACAGCGCATTGGTGCTGCTGGTGTATTGGACGTGGAGCACAAGGGGAAAATATAAAAAAATGACTAATTGGTTGCTTGGATGGTGGTGTCATTTACTGAGATGGAGAGGAACAGTTTGAGGAAATGAAAGCAAGAATTCTGTTGTGGTCACATTAATTGGAGATACCTATATAATTCCCAAGTAGAGTTGTCCCCTAGGCAGTTGGAGCTCATTGGAGGGTGAAGATAGATAGACAGAAAGAGAACAGAAAGAACTGGCTTATAGATGGCATCTAAAACTACAAAACTGGATGAAATCACCTAGGTAGAAAGCAAATCTAGAGACATAAAGAACTCAAAACTTGAGTGTGCCCCACCACTAGAGTTTGAGTAGAGGAATAGCAGCTAGCAAAGGTTAAACATGAGTGGTCCGTATGATCCAACAATCCCACTATGAGGTATATATCTAAAGGAAATGAAATCAGTATGTGGAATAGATATCTTCACTCCCATGTTTATTGCAGCACCATTTACTATAGCCAAGATATAGAATCAACCTAAGTATCCAACAATGGGTGAATGAATAAAGAAAATGTAGTATATATACATAATGAAATACCATTCGGCCATTAAAAAGAGTGACACCTGGGACTGCAAATCAGTGCAACCTCTGGGGAAAAGAATTCGGAGATACCTCAAAGAGCTAAAAATAGAAATACCATTCGATCCAGCAACAGCACTATTAGGCATCTACCCATTGTTCTTTTGCAAAAAACATTCTATAATAAAGACATCTGCACCCGAATGTTTATGGCAGCACAGTTCACTATTGCAAGGATGTGGAAACAACCCAAGTGCCCATCGGTTCATGAGTGGATTATTAAAATTTGGTATATGTATACAGTGGAATATTACTCAAGTATAAGAAATGACAGTGAAATGATAGCACCTCTTATATTTTCCTGGATAGAGCCTGAGCCCACTATCCAAAGTGAGGTATCATAAGATCAGAAGAATAGGCTCCACTTGTACTCGCCATCAAATTGACACTGACTGATCAACATTTGGTGCTCACATGGTAGTAATATTCTCCAGGGATTAGGGAATTGGTTGGGAGGGAAAGTCACAACTAATGGACGCGGTGAACATTGTAGAGGGGAAGGGCATGCCTCTAATCCTTGCTTGGATGAGGCAAAGACATGAAGCGTAACCAAAATGTTTGTACCCTCATAATATCCTGAAATTAAAAAAAAAAATGAAGAATCTCAAAAAAAAAAAGAGCAAAACCTTGTCATTTGCAAAAATGTGAATAGATCTGAAGGACACTATATTAAGTGACATTAGACAGGCACAGAAAGACAAATACTGCATGATCTCATTCACATGTGGAATCTTAGAGAAAAGTTGACACCCTAGAAGTACGGAGTTGAATAGTGGTTGTCAGAGACTGCACAGAGGAGGAGAGAGGGGAGGGTTCGGGAGAGGTCGGTCAATAGTTACCAAGTGACAAACAACCCAAACATAAGGTCTGGGTTCTGGTGTACAGTAGGGTGAATGTGGTTAACAGTAAGGTACTGTATATTATAAAAAAGTTAGAAGAGAGAATTTTGAATATTCTTATCAAAGAAATGATAAATGCACAAGGTGATGGATATGCTAACTGCCCTGATTTGATCATTATACAATATGTACATGTATCAAAACATCAGATTGTACCTCATAAATATATATAATTATAATGTATCAACTTAAACATTTTTTAAGTTATTACTTAAAAAAAAGACATCAAACCACAGACTCCAAAGTGTTCCAGGTTACTTAAGTGTTGATGTGGGTTTTTAAAAGATCATTATTAAAGATATTTTAATGCACTTTTTATTTTCACAAGTTCTCATGCTTTCTTAAGATTTGCCTTGAGTTAAAAATAAAACTTATGCTTGAAAAAAAAAATGAGTGAGTGGTCAGTAATGGAAAAAGAAAACCAGGAGAGTGTTGATAGCATATAATCAAAAAATAAATAAATAAATTGTTAAAATGGAGGAAATGATTTATTATCATAAATTGTCTAATTGTTTAACTGTGGTTATTCAGACTTGAGTACTGGCATGAATTATTTTTAGATGAATGCAATGAGCCTGTCACTTCAAGGAGAGCAACTGTCACCCTTGTTGGCAATGATAAAATTAGAGCTTTCTGGGGGGGGGGCCGATTAGAATTTCAGAAAACTTGTATCTACCACCATGAGCTTGATGGCTTACCAACACTTGAAGACATTTTTTTAATGGGATTGGTGGTGATGTTGAGGAATATGATTCTACTAATATTGTAAGTAAAATAAGTCAGTATTTTATAAGACATGAAAAACTCAATAAACCAACATTTCCGAAATGATCAATAAATGATGTTAAAAAATCATGCATGGGTAACATACAGGTAGACATATAGACCAGTTGAATAGAATAGACTGCCCCAAAATAAACACTCACATATGCTCAGATGATTTTTAACAAGGGTGCCAAGACCATTCAGTGGGAAAAAGACAGTCTTTTCAACAAATGGTACTGAGAAAACTAGATACCCACATACAGAAGAATGAAGTTAGACCTTTACCTTAGACCATATACAAAAAATAACTCAAAATTCATCAAAGACCTAAATGTAAGACCTAGAACTATAAAACTCTTAGAAGAAAATGTAGGAGGAAAACTTCATGACATTGTATTTGACAAGGATTTCCTGGATAGGACACAGAAAGCACAAGCAACAAAAATAAAATTAGACAAATTGGACTGCATCACAATTAAAAACTTATGTGCTTCAAAGGACACAATCAACAGAGTGAAAAGGTAACCTATAGAATGGGAGAAAATATATTCAAATCACATATCTGAAAAGGGGTTAATATGCAGAATATAGAAAGAACTCCTACAACTCAACAGCAATAACAACAAAAAACAAATAATCTGATTTAAAAATGGGCAAAAGATTTGAAAAGATATTTCTCTAAAGAAGATTTACAAACAGCCAAAAACTACATGAAAAAAAGTGTTATAGCTCTTTTAAAATTTGTGTAGCTGGTTTTCCAGTCCTTGCCAGAAGACCTTATAAAATTAAAAAATAAATGAAAAGATGCTCAATATCATAAATTATCAGAGAAATGCAAATCCAAACCACAATGAGATATCACTTTACACCCACTGGTATAGTTACTATAAAAAAAAATGACAAGTGTTGATAAGGATGTGACGGAACTGGAATGCTTGTACACAGCCCCCATTACAGAAAATAATATGACAGTTCCTCAAAAAATTAAAAACACAATTACCATATGACCCAGTAATTCTACTCTTAGGAATATAATGAAAGGAATCAAAATGAGGAACTCAAACAGATACTTACACAACCATGTTCACAGCAGCATTAGTTACAAGGTATAAACAACTCAAGTGTCCATCAACAGATAAATGAATAAAGAAAATGTAGTATATACATAAAATGGAATAATGGAATATTATTCAGCCTCACAAATGAAGGAAATTCTGACACATGCTACACATGGATGAACCTTGAGGACATTATGCTAAGTGCAATAAGCCAGTCACAGAAAGGACAAATGCTATCTGATTCCGCTTATCTGAGGTACCTAGAATAGTCAAATTCATAGAGATAGAAAGTAAAGTGGGAGTGGCTGGGGATTGGTGGAAATGACTGGGGAGTTTGTGTTTAATAGGGACAGAGTTTCAGCTTTGCAAGATGAAAAGAGTTCTGGAGACGGATGGTGGTAATGGTTGCACAATAATGAGAATGTACTTAACACTACTGAATTGTGCACTTAAAGTGGTTAAAATGGTAAATTTTATGGTATGCGTATTTCACCACAATTAAAAATAAATAAATAAATAAATAAATAAATAAATTTATTCATGGATAAAATATTCAAGTACAAAATCCACCAATGAATTTTAATGTAAGAGAGTACCAAAAATTCACTGATATTGTTGTTTCAGATTCTACATTACAGTTAATCTTAAAAAATTATCCATTAAAACATAATGGATAATTTTTTTTTTTTGAGACAGAGTCTCACTTTCTTGCCCAGGCTAGAGTGAGTGCCGTGGCATCAGCCTAGCTCACAGCAACCACAATATCCTGGGCTTGAGTGATCCCTCTGCCTCAGCGTCCCGAGTAGCTGGGGCTACAGGCATGCGCCACCATGCCCTGCTAAGATTTTCTATATATTTTTAGCTGGCCAATTAATTTCTTTCTATTTTTAGTAGAGACGGGGTCTCGCTCTTGCTGAAGCTGGTCTTGAACTCCTAACCTTGAGCGATCCGCCCGCCTCAGCCTCCCAGAGTGCTAGGATTACAGGCGTGAGGCACCGCACCAGCCCCAGTAATGGATAATTTTTTAAGATTAACTGTAATGTAGAATCTGAAACAACAATATCAATGAATTTTTGGTACTCTCTTACACTGAAATTCATTGGTGGATTTTGTACTTGAATATTTTATCCATGAATAAATGGACATATAGGAATAACAGTTGTCGGGGGTTGGGCAGGTGGGAGGGGGGAGGAGGGGATGGGTATATACAAACATAATGAGTGAGATGTGCAACGTTTGGGGGATGGTCATGCTTGAGGCTCTGCCTCGAGGGGAGAGGGGGGCATGGGCAATATACATAACCGTAATATTTGTACCCCCATAATATGCTGAAATGAAAAATAAATAAAATTAAATTAAAATAAATAAATAAATAAAATGAAAAAAAAATCATCATTTGTTTAATTTTATGAAGACTCAAATATTTATAATTATCCAAAAGGCTATTTAAATACTACTCCTTTTGCAACTACCTATCTATGTGAGGCTAGATTTTCTTCATACACTTCAACCAAAACAATGTTTTTCAACTGACTGATTGCAAAGAAGATACAAAAATCTAACTGCCTTCTATTAAGCCAGACATGGTAGAGATTTGTCAAAAAAAAAAAAAGTGTAAAACAATGCAACTCTACTTACTAAGTTTTTTTGAAAATATAGCCATTTTTCATAAAAATATGTCATTTTATGTCAACATGTAATAGGCTGCTTATTATTATATGAATTAATAAATAATATTTTATATGAATTAAATACTTTTAAATTTGCTCAGTTTTAGTTTCGGCTATGATAAATATTTATAGGTATACTCCACATAAAGATAAGCTCTTTGAGGTCCCCAATAATTTTTAAGAGTGAAAAGAAGTACCAAGACCAAAGTGTATGATAACTACTGACTTAGATGACTGTACTACAGAGGATAAAGCATTTAATCCTCCTCTTCTGACTCCTCTGCCCTCGAAAAACTGCAGTTTTACTTAAGAGATAGAGTTTGGACAATCCCATTCTGGGGCCAGAAGTCTGACATCAGTACCCTTGGGTTGAAATTCAGGCATCGGCAGGACTGCACACCCTTCGGAGCCTTTAGGGAAGAATGTTTCTCACATCTTCTGGCTTCTGGTGGCTGCCGGCATCCCTTGGCTTGTGACCACATCCCCCCAGTCCCCACCCATATCTTCACCTGGCCTTCTCCTCTTCCATCTGTGTGGAACCCCCTCCTCCTTTCTCTTACAAGGACACATATGACTGGATGCCATTTTTACTTTATAGGTCGAGCAACCCCTTCATAATTATATTCGTCAAATCTTCCTTTATGAAGTTTAAACAGTGACAATAAGAAATGTTTGATTTGTTCAAGAAGGTGCTTTGTGGTGGTTGCTTTTCTAGTCTTTCCTTAACCCACAATAAAGGGATACTAGTGAGGGAATGGGTTCTGGAACCCAACTTCCTAGGTTTAAATCTCAGCTCCATTATTCCTAAATCATGTGTTCTCAGGAAAGTTAGTTGTTCCTTCGTGCTTCCTCAGCCATAAAATGGGAGTAATAATATCCTACCACTTAGGATTCATATTTATAAAACACCCACAATAGTGCCTGGCACATAAAAGCATTATATAGATGGTAGTTATTATTATATGAACAAGGTTACCAAGAAGAAATTGGATGTGGCTTAAGGATTAGATCACTGGAATTGGGACTGATACCATTGACATGGTTGATATGGACAAACATTTCAGCTGTTAAATAAGTCACAAGATACGGGGACCTGGGTACCCAACAAGACTTCACTTTGCATTTCCACAGCAGAAACCACACCTATTTTTCAGAGGTTTCCAGGCAGTGCTGCCGTGCCCCACGCACCCCAGGGATGTGCTGCGCGCCTTGAGGCAGCTTCTCTGAACAGTCTCCAAAGTCGGGCCGAGTCACACTGAGCTTTTTTTTTTTTTCCCCTTTCTCTTTAGGCACAGCCTCCTTCTGAAAATGAATAGCACATATTTACAGAGAAAAAAATGACAGCATGTTTTCTGTGAATAGCTACATCATTTTTATTCCACTTCCTGTTTCCACCATTTGGAGTATTTATAAATTTTCCATTTGATCCTTTTTTTGGACAGACTGCTTGTTTGGAAAAAGTGGAGGAACAACGACTAAATAAAATGGAGTGCCCAGGAACCGAAGCTATAAACAGCCTCAACAGCATTGCCCGCCTGCCCAAGGGTGTAATGAACCATATCTTGGTTGGGACTCAAGGGAGGCAGACTTTGAAGTGGCACAAAGAACAGCCAGTGGGCAGGACCAACATTCAGGCCTGCACAGAGCAGATGACACACAGCACATGGGGTTTCTGCTCTTGCCTGGAATTCATTTGCAGTCATTACCTTGTGTGTGTGAAGAGCAAAGGCAGTTGCCCAGAATACAGTGGTTGGAAAATAAGGGTTATCGCAGACTATTAAACAGCTCTGTGGTTTCTATCCCAAAGGGATCCGGAAGGGAAGGCTTTTAAAAATCTGTCTCCAGATAGTCTCTAAAGAGAACCCATTAGCAGAAATCAAGCCCTAAATACTATGAGTAGTGAAGTGACAGGAAGCCAGAGAATGAAGGGAGAATCTTGACTGGTGGACAGCAAGTCTGACGGTGCTTGTTCAGGGACTTTACTGACGTCCTGTTTCTCAAGGCACAGTGGCTTTCTGTGCCTGGAGCAAGTGATTCAGTGCATTTCCCAGAATGATTTTTCAAGCTGGCTTCTTTGCTGGTCTGAGACCCAACCCATCCGTTTATAACATGTTAATTTCAGGGCAGAGGGAACGCCACTGACCCAGAGCTAGCCCAGATCCAAAACAGAGCACACTAACACAGGGCGGTTTTGAGCTTTCCTGCTCAAAGCCCTTTCTGGCTAAAAACCATTCCCTAAAGTTTGTGATCCCTCAAAGGAAAATTCCTGATTTTATTGAAATCCCTGTGTGTTACATCATGGGACATGGCTTGGTTCCTTTCTTTGTTGCTTACATTTAATCTGTCTGACCTTTAAGAAGAAGAAAAAATACTTCTAGAGTTGGCTCCCAACCCTGTCACCACGGAAGAACAAGTGCTGGGACCGCCCAAGTTAAGTTTTGCAATGATAAGGCACTTGCTCATTGCAATGTTCTTTTCCTTTTAAAAAATTCCTTAGACCAGCCTGAGCAAGGGCAAGACCCCATTTCTACTAAAAATAGAAAAATCATCCTGGAGCAGTGGCACACTCCCATAGTTCCAGCTAATCGGGAGGCTGAGGCAGGAGGTCCACTTGAGCCCAGGCATTTGAGGTTGCAGTGAGCTGTGATGATGCCACTGCACTCCAGCTGGGGTGACAGAGCAAGACTCTCAAAAAAAATTCCTTTTAAAAAATACCTCCGTGGTTATGGGTCACACTGCGGCAACTGGAGGAGGTCTGGCATTCCCAGACAGCTCACATAAGAATGTGAGTCCCTGTTAAAGGTGGACGTGTCACGTGGGCTTGGAGCCACAGGTGATTACAAGAATTGCCCCAGAATCAGGGAACTGGAGGGATATGGAGCATTCTCCCCAACTAGCTCTCAAAGAAGATTAGAAAATGCTGCAAAAATAATCGCATCAGGATATACAACTAGCAAGGATGGCATTAGATAGGATCCCCGAGGCTGATAATAAACAGGTGTTCACATGTAGGTGCTCAGATACTCCACTAGAAAGTACATGGAAAATGCACAAATGCTCTTTTCAAGATTTTATCCAAATGAGTAGTATGAAAGTCACAGCAAGGTATTTATCCCTATTAAGTAACTGAGCCATTTATCATACATAGTAAAGGGAAGGGAATTGGGGGTTAACATACTTCTAAGCATTTCATTCAAGGGGGAAAGATGGAGGGAAAACACATAATATATCTTAGGAATAGTAATGTCCTGTTATTGTTAAAAACTGCTGGGACCTCATTAGAGCCTATGAAAACATCATCTGTAAGCACTGAAAGGCAATAAATCTTCCATAGCCAAAAAAGAAAGTGGGCAAAGGGAGGGAAAGGCAAGAAGGAAGAAAAAGAAGGAGAGGAGAAAAGGAAAAATAAAAACACAGAAGAAAATGACCATCTATCTGTTGGTTTTCTCACCAAGATAGGAGCCAGCAATTTCCAGGTTTGCCTGCCAACTGGCTTCTTAAAATGATTGTGTGAACTCAGAGGCTTGATTGGGAGTCACCCAGGTGGGAGACTACATTATTTTAAAATAATTATCAACAATTAGTAAAATGTTTAGGATACATATTTTTCTCTTCATCCTTCATACTATAACCTCTCAGTGATCTCTGTTCCTTCCTTGGACATGGAAATTCCTTTCCATAAACTGCATCCTGTGGTGAAAGTGGAGGCAATTCTGAATATATCTGAAGCAGATATTTTACAGAAAAGGTTCAAGTGGCTCATTCTGGGCTAACTAAACTTTGTCCCTATATCTTTTGTTATTGGCACAGGGCCAGTGAGCATCTTCCAGGCCAAACACCTTTACAAGATTACAGGGGCCGTGCAGCTCATTTGTTCTCTTATGGGGTTGAAAAATGGTCACAGATAATAAGTAATCATCCCCTTTTTTCAAAAAGAAAAAGATTATAGCTTTAGCAGTGAGCCATGTGGAAAGCATAGACTATCCAAACCTGTACAGTAATCACATGAACAAAAAATTGTCACAGAGAAAGGAATCTCTTGATAAGTAGACAGCACACTGTATTCTGTATTCAATGAATGATGTTCTTTTTTATTTAAAAGAAATGAGTTGATTCCTCAACTGGCCAATCTGTATGATCTTCAAATTCCTTAATAGCTGAGCAGCTTTCTTGTCTGGAGAGGAACATATACTCACCATTGTTTGCACTTTTTTATTGTCCATTGATTATTTTTTAAACATTTAACACTTTTCTAAATATTTACATTCTGCTTTCATAAACTTAACTATTAAATAAAAGCTAAATTATTAAATGACTATTAAATAAAAAGCTATGAATTTAACAAATTTGACTCCTCTAAACCTTTAAGTATTGATTGATATAAAAAATCATTCAGACTCTTCCAAACATTTAATGAGCATAAGCCTTATGAATGCTTTAAACCCATACAAAGGAGACACAATTAGCACAAGGAACACAAACCAGATCGGTACACCTGCACACAAACTGGCTCACTAAAGGTTTAAATTTGATGAATTTAAATTTGCTTCTCTATTATTATTCTTGTTTTTATTCTAATTTCCTTCTAGAGTACAAATTTCACTCATTTAGCCAAGAAAGCCAGGCTTACCTTCCTAGACTAGTTGGGATTACAGAGATGAGTTTGGAAACCAAAAATTAAGACTTAGGCAGCTTCCACGAAAATGCTGTCAAGTCACTTATCCAGGTCCCTTGTAACAGTTGTAATTGAATTAGAAATTCTTCCTATTACTGGCTTTGGAAAATGTGATGTCTTTTGCCCATTTGTGACTGTAATCATCTTATCAATATCCAAGTGGTGCTTATTTATCATGTATTATCTTCATTGAACATCCATTACAAATTCCTTTTTTAGCTCTTGTTCTAAGTAAGACCTGGTCTGTGTACTTAAGTCTAAAGCCTTTGGCTGATTTGGGTCACTGAAACATTGTAATATTTCTTTCTCATTAGCCATTAAGATCCATAATATTGACATAAAGATGCCAGCAAAAACCCAACAGCCATTTTTCATCCTCCTTTGCATATAGGAAGCCGGAATAGCACAACTCTGATGGGATCCTTCACACCTTTAGGGCCACATATCTGCTTGTCTCTTGCACTTTCCTCTTACAGGTAGACCTGATGAAGTAAGTGCAACACAGAAATGAGTATGTAGAATATTTCTCAAAGAAATTGGGAAACCCAGAAAGATGATCTCTTTTGGATACATTTCCTTTTAAACTTGACTTTGAGTGCATTGTCCAGATTAAAGATGAGGCCCATCTGATTATTTTTTTTCTCTTCACCTCGTTTCTTTTTATTTTATTTTATTTATTTTTTTTAATTTCAGCATATTATGGGGGTACAAATGTTAAGGTTATGTATATTGCCCATGCCCTCCTCCCCCCTCGAGGCAGAGCTTCAAGCGTGACCATCCCCCAGACATTGCACATCTCACTCATTATGTTTATATATACCCATCCCCTCCTCCCCCCTCCCTCCTGCCTGACACCTGATAAACGTTATTCCTATATGTCCACTTAGGTGTTGATCCATTAATACCAATTTGCTGGTGAGTACATGTCCACCTGATTATTATTAAGAAGGCTCGCCGTCACCTGTCTCATTATTTCAGCACAGTGGCTCTCTAAGTATGGTCCCAGACTAGCAGTATCACCTGGAAACTTGGAAGAAATCAAAATTCCCTGTCCCTGTCCCAGATCAACTGAATAAGAGACTCTAAGAGTAGGGTCCAGCAACCTGTTTTCTCACAAGCCCACCCTCACCCCGTGTGGTTCTGACACATGCTAAAGTTTGATGACCACATAGTAGCACCACCATTGAGCACCTGAGTCTTTTTATTTCCATGCATGTACCTGCAGTTAGCAGACCGAAAGTTCTAAGGAGGTTCCCCAAATTTTAAGATTATTAAACTTTTAAGATGAATTCAACAGAAATGAATACTTACTGAGACAGTTTTGTCATGCTCAGAAATAACCCATCGTAAGAGAGGCATTATGTATATGTGCTAGAGATAAAGATATTTGTTCAATCAAATCCCAGGATTGGAACTTAATTGAGAAAAACAACATTTTAACTGATCAAATTACAACTACATCAAGAAGATGAGTCTCAAAATAGAGAAAGAGTGTAGGAAGAGAGGGAAAGGGAAGAAAGAGATTCTATGCAAAAGGCTAAGAATTCTGGACACCAGAAAAGTTGAGTCGCTTCTACATAGGGACCTCAGCTGTCACCTTCCCGCCCTACGTCCAAGCTGGTCATGCTGCTGGGGGAAATCCCACAACGGCACAGATGAGTGTCACTGTGAATTCTTGATTTACAGCCTTGGTTGGACCATGAGTGGATTCTACCACCCTCCTACTTGTGCTCAGTCTGGTAGCTCCTCTATCCTACAGAGAAGCTTTTCCATGTGGTCTTGACTTGCCTGAAACTCATCACCCCATCATCTGGTCCTTCATTCTCAAAAAGTGACCCTGGCCTACTTCAAAGAGAAAAGAAGTCATCAAATGAGAAATCCCTCAAATTTCTGCCACAAAATGTACTGATTTCACCGGAAAGCACACTCATCCTTTCTTCTTCCTCCCTGTTAAAATGAAGCGGGCAGCCGACCCCCTGCCCAGCCTAAGGTTAATACTTCAACTGAGCACTGGAGCCCACCCAGTCCGGGTCCAAAGGAATTTCCCTGCCGTGATTACCCTTCCTCCTTTTCCTTCACGATCTCCTTCAGTATGGGCTCATTTCTGACCACATATAAATGTACTCAAATCCCTCTTACTTTAAACAAAACCCACCCTTAACCCCATCATTTCCCCTACTACTTTTATGCCTCCAACCACTTGGTATCCTAGTATGAATCCTAAGTAGTCTCTATGTTAAAAGAGCTGATTCACAAGGTTCTACCAGGAAATAGCAATTGTTCCCTCCACCTCCTCCTTTCAACCTGTTCTGTGGAGTGTGTTCTTGCCCTCCCCCGGAAGGAAGATTGGGCAAACACCATAGTTGTAAGAATATACAAAATTAGTCTTCTTTTAGCCATTGGTGCGTTTGTTCCTCTGTCCCAGTCAAAATTCTGAACTGTATTTAAGCTTCTCCCCTCTCTTAGCTTCTTCCCGAAGGCCTTGGGGTGGAAGGGTCTGTCTTCTCTGTTTCTAAGCTTTGTGCTTCCACTGCTGCTCCTCCTCACAGACCCTCCCCGCTAGCAGTGCCGTCTGGCATTGGGGACATGCAAAACTGACTATTTTTCTTGGAGCACATTTGTGGGTTCTTCAGAGCCATTCTGCATTGCCATGGATCCCTCACAAACAGCTGTGCTTCCTCTGTTTAGCCACTTCCAACTCCCATGAACTCTTCCTTCTCATGGTCCAGTCAACGCAGACTCTGTCTCTATTGGAGTCTCTGGCCATAGAAGTGGCCCTCTTAAAGTCCACTTAAACACGACTGCAGACAGTTATCTCTCTCAGTATGGTGGACTAGAAACCCTAAATGACCCAGCTCCGATTTCAGAAAAGGAAGATAAATGAAGTCTGGATAAATATGAAACAAAAAAAAAATAACATTTTAATAAATCAACATGTTGGCAAAACAGTGAAGAGTCTATCTTACTTTGAAACTTGGAAGCAGGAGTTTCCAGTTTCAAAGCAAGACATTGAGCCTGGGAACCACAGAAAGCAAGCAGGATCCAAACCAGCCCTCACCCGAAACTGTGTATTGAACTCTGGTGACCTCTCGTTTCCATTTGAGAGCTACAGAGTGGCATGAGAAACAGGAAATTAAGCCCTTAGCCCACCCAAGGTGGAGAGACTGCCACATAAAGTGAGATCTACAGCCTTGCGATGAGGGTAAATGGGAAACAAACCCAGCAAAGAAAGGGAAAGTAAGGAACGTGCATATCTTGAGAATTCTTAACTAAAATCCTCACTCATATGGGTTTTCAGCCAATGCACACTACATTTGTGTTTTGAAAAAACAGGTAATTTAACTTTAAACTGGTTCTCATTTGGCCATGCCCCAGGGGACTAGTAGAAGAAATCTCATATACAGATGCTCCGCAACTTACAATGGGGTTATGTCCCAGTAGACCAATTCTAAGTCTAAAATACTGTAAGCCAAAAATGTACTTAATACACTTAAACTACCAACATCATAGTTTAGCCTCACCTGCTCAAACGTGCTCAGAACACTTACATTACCCTGCAGTTGGGCAGCAGGCAACACAGTACACTGTAGCTTATCACTTACTTACCCTCGTGATCCCACGTCTGACTGGGACCTGCAGCTCCCTGAAACTCCGGAAGCTATTTGAAAGAGGAAAGTACAACTATCTATTGGATGCACACCACTTTCACACCGTGGTAAAGTCCCAAACTTGTCAAGTCAGACCATCTTAAGTCAGACACCATGTGTACTATCAAAAGGAACCCAGCCTTAATACAGTCTAAGAGAATTCCAACAAATTCTCAAGAAACATAAACACTGAAGGAAAAAAAGAACCACGAGCAAGAAGCATCAGAACAACACACACTCACACACACTCACACACACTCACACTCTCACACACACTCACACACTCACACACACACTCTCACAGACACATACACTCAGACACCCACACACTCACTCTCACACACATATACACTGACACACACACTCACATACACTCACACTCTCAAACATACACTCACACTCACACACTCATATACACTCAAACACACACTCACATACACACACTCTCACAGACACATACACTCAGACACTCACACTCACATACACTCACTCTCACACACATATACACTGACACACACACTCACACTCACACACATACACTCACTCACACAAACTCACATACACTCACAATGTCACACACACTCACACGCACTCACATACACTCACTCTCACACACACATACACAGCACACTCTCACACACACTCACATACACTCACACACACTCACACTCACACACACACAGACACATACACTCACATACACTCACTCTCACACACACTGACACACACACTCACACTCACACGCACTCACATACACTCACACACACACTCTCACATACACAGTACACTCACATACACTCACACACTCATACACTCACACTCACATACACTCACTCTCACACACACATACACTGACACACACACTCACTCTCACACGCACTCACATACACTCACACACACTCTCACATACACAGCACACTCACATACACTCACACACTCACATACACTCACACACTCACATACACTCACACTCTCACACACTCACAAACACTCACATACACACACACTCACACTCACACACTCACATACACTCACACTCTCACACACATACACTCACACACTCACACACACTCACACACACACACTCACAGACATACCCCACACAGACCCACACACACATACACACAAACACACACACCACACACACTCATGCACACACCCACACACACTCATACATTTATGCTTATACACACCACACACACTCACACCACACACACAAAAACACACTCAAACACACACTCATACACTCACACACACACTCACATACACAGCACACACCACACACACTCATACACTCACACTTGCACATACCACACAGACTCACACATACCACACACGCACTCACAGACATACACCGCACAGACTCACACATACACACACACCACATACACTCATGCACACACCCACACACACTCATACATTCATGCTTACACACACCACACACACTCATTCACACACCACACACACACACACTCACGCTTGTTGCCGACTGGGCTATCTGGAAGCAGACACAGGGCCAGAACCTGGAATACAAAGCATTTATTAGGATCAACAACTGTTAAAATGAGGAGGAGAAAGCAAGGTTACCCAGAAGTTGAACTGCGACATAACTCTTACAAAATCTTGTCCAGCCCAGCAGCAGAGAGCACTGGCGGGAATATTGTCCATCAGAGCTGTCCCACACCGGGCCAGATGGCCGGACAGGGATACCTTAGTCAGTGCCGGGTGCAGGCATGGCCATGGCAAGGCAGCTCTCTGCAGAGGGAGGCTGCCTGCTGACCTCATTTCTCCCCGCAGCAGGGTATAAGTGTTAACTCTTTCCTTCAAGAGACTATAGGTGGCACATGTCTATGTCAGACTGATAGGTAGATGATTAGATTATAGGTAGGTAGGTACGTAGGTAGGTGGATGATAGATATCAGAATAAGCTAGGTAAAGATTTTCAATATAGAAATTTTCAAGCAATATAAAATAAGTATTTTAATGTTTTAATAACTATATCATTCCTTTACAGTTTTGAAAATGGCCAAGCACATTTGTAAAGAGAACCAAGTTTATAAAGTAGAAACTCTAGAAACGATGATATTTGCATTTAAAAAATCATTAGACATGTTAAACAGCAGATTAAGCACAACCAAATAAAGAATTACTAAACTGTAAAATACACATGAAGAAATCATTCAAAATGCAACCCAGAGAAATAAAGAGATGGAAGAGAGAATGAAAAGATATAATATACATTTAGAGTTCAATAGGAGATAAGAGAGAGGGTGAAGGAGAAGTGATATTCAACAAGATAATGATTGAGCAATGTTCAGATTTGTCGAAAGACTCAAGCCGTCCAAGTACGGAAACCAAGTCAATTCCTTGTGGGCTAAGTAAGACAAATCCAACAGCAGATGTTTCATAAAAACAACCAAAGAACAATAAGGACAAACAGGTTTTAAATGCAAGCAAAAGAGAGAAGACAAAAGCCTTCAAAGGGAATGAATTATATTAAAGATTGACTTCTTAGCCATAATAATCAGAGCCAAAGAGAGTGGAATTTTTTTCAGTTTGCAGAGAGGACATTACTGTCATTCTAGAACTCTCTACCACATCAAATTATTTTTTTCAAGAATGAAGAGAAAATAATGACCTTTTCTGACAAAACGTGAGATAGTTTACCCCAACAGATCCTTACAAACAGAAATTTTAAAGAACACAAAAGTACTAGCAATTAAAAGAAAAGATCAAATTATTGGATAACCCAAAAATTGAAAAGTTATGTTCATCAAAAGACATCCTAATAGTTAAATCAGCCTGGTATTGGCACAAGAACAGAAGCATCGATATCTGG
>VBSM01000373.1:1951757-1969513 GCA_008086735.1 Cheirogaleus medius | reverse complement strand
TGCACAGAATATAGTGATGGGGGTATGCATGTGTGCGCACACATGCGGGGTATTTATGCGTGTGTGTGCACACGTGTACATGCAGGGGTGTGTGTATGTGTGTGAGGGACGGGATGGGGGTGTGTTCAGGGAGTGTGCGTATGTGAAGGGGGTTTGTACATGCATGGGTGTCTATGTTCACATGTGTTTGTGTGCACATGGAGTGAGTGCTTGTGTCTGCATAAAGTGAGTGCATCGTGGGGGATGTGAAGGTGTGGGAGTATGGGAAGGTGTGTGCAGACTTTGTGTGTACCTGTGTTGGTGTATGTAGATTCATGTGCATGTGTGAGATCATGTGCAAGTGTGTGCAAGTGTTTGTGTGCACGGGATGTGTGTTCAGGAAGCATGTGTATGAGTGTGCATGTATGCGTGTGTGGATGCCCGTGTGGCTGTGGGGGATCTGAGGGGGGTGCAGGCTGTGTGTGTACATGTGTGGGTGCAGGTGTGCATGTGTGACTGCATGTGTGTGTGTACATGTGCAAGGGTGTGTGTGCGTGTGTACAGCAGTGGGGTGGGGAGGAGGAGACGGTTTCCAAAAGGAAAAGAGTCTGTCAGCAGCAGGGAGGATGGGAGCTAGGTAAAGCCTCCGGTCCTGGTCAGGTGTGAGGTCCTGGTCCGAGCTGGGTGTGACAACGCACCGTGGGTGGGCAGGGAGCAAGACAGGAGGGTCAGGGTAAGTGAGGGCTGGAGTGACAACTCAGTGAGCGTGGCAGCGAGAAGGAGATGGTGGAGAGACATTAAAGGAGAAGAGCCCCTAGTGACAGGTGACATAAAATGTGGCCTGAGGCTGGTCTGAAGGCAGTGATTTATCTCACATGATTGTTCACAGGTGCAGATTCAACTCCTTATTCTACTACTTTTCCCCCTCTTGCTACTGCACTTGACTAGTCTAAAAAAAAATGGCCCAAGTAACTCTTAGGGTGCTGGCTGGGGGGCTCGATGTGGCCCCACCACCAGTGACGGAAACAAGGAATAAGGGAGCGGAAGCATGTTTGCTCTGTGCCTTTAGTTTCCTGGTTTTCTTAATCTTAACACACATTTTGACTTACTTTTAATTTAAGTCTAAAGGTTGTGCTTGAAATTTGTCGTCAATAAATGGCATTGTCATCAGAGCCGCTATAAAGGAAGCTGCGACACACAGTTCCCTTCCCTTTGAGGCTTGAGCAATAACACAGACAGCGTGGAAGAGCACCATGAGGTGGCAGAGACACAAAATGTAGTTTACTTTTAATATATATGTGCATAGCTTAATTATATATGGAGATGGAGCACAGAGATCAAACATTGCCTCACATTGAGAATGGTTACAATTTATCATCTTTTCAGTTAATAGGTAATTGTTTTAGAGTACATAGGATAATTAAATATGTATAATTACAGAAATATAAATGGGTTGGCAAAGGCAGAGATACAGCGAGTTTATTAAGATGACAGATAGATAAATAAATAATTTATTTCCTGTAGCTACTATAACAGAAGATCACAAACTGGGTGGCTTAAAACAACAAAGTTTATTCTCTCACAGCTCCGGAGGCCAAAAGTCAGAAATCGAGGTGTCAGCAGGGCCACGCTCCTTCCAGAGGCTCTAGAGGAGAACCTATTCCTCAATTCTTCTCGCTCCTGGTGGTTCCAGGTGTTCCTTGGCTTGTGGCCACATCACTCCAGTCTCTGCCTCAGTGGTCATGTTGCCTCCTCCTCTTCTGTCTGTCTCTCCTCTAGGTGTCTCTTATAAGGACACTTGTCAAGGGATTCAGGACTCACCCATCTAATCCAGGATGATCTTCGCAGCTCAAGATCCTTAACTGGATTACATCCAAAAGGACACTCTTTCCAGATAAGGTCACATTCATAGGTTCTGGGATCAGGATGTGGATGTATCTTTTTGGGAAGTCACCATTCAGCCCAGCACAGGTAGATAGACAATAGATATGCCTTCTATTTAGGTATTAGACTTTATTAAATTGCACCCAGTGTCCAATTTTATTTTGACCTTCTCTTAGTTTTCTAACTACTGCAACTTAAGCAGTGAGTCACCTGTGTTCATTTTACCATATCAATTTGGGTCACAAGCTCACAAAAGACTGCATTTTTTTAAAAAATTGTCAAACCAGATGCAAGAACTTCACATGAGACACCCTGCAATTCGACCCAGGAGCCCCTCAGGCCGTGTTTTAGGAAGAACAGTCCTACACTAAAAATACTGTGTGTATTTCCCCTTGGCCTTCCATAGGCTCAGGTGCACACAGATCCCGTCACCTGTGAGCCAAAAAGTCCCAGGACCTGTTTGGGTGGACATAGAGTGAGTACTTGCTTAAAATCTGTCTTTCTGCCAAGAAATAGTCACCATTTCCACAGCCCCAAGAGCATGTGGTTCTAGGGTCACAGCCCATCACATAGTATGTCTATAGAAAATAGATTTTTTAAAGAGTATCCCAGTTCCTTAATCTTCCATTCCTTGTTGCTGAAAGAACTTTAAAAAATAATAATAATTTGTTTGGGCCAATGGGAGAATAATACTGGGATTTTTTCTGTTTAATTTCCAAAATGCAAAGAGCCAAAAGAAGACTTTTGATTCTCTTTGCATCCCAGATGGACCTGGTCAGGGCAAAAGTTTGTTTCAATGAAAACATATTAAATAGTGGCTCAGTTGGCAGAAAGCAGCAAGCCCAGAAGAAAGGAAAGAATGTAGAAAGGACTGGAAAGGTAAAAGAAAGATTTAAAAAGTTTGTATCATGATAACATTTAAATATATGGTAGTTAAGTATAATAAATATGCTTTTCATTTTAATTGATCGAACGTCTCCCTTCATTTATAACATATCGTTTTTCTTCCTTTCAGTGAAAATTCTAACTCAAGCTATAAAATAGCTAATAGTGCTTTTTATTGCCATAAGCTAGCCAAATTTGCATCAATGTGCCAAAATAAAACATAAAGAAATTGTCATTCTCATTTGTAAAAAGAACGAACGAGTTCACGCCATGCCTAGGTCTGCAGCCACAGCAGCATGCACTAGCCCAGCTACGAACTCAAACCTGCCTGGCCTTCCTCGTTCCGGAGACTTTCCAACATTTGGCTTCCATCTGGTTGGAAAAGTTTCTGTTTCATTTTGTTTTTCACTTTATGCAAATACTTTTTGGGTTTCCCAAATGTATTCTTGGGTTTTTTTAAATATATATTAGGGCCTCAAGTAGTTCCATATTTATTCATTTACTGACTGAAATAACCAAATTACGTGAAGAGTTAAGGAAATGCTCCAAGGGAAAACCACATTTACCTCTCTGGGTTTTTTCCTGAATATTTCAGACAAAGAGAATTTTTTTACTCCAACAATCCATGTAAATATCTCAACTTTTATCTTCATTTTTTCCTTTGTAATTCTGTTGAAAACTTCTTTACTTAAAAAAATCCTGCAAGACAACATTCCTTTGAATAAAAATTCCATTAATAGGCCAGAATTATGTAGGAAATAAAGTAAGCTAGTACTAGCATTATTCACTTATACTTACAGTTTAATACCATATTATTAAATTCTCAGTTCCTATTATTAAAATGACATTTATATCCTGTTCAATTGGGCAGATTTAAAAAAATCCATTCCTGAGAATTGTGATGCCCCGGTGCAGAATAAACTATAATGCTTAGAATTAATTGCTTCTGTTACTCAACAAAAATACAACACATAATGTAAATGGTAAAGGTTGCAGGGAACAGCTGGAAAATATTGCTCTCTTGATAGAAGTTACGTTAATTGTGAAATAATTCCCAAGCCAGGATATCAGCTTTTAAATTTTGTTTTTCTGTCCCCTGGGCAATATTTTACTATTCTGCGTCTAACTAATAAAAATTACCTCAGTTGTTTATTTACAGTCACTGCTGTCAGTTGCCAAACCAATAAAATTCATAAACTCTATTATTTATCATGAGAAGTCTGTGTGGTTTTATAGACATACATGGTTATTTTTCTGTGCATTTTATAGGTTCTGCAACCAATACTAAGTCTCTAAACATCTAAGACAGCTTCTGCCCTGAGGGTACTGTTTTCCAGCTGTTACATTAAACATTAGTCACTACTTATTTTGTAAGATTTTTAATTTAAAGTGTTTTATAACTGAATATTTCATTAGTATCTATGCTGACATCCAATCGGGTACCTGTTGGGTGCCGTGTACTATGTCAGGTCTGGGGATAAATAAGATCTCACCAGTTAAGGAAAACACATGTTTGCTGATCTTGTGGACAGGACAGCCCGTCAGATACTGAAACCTGAGGAAGGGGCAGTGGGGATACACCCACCAGCTTTTACTCTACATATCATTTTAAACAGAACCTCTTAACCCCGGAGTTCACAATGCCAGTTGCCAAAACTAAGAGAAAATAATAATAGGATCTGGAAAACATCAGGAACAGCAGAGAATCAGGTTCCATCCACATGGACCAAGGCCATAGGAGGTGGGACCGTGATTACAAGATTACATGATTACAAGATAATCAGCACTTCTTTCGTGCTAGTTAGGTGCAGATGAGATGTATTATGTGTGAATACAAGTGATTTTGGTTATTCAAGGTGCACTGAATTAGTGAACAGCAAACCACTGCTCCTAAGGGAAACACAGGTTTAGGTTCCTTTGAGCCTCTGGCCACAACATTTTCATCAACCAATCAACATAGAGCTTTGTTTTATGTTTGTTTCTGTTTTAAAATACCATCTTTAACATATATTATTGATTCATTAACACTGGACTCACTGCCAAGATGTAATTCATGCCTGAGCAAAGCTTATCTAACCCACATATTTTCTCCAGAAGGTACATCACACCTTCTTGTGCTTAGGAACAATAGATAGCACTGTTGCACTAAGCTTGGGCACCATTTTAAACAGCAAAATCAATAAGAAAAAGCAGAAAAATGCAAAAAACATGGATTAGATAGACCACCAAAGGACACATAGGAGAGCTGAGACAAGAAGGCACAGCAATATCTTGTTCTCCCTCAGCCAAGACTACGCACATCAAGCAACTTGTATTTTTTGCTGCTTGTCCATGAATGACCATAAAAGTGCGGCAAATATTGATTCGGGGGTTACAAGCAAGTTTTAGTGGGCAGGTGATTTGCAAATATGGAATAGCAAACAATGAGGATCAGCTATATATGAGACATGAATACACTTTTAAACATTTTGTCATGAAAATTTTCAAATCTGCACAGAAGTGAGAGAGTATTAACATTGTTTTCTATCTGGATTTTTTTTCTGAGACAAGTTCTCACCCTGCTGCCTGGGCTAGAGTGCAGTGGCATCATTACAGCTCACTGCAGCCTCACAGTCCTGGGCTCAAATGATCATCCTGCCTCAGTTTCCCAAGGAGCTAGGACTATAGGTGTGAGCCACCATGCCCGCCCTGGATCTCTTTTTTTGGCATTACCTCTATGACCTACATATTTCAGGATGAGATGAAATGTGGGCTTGCTCTTTTCTGGTAATATAAAAATAAGCACATATCCTGTCTGGCTAACATGCCTATGACCTGGTATTTGTCCAGTTGAGTCCTTTGACAATCAGTAATGAACAAAACCATGCTGAATGTATTATAACGAACAAACAACAAACGAGATATAATGAAGAACTGGCTGAATACAAATATATGTAAAACATAAGCCCTTTATTTGGGAAAAAAGCAGGGATAATGGATGGAAAAGAGAATTTATTCATCAAGGATATGTAAATTATATCTCATATCAATTACAGTCCCACATGAGCCCAATGTTAACAGCATCCAACAGCTGAGCATATTTAAAAAGCATTTTAGTGGACTCTAGATAAGCTAAGTAAGGTAATGTAGGAAACTGACCACAAAAAGCTGGCCCAAGTCAGTGTCCTGATTGGAAATCTCAGATGTGATCTCAAATATGAGCTAGATGGGTGTGAAATTACTGCTCTTAGAAAGTTAATTGTATAATTTTAAACTAAAACCTCCTTACCTAAGAGTTCACAAGGCCAATGGCCAAACTAAAATAAAATCATCATAATAATGATAAAAACCAAATTGCTAAAAAAGAAAGAAAAATAAATCCCTCTTTTTTTGGAAAAAGAAATAAAAATTCTTTTTCTCTAAGTTTCACATTTATCTATTTTTCAAATTTCTTCACACAAAGTGTCACTGCATAGTAAGTGTTTGTACCATAAAAAGCTCATAAATAATTTCTAAGCAGTTTTGTTTTCAATCTCACATTCCTGAAATGAATACAGAAATTGAACCATCTGCTTCATGCATGTGGATTTCAGACCCTGAACAGATATCTTACCAGGCTTTTGGAGACTAAGTCTCAACCGAACACCATTTGGATTACCTTTCTTCCCTCTTCTTTCTGTTCACGCCATTCTCCATAGCAGGAAAATGTATCATGTATCATATCATTTGCCCCAAACCAATTTTTCCAAGTTTCATGGTCAACGTCTTCTTTATTCCTGGAACAGAACAGTCTTGCAAAGTGTGCCAACAGTAATTCAGACTTGGGCTGCTAGTCACTTCCTAGACAAGGCTGTTTTGACAACCAATACCTGGTTTCCCAACACTTTAATCTATGTAATGAGATGTTGCTGTCCTGTAGTGTGGATGGATGTTTGGGAAGAATGCAAGAGAGTTTAGGGTTTAGATGCAGACTCAATTATCTATCCCTGACTACTCAGGAAAGACGGAAGTAATTAGGGTAATAGCTATTGTGGGGGAAAAAAGAGAAAATTAGGAAACCAAGAACCAAATAGAAGACTGGCCACATATTAATCTACATCTCTTCTTAAGGCATCAGGATGGGGAAGTGGTGGGAAGAATATTAGGGAGAACTAGGCCAGCATGAAATTAGGGTGTCGAGCTTGGCCCTTGGTCAGCATAGCGCTGGCTCACTTCCTGGACCATTCAATCCATCTTCGTTTCTCCAGCAGCTGACATTTGCCTGCAACAGGCATTCCTAAAATGATACAATCCAAGAATGTCTTTTAATTACATTATGAGATTCAACACAGCCCTTGTTTCTTAAGTCATGTAAGTAAAGACATCTTAAACTTCTCGTTTTAGCATAAAGCAATATTTAGCACCTGATCAAAGATAGTAACTGTTAGATTCTTTTTGCCTGGTTCATTTCAGTGCAATGTACTCCTTCAGAGAATTTGTAGTTTTGTTTATAAAAGAAATAATAATAAGAGAAGACCAGACAGTGAGCCTAAGCCTTCAACAAGGAATTGGCTGTCAAATTTAGAATAAACATCTAAAGATTAAATGTTCCTTCTGAAACGATCAGTAATACTTAGTGATCAGTAATACTTACTTAGGTAGTGACCACTTTATTCATCCAGTTGGGGTATGTTCCTTAGTGACATTTTTATTTTGGTTTTGGAAACTGCAGAATATATGAAGAGTGAATTCTTTATTCAAAAAAATTTTAAATCAACTTTTGCTTCAATTTGGGGAAATTTTCCTACCAAATTAGATAAACATATCTGTTTATGCATAACTACTAGATATTGTTGATGCTTAAAAAATTTAGTGAAATTAGGAGCTTTTTTTTCACCCAAAGAGAAATACTGTCATGATATTTGTTTCCCCTCCCCAATCATCTGTTTTACGTTCCATATTTGTTATTTCCTAAATCACAAACAATGTGGTCAGGCGTGGTGGTTCACGCCTGTAATCCTAGCACTCTGGGAGGCTGAGGTGGGGGAATTGCTTGAGCTAAGGAGTTCAAGACAAGCCTGAGAAAGAGCAAGACCCCATCTCTACAAAAAATACAAAAATTAGCCAGATGTGGTGGCATGTGCCTGTAGTCCCAGCTATTCAAGAGGCTGAGGCATGAGGATGGCTTGAGCCCAGGATTGTGAGTTTGCTGTGAGCTACGATGGCACCACTGCACTCTAGCTGGGGTGACAGAAGGGAACTCTGTCTCCACAAGAAAAGAAAGAAGAAAAGAAGAGAAGAGAAGAGAAGAGAAGAGAAGAGAAGAGAAGAGAAGAGAAGAGAAGAGAAGAGAAGAGAAGAGAAGAGAAGAGAACAATGTGTACGTCACACACTCATCTTACATCAGGAGAACTGGTCACCATTTTTCTGACTGTTTATGTTACTCCATCACCTAATTGAGTCCTTAATGTAGCTTAACTATTCCTGTATGTAGGCATATATTTAGGTTATTAAGTATGAAATGTCCCATTTCCTTAAGTATTAAGTTTGACATTTCTGACATTTCACTTTGAAACTCCTTGTTTTATTTTTATTGTGAAGGTACATCCTCATTCTTTCAAACATAAGGTTTGACTTGTGATTATCTTTCACAGTTTTTAGAGCAATTTTTGTGAAACCATGGATAAGTAAAAAAAAAATCACATTTTTAATATAAGTTCTGTCATGGAACCAATGCAGTGCAGACAGCTCAAAATATCAACCAAGTGTTTGGGAAGGATGTGGCTAATGAACACATAGTACGTGATGGTTTGACAAGTTCTGTTCTGGTGATTTTAATCTTGAAAATGAGTCACGTGGGCGACCTGAGACCAAGGCGGATAATGATGAGCTGAAAGCGGTAGTGGAAGTGAATCCATCTCAACCTACGTGTAAATTAGCAGGAAGTTTGACGTTATTATTCCAACAATATTGGACCATTTGAAACAAATCAGCAAGGTAAAGAAGCTGGATAAATGGTCTCTGCATGAGTTAAAAGAGCGTCGGAAGAGAAATCATCTGGAAGCTTTCCTATCTTTGCTGTCATGGCATAAAGGCAAACCATTTCTACATCATATTGTTATGCTTGATGAAAAATGTATTTTTTTTGACAATCACAGTGTTTGGCACAATGGTTAGATAAAAATGAAGTGTTGAAACTCAGTACAAAACCAAATATTCATCAAAAACACTAATGGTGTCTGTTTGGTGGTCCAGCGCTGGTATTATTGCCTACAGCTTCATGAAACCTGGTCAATCGATGACAGCGGATGTCTACTGCAACCAACTGGAAGAAATAATGAGGATGCTTGAGATTAAGCAGCCAAGATTGGTCAACAGAGACAGGCCAATCCTCCTGCAAGACAATGTTTGATCACATGTAGCACAAACAACGCTGCTCACACTACCGAGGCTGGACTTGGAAACTCTGTCATACACCGTATTCACCAGACCTTGCATCGACTGCCACTTCTTCCAGGCTTTGTACCACTTCTTGCAAGGAAAAATATTCAATTCTCAACAAGCTGTGGAAAACGCCTTTTGCAATTTCATCACGTTTTGCCACTCGCTCTCCAGGCGTCTTAGCTGCTGGCATAAACAAGCTATGGTTAAGATGTGTCAATAGTTTAGGCACACACATTGCTTAATTGTACTGCTTCTTGTTTGACATATTATAAACTAAACTTTTGATTTGAAATTGAACATTTCATATTTAATGACCTAATACATGTGTACGGGATATATATTAATATATCTCCATGCATTTTTGCCATGTAGACAAAATCTGGGTTTTATCTGTTTGATTTCCTTGTCCTGAAGGTTCAGTGGCCACAAGCTGGTTTGCATTGCTTGGTCTTTTCCACTGACTGAGGCTATTGGGAAAGCCATTCATACTGTCTCTGTGTTTGCAGCAGGGAGCAAGACACTATAATTCCAGCTCAACAGAGCACGGTATTATTCCAGAGTGCAGGAAGGGCGTCTGGCCAGAGGCAGCATATGCAGAGACAGGGAGCGCCTTCCAGCTTGCCTGTGCGCTGCTCCGGTGGGCTTCGCCTCCCACCTCTTCGCAGTTAGCTTTCCTTGATGGCGCCTGCTGCCTTACTCCAGCACAGCTAATTAAGAGTCGCCAGAGGGCAAATCTGCTCAGTCACTTCGTCATTCAGTCCTTTATTCAAGCAGTGCTACTGAAGGGCCACTATATGCCAGACAGAGCAGGCTCCAGGGACCTGCAGCGGGCAACACAGACACGGACCCCGCCTTCACGGCACCACAGCTCACCAGCAGGGACAGACACTAAGCAGCATCGCAGCCAACGCATTGGCAAAGCAGCACTGCAGCAAGTACAGAGCACTGTGCTGCCCGCGGCTCCTCCCCAGTGCTAAGTCCTCAAGCCTTCCTGGTGCCTGAGATGTAAAACATTCTCCTTTTTGGTGTCCTGGAGAAATCCTTAACCACTTCGGTACGAGTGTCGACTATAGCCGACAGCCGTGATATGAAGGCGCACAGCCCAGCGTCTACTTTAGCCAACAGCCAAAAGCCTTTACTTTTATCTCTGCAGTTGCAGTGTGTACGTTCAGCTAATAAGTTACTACAAATCTGTGACCCTTTAACAAGTCCTTAGTAGGAGTTATTATAGTTATTTTGCTAAAGCTGCCTGTAAAGTAAAACAAGTTTTCAGTGCCTTAAAGCTTTCCTCATCACACAAGAGCAGAACGGACCCGTCGTCAATGCACAGCACCGGACTGTGAGTGCCGGCCGTGGGCGACGCTTCGTGGCTGGTGAGCGCCGGACCGAAGTGGTTAAGAAATTCAGCAGAAGTGAGGCCTGCTTGTAATCGGACTGTCTTTTCCAGTATCTAAGGCTCCGGGTCTCAAAGTCTAGTCCTGGTCAGCATTCTGTCTCTCCCCCGACTCCATCAGTGGCAATGCTCTGCACGTCCACAGCGAGTTCGCCTTTCAAAGCACATCCATGTGCCGAGGCGGTCACTTTACATCTTTCTTTTTACTTTTTGGAACAGAGAAGGGTATTAACCAACTAAGTATTCATTGGATTTTCACCTATTATGTGAGATAGACAAGGCCTGGATTGTTTTCCAACAAGAAAATGGAAATTTTGAGGCCAGGCAACTAGCTCACGTCTACACAGCAAAAAAAAAAAAAAAAAGTCAGGGCCAGGGCTCTCCCCACTCTACAAGTCCCTTCTCTGCATGAGTCTTATGTTGGATTTTATTAGAGTGACAACCTGGCCATTTTTCTGCCCTTATTTTTAATGAGGTTCAGCAAGAAAAGACTGAAGAACAAACAGGTTAAAGCATAAGCATTTAAACAGAAATTTTTTACATCACCTGAAAGTTCAGGGGGGAATAAACACCCTGCTCCCTCCATGGACACATCCCTTCTTTCTACCCATAGCACTCCGGGTTCCCAGCAGTTCATTTCTCCCCCGACTCATAATGACTTAGTTGGAAGTTAGTGGCATGAAGATGCTTCTGTTCCGTCATGGGTAGCACTGTCACCAGTACTCGAGTCACCAGGACTTCTTGCTGCCTTGATTTTTGTCTTTTTTATTTTTGTTTTTATCTTTGCCTTGGTGTTTTTTGTAAGTTCTATCCCAAACACATGCACTGAAGCAAAAAGTTAGATTAAAATCTAATGCAATTATCTCAAAATTAAGGAACCAGTCAAAATAATTCTTAAGGCGAGCGCCACAAAGTCAACCAAAGAATAAAATGAGCCAAGAAGCCCCCAGCTGGCATCTGGTATACATTAAGTTCTATTTCTGTGTTTATAGAACTAGAAAAGACAGTGGCTTTGAGAAAATGTGGTAGGAAAAGCTGTAAGTCTCACAGACATGCAAGCTGATTTTCCAATGCTTCATAGAACATGATAGGTTCTATCCTAAGTGGTTCTCATTGTAAATAACTTTGTGATAGCTCACCTGTCAAATGAGTTCACCACCTCTCCTATCTCAGAGGGTGACTGGGGAAATTAAATAAAATTATATATTTATATTTATCATTTATTTGTTTTCATTTATCATAATCATCATTATCAACAACTTATTATAAGAGATTAGATAACTTCTGTAATGATACTTCTAGCACTGATCAATTAAAATATTTTATATGAACTTCTGTATGTATGCTTTGGTGATACCAACCCTTTATAGGTTAGCAAAGATTTATGGATTATTAAATTGATTGCACGTGTTAATAAAAATCCACTAAGATCCAGGAATACCCTTTTATTACTTTTTCATAACTTTGCTTATTTTTCAGCATCTCCAAATGCCTAAAAACCTCATTGTGGTATATTAATATCTTCTCCAAATCCTTTTGCCTATAGTAAATGCTCAATAAATTACTGCAAGGAGGAATGGACAATATTCCATAAGTATCTCATGTCCTTACTGTTGTGAAGAAAAATAGTTATAGAACGAGTGGCCTCACAGGTGTTGAGAATTCCTTAGGATTCTATGCCTCTAAAAGAGGCCTTCCTCTTGTGGGAATTGTGTAAAATACAGGGATGTAAAACAGGGACAATTCTAACATGGGATATCAAGTCACCAACTGTTTTTCTGCATTTCACATTATGCTGACTATGTTGGTGACTGTCAAGTATTAAAATAGTTTATCTTCATCTTTTTACTACTTCTTTTTAACTTGTCCATCATCAACACCTTGGAACAAAGACCAGCTCTGGAAATAATGGATTTGAGGTCACACTGGGGAAACATTGCATATGATGACCTCCTCTAAGTAATAGTAAAGGCTCTGACAAGTCCCACAGCAACAAACCTGTTCAACAGTCCTTAAAAATGGAATTGACTACAGAACCTTCCTTCCTTCCCTCTTCATTCCCTTTCTTCTTCTTCTCTTCCTCTATTCCTCCCTCTCTTTCCCTCTCTTTTTCTCTCCCTCCTTCTCTCACTCTATGTTCAGGGTACCTGAAGACTAGTTAAGGAATACTCTTTATCGGGGTAGTTCTCACCTAACAAACACAACTTGTCAATGGAGAAAGGAGACACTTTGGTGTAGTGAAGGCTTCCTAGCATCTCCTAGAAATTCCCATGCTGGTGTCTGCTTTCTCCCATGGGAAGCAGGACAGTACTTACCTCATGGGGTGTGAGGATTCTCTAATTAGTATGTGAAAAAATGCTGAGAGCAGCACCACACCCGGCGTAAGTGTTCAATAAATATGCGCAATTGTCATTGATTTGTTATTATTATTAATTACAGCTGTCCCTTGGAATGTGCAGGAAATTGGCTCCAGGACCCTCCTCAGATACCAAAACCCAAGGATGCTCAAGGCTCTGATATAAAATGATGCAGCATTTGCATAAGCTGTGCACATCCTCCCATACACTTTACATCATCTCTACATCACTTATAACGCCTAGTACAATATAAATGCTATGCAAATAGTTGCTATGCTGTATTGTTTTAGTTTGTGCTCTTTTTTTCCCCGAATATTTTCAATCCAAAGTTGGGTGAATCCGCAGATGCGGGGCTAGTCCTGAGTGAACCTTCTTTGAAATGTTGACTGGGGTATGTGTTCAGAACACTCTTCTTGGTGGCAAATATTTTTGAATCAACAAATGAACTGGCTGCTCCTGGGGAAATGCTATTTTTAACATGTTTTAAAATGTCTTCCCTTACTATTCTGTGGACAGGCGGGCAGCTGTTTGCAATCATAGTCCCATATGTGGTCCGCAGGTATGCCAGGCTTGGGGAATCTGGCTTTTTGTGAAATGTTTTCAAGTAACTTGCTGCCACATTGCACAAAGCAGCCAAGCCACACCAAATGGAAATGCACTAAAAGAGACCAGCAGAGCAAAATGCTCCCTGAAAAACAGAAAAGTGACTCATGCTCGTAAAATATCATTGCCATGGTAATTCTTCAAACACACTGCCCCATCCCAGGGGATGGCCATGCGGGGCATTTCCATGAGCCGTTTATTGGCCTGTTGTTGAGAATATTGGGTTTTTTCACAATGGCTTCTTACTTCTCTATTGGTGTGGCCAGAAAACAAGTTGATATGAAAAGACAGGCCTTCTCAACTCGGTAAGGAAGAAAACCTCCTTCCTTGATTGCTGCAAATTCCAAAACAGAAGCCTGCATCCAACTGCTCAATTGCAGCCATCAATAAGAGTATGCATGGTTTGGGGGGGGGGCAGTTATTTTGCTTTGTTCTAAAATCACGAAGTATTAAAACCAAGCAAACAGTTATATAAAAAATTTCTGGCAAGTACATTCTCTTTTCATCATTGTAAAAGCTGTCACGCCTTAGAATATGGTAACGGCGGCTTGGAAAACTCCTTATTTGAAAAGAGCCTCTCACTCGTTAAACCCACGTCCATTCAGGCGGCCCCTCCCCCACTGTTGCTCCGCGGCCTACCCCTTGGCTGCCTTATCTTTCCGGAGGTGCCAGATTCTCCCCACCCAGCTGTGGGTGGGTGCACACATGTGTGTGTGTTGGATGTGTGGTATGGTGTGTGTTGTGTGTTGGGTGTGTGTACATACATGTGCAGATGTGTACGCGTGTGTTGGGTGTGGTGTGTGTTGAGTATGCGGGGGTGGTGGAGTGTGTGTGTGGTGTGTGTATAACAAGCACAAATAGGAATGGTTTCTACCCAGAACAAAAAGATGGTAACTCATTTTGATGCCACTTCCTGTGGCCACTGCCCTGGCCAAACCTTCATGCTTCTTCCACAACATGGGAGCGGCTGTCCACCTACCCGATGGCGGACACTTGGAGAGCAGTGAGGCCTACAAATCAACAAAAGCCACCAACTGCTTTTTCTGCATTTCATATTATGCTGACTATGTTGGTGACTGTCAAGTATTAAAATAGTTTATCTTCATTTTTTTACTACTTCTTTCTAACTTGTCCATAATCAACACCTTGGAACAAAGGAGGAAGAGGCGAGAGGAAAGGAAAGGCAGGAGAGTAAGGGAGAGGAGACGGAAAGAGAAACATGGCAGAGGAGTGCTGAGAGAGGACGCAGTGGAGCTGGGCGGGCATGGAGGAGGAACACGCTCCAGCCTCCGGAAACTTGGAACAATTGCCTGAGTGTATCTAAGGATAAGTGAATTAATGGCTCCAGAACTGTCGTCACCCTCTCCCTAACACGTCCTCACCTGTGACATGTTGGCTGGCCTGGGTTTGCAGGTTCAAAGCCTGCTTTGTATACCCACTCCCCTGCCATTCCCTTGTGAAATGTGTTGACTTTCCCCACATGCACACTTTTACATCATTGTTGCATGTTCTTGTGCTCAATGAGAATAACACAATACTCGGATAGAGAAGCCCAGGTGTTCTGGAACAATGGTCTTTCAGATAAGAGCATTGGGGGGAGAAGTACAAACATGGGGTGTGATCCAACCAGACACAGCACTCGAATTCACAACCTCCCCTCAATCCCAATTATCCTTGAGATGAACTAAATCAAATTAGTATTATTGCCAAACTGTCAACTGGCATAAATGGCAGTAGCAAGCCCCATAAAAGGCTGTACTAAATAAACTTCTAACCTCCACCTCCATCTGTCTAGGGATTTTGAACCCATTCAATAGATTCATTCACAGAACGCTACAGGTAGAAGGGACTTTAGTGATCATCTGGTGCAAACACCTCAGGCCCCAATGTATTAAAAGATTCCCTGGGTGGCCTTAGCAGGTTGTATGGAACCAGGTCGGGAACTAAAATCAAGCTCTCTGCACCCGCCTTCCACAAGCACCCATCCAGGACAGGAGTGAACGTGTGACAGTCAGCTGGCTCAGCACCTTTTCACTGGGGGGAGGGTAGGGGGTTCTTTAACACAGACTTCATTTAATGAGGTACCAGTTTGCAAATACCCACCCCACCGCACCTTCTCATGCCAGCCCCAGGAAAGAGACTGCTTGGTTTGTCGTAAGGATGTATACAGCCAGTAAGTAGGGTTTGCCCAAACAGATCTTGTTTGCAACACATTTCCTCTGAAATAAACCCTTAGCAGGACAAGACGCCCTCACCACTCCCATTTGAGGGCATCTGCATCTAATTAGCCTAGGTGAGGAAAGAGGAGAAAGTATCACTAAGGAACATTCTGAGACTTGAAATTAGGCATTTTTAATCTCCTGTGCAATAAGTGCATATGAGTGTGTCTCGCCCATAAAAAGAAATATGAGAGCAAAGTTTCCTTCTTGGGAGGAGAGGAGAAATATATTATAAGCTCAGAGCATAAAAGAGTTTGGCAAATACAGACTGGTCTGCCTGTTTCATTACTTTTGAGATTATGTAGAAACAAGGTGGGTGGGAACGTGCACCTTCTCCCTGTGCTAAGAAAATGGCATAAAATTGAATATCGGTGAACCTCAAGCCATAAACTATCCCAGAGATGGTATCTAGTCATTTTAATGTGGTCCACTGGCCAAAAGAAAAAGAAAAAAAGCTGAAAGGCAGAGTTTGAAACTCCTCAGACATATATGACCACCGCATATATAACCATAGGCACCTTCGTTTTTGCATTTCTCAGAAGTCTTCCCTGAGCACATGCTCTGTATCCTGCCTGGAAGTTTCCTCCTATCTTCTTCGCTTACCTAATGCCCACACATACGTAAGGTCTCAGTTCAAACGTTACTTCTCCCACGATGGTTCCTGCTGTTGTAGGATCTCGCGGTGCTCGTCACGTCCCTCCGCACCTGTGTGAAGCCGTCCACCCTGCTGGGCTCACGCGAGGGTAGTAAGTATGTTTTTCCTGTTCACAACTATTCCCCCAACACCTGACAGACGCTTAGCACTTGGGAAATGCTCAGCAAATATTTGCTGGGTAGACAGGTGGAGGTGTACCCTTTCTACTCTCAGAAGCTGTATTCAAAATACCTCTTTTCAAACCACAGCAGGAAAAGACCTTCTTTTGCTTGAGCCCTCTTTTCCTGGCCACTGTTCTCCACTGAAGTCATTTTTAACACAAACATAGGAGTGAGGAAGATAAGGCAAACTGGCTGCAGTTTGCATTGACCAAGAATTTAACTTCAGATGTCCAAGAAATAGTTGATATATAGGAGTTCAGAGACACACTGAATTACCTTGAACCCACGTTTTGAAATAAAATGGACTCTCAAATTCTACCTCCACAAAACTTTGAGTCAGGAATTGTCTGATTCGTTCTGGGGGCCCTAGTAGGTTTTCAATAAACTTTTGTTGACTAATTTCCACTTTACTCATAGATCAAGAAAACACCTTTACAGAACACTAACATGTAAATTAGATCAACTATAAATTAGTTTGCCTTGAGGATAAATTGTTCCCTCTTGTCCTAGTCTGTTTTGTGCAGCTACAACAAAATACCTGAGACTGGGTAATTTATAAAGAACAGAAATTTATTTTTCACAGCACCAGCATGAGGTGAGGCCTTCCTGCTACATCCTCACACAGCTGAAGACAGAGGGCCAAGGGACTAACGCCCTTTGCCCAGCCCTTTCATGAAGGCGCCCAGTCCCACCTGTGAGAGAGAAGCTCTCGCTGGAGAGAGGCTCCAGCTCTTAGGTCTAGCAGCGTGGCAACACTTGAATTTTGGAAAGGACACATTCAAACTGTAACACCTCTAACTTTATATCAATGATAAACATTTAGCATCTGGTCGTGTGAAGTGACCTAAATTACTCCGGAAACATAATCCACAATCAGTAAACCAATTCTGATTTATTTGAATGAGGATTGTTCCTTGATATCCATGCCTGCTTCTGCATTGGGCTTTTTGAGGGCATTAGCACCAAAAGGTATTACCTTAATTGCAATAAGCTAATAAAAGAATAGAGCTTATCCTATAAATCAGGGGTAAGCAAATTTTTTCTGTAAGGGGCCAGATAGTAAATATTTTAGACTTCTCAGGCCCTTTGGTTTTCATCACATTTACTCAACTTGGCCAATGTAGCATGAAAGCAGCCATGGACTATATATAAATAAGTGGACATGCGGAGACTTTAACACCCCACTGACAGCACAGGACAGATCCTCCAAACAGAAAA